>OZ023216.1:38486218-39086218 GCA_963995525.1 Escarpia spicata
GTAATTATGTCCATTTAATTTAACATTTATTATTGTTTATAATAAGAAATAGTAATCAAAATGTCGCCGATATTTTAATTATTGTACTACAACAGTACTCGATGCCAGCTTTTTAAAAGTTTTCTTAATAATCTGTAATGTAAGATTCCTTACAAAAAAACAAAGTCCAGTGACACCATTGTAATTATTTTATTTTGGGAATACACTCTTATGTTTATTAACACTAGTGGTACTGCATTAATTTGTATCACACACATACATTAATACAGTTTTCCTCTATTTCATGTTGAAGGATTCTGCTGCAAATGTATGAAGAGTAACAGTACAGTGAAGACAAGTGTGAACATTGGCACACTTCCCTTGCATTGCTGTATGACACATTGAACGGATTTTATATACACTCGGTCAACAGTGTCCTGTGAACACTGGCACACTTCACTTCCATGAATATATGAAACAGTGAACGGATTATATCTACACTGAATCGGCAATGTACTCTGTTCCTCCTGTAGTTCCCTGTATGTGCAGTGAAGCTGACTAGTTCTTGTACTTCTACTGTTTCAGTTGTTTTCAATGTCTACTTGTCGGCTGTTTACTGTGAACAACATGTTAACATTACTTCATGTTGACGTGTGAGACATTAATGAACAAAACAATTAAATATAATTGTTGTAGTACTGACCTTTGCAGTCTAATGTGAACATTTTATCACATTGAACTATGCAAGAAATTATAAAGATCTTGGAATGCATAAAAAATTTTGTTAAATTCAAGCAATGCTGTTGTGTTTCTTCACAACAATGGTTGTGTCGGGGACACCTCAATGTTTACAAATGTAAATAAGTCAAATATGTCATAGCAATGTCATAATAGTCAACAGTTAATATTTGAACTTTCATTTTGATCAACATACCATAATTATTCAGTAAAATAAATTGGACATTAATAATAGACAATTAGGTTAGAGGTCAAGTTTTTTTTAAACAAATTAATGGTTCACACTTTAATATACTATTTTATGCCCAAAATTATGGTCAATATGTATATGTTGTCAATTACAATGATTTATAAAGTTATGAAGTCCATGTGTTACAATAAATAATTTAAGTAAGTAATTTGTCAACAATTAAATCAGTGCTCATTCAAGGTCAATTATCTAGGTCGTATTAAGATCATATGTTATTCTGGTCAAGGTTCAATATTTAGTTACTTTTAATTTGCTAGCACAGCATACCATAATTATTAATTAAAAAAAAAATTCATATTCATACATGCAATTAGGTCAAAGGTCATTTTTTTTAAACAAAGCCTTAATTTAATTAAACAAGTTCATGCTTTAATATGTTACTTTATGGTCAATGTGTACATAAATGTTCCATTCCAACACTTTATAAACATACCAAGCCCATGTGTCACACATAATAATTTAATTAGGTCACTTGTCAACATATATAGGTCAACGGTCATTAAAGGTCAAATAACTAGGTCATGACAAGGTCACAGTACAAGGTCAACATTTTTGGGTCATAACATTTTACTTTACTTCAATATCTTCATTAGAACAGATTATGTAATGCTTTGCCTATATTCAGTGGCACATGGTGGCAGCACAGTCTGCACAAGCTCCAGATCACAAGAAATGGACATGAATCCTATAGACACAATGACCCTTTTTTCAGACACTAAAAAGTGGATTTACTTTGTTAATAATAGAGATATTTCAAAAAGGGTTGTAAACTACATAGCATACTCTATCACATAGAAGTGTTTAAATGATTACATATCAATTTAGATTTTTTTTGTAATGTACTTACCTTTAATTTTAAACAGCATTGCTGGCTAGGTTGTCCCCTGCCCCTGGCTATGGCTATAGTCGGGGATAGGGTGAGAGTTAGTGCGTGAACCAATAATTTAGGCAAGTTAAAAGAATACCAAACAAAATCGAGGGAAATTGTCATTTCCACCATAATTTGTTTTAAATACTTTGTTTTTGACAATTTTGTAGATTTATACATGTAGACATGTGTATTTCAACTTAGTAAACAACTTGTGTAGGACATGTCAGTCATTGAACTGTAGATGGTTTATTTTTTATTATAACAACTTTAAAGTGGTACCACCTCAGAAAATTTGCAGCAGTGCAGTGCAAGCAGTGTTATTTCAGAAGAAATGTTGTCACAATGTCTTTTAAAGATTAACAAAGATAATGATGTGTTGTGTGTATTTTCTAGGACAATTGGGATGATGAGGAGGAAGAGAAAGCAGAAGGTAAACAATTGTCTCCTCTACTCAGGTTGTGTCGGATGGCAGGGTAGAGACTACAGGTGTATGGTAGGGGCGGTCTAAGTGGCATGTAGTTTGTCCAACTACAAGTTGTGTTCTCATCATCAGTGTAGTGCTAGTTTTGCTACAATAAAACAGCTCATACTTGAATTTATTTACACTGCAGACCTGACTGCAGACCTGACTGCAGACCTGACTGCAGACCTGACTGCGTACACATTAGTCATAACACATGCATCTTACAGCAGTAGTAGCAAAACAAAAAAGTAATGGCAACGATAGAAATAAGCCAACATTTTCACTTGTCCGAGTAATTGTTGCAGTGAATTGAAGCTTTGAAAAAAAGTTTAGAAATTAGTTAATTTTAAACAATCTTCCTGCTGTTAGGCACAGATGTATTTTTTTTAAATACTCGTTTAATTACAAATATTTCCCAGGCCATTAAGTGATTAACAATGTTTTTATCACAAATATAAAAAGAAGATGTATCATATGATGTTTCAACAAATATTTCTAGAGATGCTGAGGAAGTGGAAATGTGCACTTGTACCGGCAATATAAATATCACAATGATTATGATAGGATTGAGACAACAGTGCGATTTTTCATAATGTTGCAAGAAACTGCTACCAACCAATATAATGCACTGTCAGACGTTTGCATCAGTTTGTCGTTGACAATCCCACCCGTCCACCCGGAGTACAACCAATGCAAAGCCAGGAATACAATGTTGTCACACAGACAAAACTTATGTGATATTGTTTTAATCAGCCTATACATACTTCAGTATGTGCAAAGTTCTGTATTTTACAATCTGGATATAAATTTAATTTGATCACTAGCAAATAAATTCACATCTTAGCTAATCTTAATATAAATAATATTATGTCAGTAATATTTAAAGTGATTTTTGGCCCGGACAAGTAAAATGACTCGACATGGTTATCCGGCGGACAAGTGAAAATTTACATTAAATAGTGACGAGTAACATTGCAAACTTTTATTTGAGGAAATTCATACGTAAATGATGTTCGCGCGCATTCCAATTTTGTTAGTGTGTCGGCGTCTTGTCGTTCCGCCGCCAGTGTGTTGTACGTCAGTGTTCAACCGAGTTTAGTGCCTGCGTTAACAGGGTCATCTGCTGAGCGCACCGACCTAGCTCTGCCATACGCATAGGACAGACTCCGCATCAGCCATCGTTGATCGAGGCTGTATTTCACACAATCGTAAATCGTTCAGTTTGGCCGACGTACACATTGCTTTCACTCTCGGATCATATTTGATGAACTTTGGAAATAGTAGACTTTGTATCGATACCTGTTATTTCAATAAGTATATAGTTTTAACCATTATTACACCTAACCCACGCGGACTCGGCAGTCTTCCAAGTCATCTAACGTTAGCCGATCCAGATTGGTGAAAATTTTCAAAACTTGTAACTGGCTCTCCGGTAAATCTATGGTGCAGGTTAATAAACGGATTATTAATGACATTTCAGAAGTGTTGTTGTATCTATGTAACATCTATTTTAACCATAAATTGCGAGTTTTCGAAACCGAATTATGCAAGACGCGCGGCCGGAGACGGGGCGCCAACCGCCATTGACATGTCGGCTTCTGCCAACTACGGCGGTCTGCGCGCGGCATCAACGTTACGACGTAACTAAATCTATAACTAATTTTCCGCCTGGTAAATGTAATTCAGACACCGTTAAAACTGTTTTATCATCATTGAAATGGTAATATAACATTTAGGAAAAAATATGCGTTTGTTTGGTGATGATTAATTGAATATTATCTTCGTTTGTAAAATACAGAACTTTTTTCATATTGAAGTTCATAGAGGTTTAAAAAAATAATATCAGATTATATAATTTATTATGATTTTTGTGACATTTCCCGGCTTTGCATTGGTCGTGTTACTGGATGAGTGGCATCTTCAATGACAAACTGACGCCAACATTTTACAGCAGTGTTATATGTTTTATATATATATATATATATATATATAATGATTATTGTTTTCCTTGCTATTTATTTTTATAATATTGCAAAAACTGTTTATGTTTAATATGACATATATATATGTGTCATATTAAACATAAACAGTTTTTGCAATATTATAAAAATAAATAGCAAGGAAAACAATAATCATTATTATTTGTTATTAATAAAAGCGTTCATATCAGCATCACTAAAATATTGGTATACATCATGTAACGTGTCTACTTTTAATATTCGTGATGAATAATAATTAACCGGAAAATAGTTGCAAAAATAATTTTGCAATTTCTAAATGTTAAGATCAAATTGTGTCTTTGATCACAAGTCACTCAGATGTACGTGCAACGAAACAGCAGGAACATTGTGTTGTCATAAAAATAAGACAGACTTTTTATGTTTTTTTCCGAAGCTTCGATTCCCCTTCACAACCAATCGGACAAGTTACAATTTTGGCGGACAAGTAGATTTCAAAACCTAATTGTCCGGTGGACAAGTAAATATTCTGGCTTATTTCTATCGCTGTGTGTAGATTGGATGACATCGTGATGTTGCTGTCGCGCGTAGACCGCCATAGTAGGTTGCCGTGCCATACATGTCGCCGTCCCCGGTGGTTGCGTATCTTGCTTAAATTAATTTGGATTTGAGTTATTTAGATCCTGTCATGCATCCGTTATTTTGTCTTAATGTAGCATTACTGGCATATATAAATTGTAATTTATGTTTATTAAGTTAAATCATATTTCAAAACAGATTCTGTAGGTTTTGCAATCAGGGAATGTTCGTCTGACATATGCTAATTCCGTCGGTTTTCCACATTCACAAAGAGTCGGTGTCCCTAAACTCACGATCTGTGGTAAAATAAATGTGATGAAAACACAACATTTCTTGAGATGTTTATTAACATTCCGTTCACCAATCACCACCACAAGTTCACCGGAGAACTGAAAAATCATCTGGCCCTGACAATATTTTGCCGATCTGCTATTAAGTTCATCAAATGTGATCCATGCGTGGAAGCAAGTTGACTGTCGGTGAAACTGAACTAGCTTTTCCTGCGAGAACGGCAGAGCTAGATCGGTGCTGATGACGCAGTTAACGGACACACTATGCTTCGCGGGAAAACTGATGTGCAACACAGGTTGGCAGCGGAAAGATAAGACGCCAACACGCTAACGAAATTGCAACATGCGTGATCACTGGCGAACCGTATTTCACTAGAATTTCCACAAATTAGAAAGTGAAATTTTGCACCTGTCACTATTTACTGTCAATTTTCACTTGTCCACTGGACAACCATGCAGATCGTTCTTCTTTTCCAGACAAGTGCTTTTTTCAAACACTGAATGACATAAAAATGTAGAATTGGTGAATTTCTTGTATAATTGTTTATTATTTTTATTGTTTTATTATTTATATGTATCGTTTCTGTTGTCAGTCCTGTGGATCTTCGGACCTGTTTGAATCTGAATGAATACAATACAATTTTATTTATTAATTTATATGGACATGCTGCATTTTAGGAACTACAGTTGTAGATGTGAAGAAAAAGAAGAAGCCGTTGAAAGAACGACTGGCAGAGAAAGAAGTGAAACGGAAAGCAGAGCTTGAAGAAAAAAGGAAAGAGGTATTGATGTCTGATAATGGGCTGTAAATAAGAAAAAATAGACCATTTTTAAATTCGATGAAAATTTATTTGTGTTGCAATAGTTTTAAATAACAAAACACTTAAATAAAGTTACTGTTATTTAACTGTACTGCACAACCGTGCCAAAAACACCCAGGCCCTCCTGTGCCAAAAGTGCCCAGGAAATTCACTTCTATGCCTTTTGTTTACGACCTGATCCTTTTTTATAGTAACTAGCCAGGCCAAATTGTTGACCTAGATTTCAATAAAGGTAAAGAATACACATGCTTTTGCTATCTTGCGAAAGACAGACCTGCATCATGTAAGCCATTTACCTGATTGATACTGATCCATTTGATTTATTTCACTACCAGTTGTGCCAACAATAATTCATTAATGTGGGCCTCTACACTTGGAACTATTACTTAATGTAGTGGCCAATTGGCCCCCCTCTAAATTCCACCAGTCTTATCAGTTGTAATTACCTGTCTTGGCCAGTCATCTGCCAGTCTTGCAGATGAGTTCACAGGTCTCTGGCTAAGCCCCTGTCTGCAACCAGCAGTCAGTGTACAATGCTGTGTTGTGTGTTGGCAGAAGGAGGCGAACAGTGTGCCATTGACACCAGAAGAACTGGCCCTGGAGAAGCAGAGAGCACAGCAACTACAGGAGGAGTCCGACTTACTCCTGGCAAAGGAAGCATTCGGTACTTGCAACGGCACACATTCTTAACACTAGATCCTGTGACATCTTAATGAAATGCATTCCGATTTCTCGCAGCACTGTCGGCAAGATGTAGACCAGTTGGATGGGGTTTGGAGGGTCATCCCCCAACCCATGAATATGAGCTTAGGCTGCTGAGGTTATTGAGGCTGTATTATTAATGGATCGTTATCTACCAGTTTTGCTGGTAGTAAAAGTGTTATCTTGTTATGTTCAGGTGTTGCACTATTTTCATATATAATTCCCAGTGGAAAGAGCATGCCATAACTCTCCATCAAATCCATGTCTCTAAATGGCATAGTTGGGACATTATTTCATAAATAAAGTCAGGCCTTGGTCTACATTTTCAAAAAACCATTGAGATGATTGTATTGTTTATTTTTACTAGATTAATTAATTTGGTTTGGGAAGAAGTATCTTATATTTATTTAATTAGGTATTTGTTTACTCATGTCTGTTCACCTATCAGAATGTTAGAATACGCACAAAAACAAAGTTAACATTAATCAGCAAAAAATAACATGATCCCGAGCAGGAAACTGTGTTGTGTTGACTGTTCGTAATTCGCTGCAACTGTTACATTTCTTGCCAGGTGTGACGAATGATGAACTGGCTGGCAGAGTGGGCCTGTTGGATTCATTTGAACCACAAACGAAAGACGATTTTGACAAATTTGGAAACCTTATACGAGACAAAGTAACAAAATATGATGTAAGTCATTTGTCTGCTGGTGTTGGGTGTGTATATTAACATACTAAATGTATGTACTTTTTACTTAGAAATGATATTTTATGGTTAAATTTTACACATTGTTAAATTGTAACCTACAACTTGTACAGCTCTGCGTGTGCTTAATGTTACAATCAAAGGAAACAGAATGCTATGTTATTCTAGTTACCTGTTAGATTCCAAGTATGGTAATATTCCTAATCGTATTGGAAGTACTCTTACTTGAGCACCTTGACTAAAACTTATTAAGTACTTACCCTTATCTGCCACACATTCTTTTAAACATTTTCAGATACCTACAAACTAAAATAACGTTGTTTTGTAAAAAATTATTCTAACAAATCTAAAACTCAATACGAAAACGTGATTGTAGCATTTTCAAATGTAACACCTGAATATAATTGTGAGACAAAGTTATAACTCGGACAAAATGTAAGCCTTGTGCAGTGCATATGTAACATTTCAAGTTATCTTGTTTATCTGTTTCAGATGTCGTCACATTATATAGGCTTCCTTGAAAAACTATTCACAGATCTTTCCCTTGACTGTGAGTATTTTGTACAGGCATATACTCTTTTCTTAGTTCTATTACAAGTGTGAAATAACAGCAAAAAGGTATATTCGCGACTAATATTACGCAAATATTACTGACCAACAGTAATTTCTTGATTAGCTTCACTTGAAGAAATTTGTCAACATATATTAAATGAGTCATCATGACATCGGTGGGTTGTCTGTTCCATTGTGTTACAATAAAAACATTCATGTGGTGCCGCAACGTTTGGGAATAAAACAAAATAATGTGTCATAAATAAACCCTGTCTGTTTAGCTGCATTACTACCTCACAGCAAGATATATAATGCAGAGGTTATTACCCAGTTATTTCTGAATAGTTCTTTTATACCTCTTCAAAAAAAAGCCTGGAGGTTCATGTAACCGAGTTTGGTTCTTGCAATTACCTGCCCGTACAAATCAAGAACTCTTGCATTGCAGTGAATCCTGAAGACGTGAAGAAACTGTCGGGAACATTGACGGCCTTATCAAATGAGAAGACGAAAGCACTGAAGGTTTGTAACACCACGACTGACCGACCAATCAGTCTATGCATACACTCTCTGTGCACTGCCCCTTCTTGTTAATAATGGACATTTATTCACAGCACCTTTATAACAGACATATTTCCAGTCTCTGTCTCTACGACACCAAGACAAACACTTTAAAAATATAAATTTCCAGATTACTTTCATATATTTGTCACACAATATATTTGTAAGCAAGTTGCCAAACACATCGGATATCAGTTGTAGCAATGTACCGAAACAAATGTGATTGTAATACTTGTACTTGTTTAAAAAAAAAAAAATTATTGTATGTATTGAATGTTTCTAAAAACTACTGCAACCCGATACAAGACAAATTTCTATGCTGGTGTGTAGAAACTTGTATTTATCTTTTGTAGACGACAAAGGGGAAGAAGGCAAAACACAAGGGGAAGATTTTCGCAGGGAAACAAGCAACGCTCGATGATTATTCCGTGGATGACTACGACGCCATGGATGACTTCATATAATACTGGACATTTTAGACCTTTATATAGCACTACAAGCCATGCATGCATTCATATAATACGGACACTGTATCGAGCATTTTGCTGATACACCAACATCAATGCAGAAGTATCACTTGGGAGTATATATAGTATCTGACGACTCATTAGCATAAATGAGAGAACATTTGCTTGGCTGTTTGTGAAATCTGCCGGTTCTTACGAAAACCGTCATTCAGATTCATATTTGTACAATAGTCGCAGTTTGCATCCTTGTGGTCCTGCATTGCTTGTCGGCAGATTGACAACCTCCACAAATAGTTCTTAAGTATTGTTTGTTTTATTGCAGATTCTCGTCCAACGTTACAATTTATTATAGTACTCGAGCGAATCAAAAACATTGCAATCACTTCATGTATACATACTATTTAGATTTATATATACGATAAAGCAAATCATTTAAACTTTTGATTCTTACCTGTTATTAAATATTGGCTTTACTGCAGTGGCAGTATCTGCTGAATTTCTCTTAGGCTATGTACATCAGAACCTGTGCATTATAATAAATTAAGACTATATTCGGCTTTTATGGTTTTTCGTCCGTCGGCTGAAAAATCCACATAGCATGTTCCTATATCTCTTCCCTGTTGCTTCTTCCATCCATCAGAATGACACCCTCTATAGTAAGGGTAAACCTTGTTAGGAGTTCTGGTGCGATATCAGATGCTAGTGGGTGCTTTGATGCCTCAGCCACATGTTGCAGTGCACAACAGGTGGTGTGTTGATTGTGACGCTGCCAACTGTCTTGTGTTATTCTGTGTGTTTGTCTGCTCAGTGCTGTTTAGTGCAAGTTTCGCCAGTGCGAATAGCCGACTACCACTTGTAATGGTCAGCTACAGCACTTTCTGTGTATCAACTGGGATCTCTTCCCTGTGGCATAAAGTTCTATAAAGCACAATCCTTCTGATGTTTTGCCAAAAAGAGTAATTGACTACCAAAACACCTACATACTGTTTGGTCTTTATGCTCCACATGATAGTAAACTAATGCATCTGTCAGTGCAGCAAGAAGATGACTTCCTCCATTCTCTCCTAAAACATCTCGTCTGTCATGCCGATGTTCTTTTCCTACAGATATTGTAGAGTTAATTCTAGGTGTCTGTACAGTTTTAAAATAAATTAAACTACATTAAAACACTCAAGCTAGCACATGTGTTTTCAACCTACCGGGTAGATGTTTTGCATCTCGGGCACCAAACTTTCAAGGGTTCATCTACGACCCTCTCGGAAGAAAAATAACGCTTGTTTTTAAAAAAAATGTAGGTTATTACCAGTTAAGAGTTTGTACCAGAAATTAGATGGTTAATCACTTGTTCGCAACATTACATCTTATTTCTGTGATTGTTATGCTACGTAAACTGTGCATTGATCAGTTGGGGACGTTCGATATAAATTGCAATCGTAGAAAATGTGAGCAGCGTTATGTACACCTTTCAAATTTATGGCATGTTTAAATCAGATAAGAATACTTCAGGAAACCATCATCTGGGTCTGTGTTTATGTAGCACTATCCAGGGGATGGGCATACCTACTAGTGCTCCTTTTTGTTGATGCGGTGTCAACTAAATTCACAACTGTTACTGCACACTTTTTCAAGGATTACTTGCTTGAACGACTGCATAACCAAGATAATTCCCTATGACAAGAATGTGAGGCAGTTGTAAAAAAATGAAGTGCAACATGCATTCATATAATAAAAGTGCTGAAATGTAGCTAGAATTTTTTATTGTTTTTTCTTTCGCATAAGATGCCCATCATGGGCCCATTGATCGTCTTTAATTGTACAATGTACACTGCAAGTAATTAGACAACTAATCTTATGTCGATTCAAAGGAAACGTTCCTAAGGCTGACACAGCATGTTTTTCGATTACTAAAAGGTAGCAACCATTGATAAATTTCTGTTGGTCTCAAGAAATATTCAGCGCAGACCTTTTGTTTACAAATCTGTATCTCTACTTGCAACTAGCAAGTCTTCTGAAATAGAACACTTGTTCCACAGGATGGCTGCCCAGACGGGGGTGTTTTACCGATAAATGAATTCCAAAATAAACAATCATGATAAAAGTGTTTTGGGGACACTGCTGTGCTCTTAATTAATAACATGGGGATTTATATTTCTAAGAGTTACATACCACTGGCAATTGTCAAAATAAAAAGTATGTATTGATATGACTTGTCTGATTAAAACGAATATTCAAAGCCAAAATATGGAATAGTAAGACACTAAATTTGGATGTTTACAAATATTGTTTATGAATTATAATATCTTAGGATTTATAAACAAGTATTAACATTTTTTTACCAAGACAACATTTCGTCAAGATTGGTGGAGTGTTAAAATATAACATTTCATGAGGAGCCTGTCCTTACTAGGCTTATCATGATCCTATGAAATTCAGTGTAATTACCTTCGCCCATGTGTACTAGAAATTGTTGACGGCTATACTGAATTTCAAGGTCAACATATTGGTAAAAAAAAGTGCTTTATAAAATACCTTCTGTTAATTGGTGAATTTATGTTTCCAAACATCACAATAAATTATGTGCAGGAGCGTTTAATATTTTGTTGCAGTTATTAAAAATGTTCTCGGACTCGCATAATTATTTGGCATTTGTTTTAAAATTCAATATGGCAGTACTGAGGAACAGTCTCACACATTCACAAAGTCCAGAAAAATGTAATTTGTTTCGTATTGGTTCAAACCGAGCCCCCCCCCCCCCAGTACGAGGTGTGGGAGTTCTGATATTGGCCAAAATCAATCAACATGGCACAGTTGCCAATTCATTACCCGGTTCTGACATCCATCACAGGATTAATATGTATTAATATACGTTCTATTCAATGGGGGCGCTGCAACATAAATATATTTTCCAAATGATACAAGAAACACGGACTGAGAATGGACCTGGAGAAGACAGAAGTGATGTGGATTGGACATCAGAGAGAGGAATTGGACACCCGGTTCGATGGAAAGGAAATCAAGCAAGTGGACGGCTGTGTGCACCTTGGAGGAATGGTTACTGCGGATAGGCATTGAGAGGTGGAGGTGCGACGTCGAATACAAGCAGGACCAAATGCTTGAAAAAAGGTAGAGGGAGTCATGATGGACAGAAAAATCTTTAAAAAACAAACGGAAAGACCCGAGAGCTTGTGTTACACCAGCATGCCTGTATGGTCTGGAGACAGTGGAAGTGACAGAACAATAGAAGCTGCAAGTTTGCAATAACTGGGTTAGAAGAATAACAAGAACACAGAGGGTTGACAGAAGAAGGATAAACAATCTGAGAAAAGAGGTTGGAATGCAATGCAGCCTAACAGGAGGATTATTGAGAAGCCAAATGAGATGGGCAGGCCACTTGGCAAGGATGGTTACAGGAAAAATAGCAGAGAGCAAAGGCGGAACACAAAGGATACAGAAAAAGGGGACAGCCACAGCTGAGATGGGAAGACTGCGTGAGGAGGGACATGAGAAGATCAAGGGAGGATGAAAGATAGAGAGAGGGCGCTATGGTTTGAGAACTTTTGAAAGAAAAAACAGTGAGTGGTTCTGCAATATTGCACCTAACCTTCACCTCTGTACAACAGTGAACAAGGAGAGCAACAACATGGTGACAGCCAACCCACTCTTTACCCACTACATGCTTTATCTTTTTGGGAACTTTGCAAACATATGGGACCATAACACATAAAAGCTGCCTTCTCAATTAATGTCTGTCAGTAACCAAGTTCATTACGTTCAAATCTAAAACATGAGAATAGTTTATAAAGATTTGTAATATAATAATTTTTCGATGATTTCAATTTCATCAAAACAAATTCACAAATTTACACAGATAAATGTTGTTGATAGTAGATAGATTACTTTTTCACAAAATGAGTCTGAATGAAGACAGGTAAAAAATTAAAAATGATGAGGTAGGAGGCAACTTTAATGGCAGGTGTACGCTATCAATGACCAACACAACACGTGTAAACACTATTTTTTTGCAGAAAGGATGTAGCTTTAAGCTGGCACAATCTGCAGAAATGTGGGCATAATGAATTGATAACACTTATATAATATAGTTACCTGTCACAGATACATAGTTACCAGGCAACAACAACTATTCACAACCTTTGCCACATGCACAATTTGTATATAAAGGCAACCATATATTACATGAAATAGTAAATGGGACTTCATGCTTTAAATAAAATCTAATGAAATATTACCTTCACCAGATAATAATAAAAGAAATTGAGCAACACTGATTATAAATTAATTTTAATCAATGATTGTTATCACTAAAATTGGCAGCACTAATGACATATTTAACATAAATTTCCATTTGGAATGAATATTTCTACCATTAGCTGTAGTACTGATAAAGCTGTAAATGCATCATTTTATATTTGAACTTCATAAATGAGTATCTAAAAATGGCATGTTTATAACATAAAAACAGGTGCTTATGCAAGACAATGTATCGGTAATAACCAACATAATATAAATAGCATAGTAAAATCATATACACATTTGCATCAAGTAAACAAATCTATGATCCAATTCTTATATGCACAACATGGCTAAAAGAAGTTACTCTAAATTCTATAAATATATATTAATTTTAGTAGAACATACCACAAAGGCACTGCCAAGAGATAGTTCCTTCACTGTTTGGACATTTGAGCATAGTCACTCAGCTTACACAATTGAAATTACATTTGACAATTGAAATAAAATTGACACAACTGGAATTACATTAATACAACTGAAGTTGCATTGATAACACTAACATAAGCATACACATAAAATTACTACTGTAACACAATTACATTGCCACTGCTGCAGTTACACTGAAACAATTACATTGCCACTGCTGCAGTTACACTGAAACAATTACATTGCCACTGCTGCAGTTACACTGAAACAATTACATTGCCACTGCTGCAGTTACACTGAAACAATTACATTGCCACTGCTGCAGTTACACTGAAACAATTACATTGCCACTGCTGCAGTTACACTGAAACAATTACATTGCCACTGCTGCAGTTACACTGAAACAATTACATTGCCACTGCTGCAGTTACACCGAAACAATTACATTGCCACTGCTGCAGTTACACTGAAACAATTACATTGCCACTGCTGCAGTTACACTGAAACAATTACATTGCCACTGCTGCAGTTACACTGAAACAATTAAAATTGCACTGACACAGTTAAAATTACACAGACAAAGCTAAAACCCTTTGGAATAACTACTAGATTCAGCTGCGTTTCTTTTTCATTGCACCCAGACTGGAGTCAGGCCGCAACACTCGGTACTGGGCCTGAAATAAACAAGTGACAATAGTATCAGCACATAAGATATGGTCACAACAGCTGTTTTGAAAATGACTGTAGCCCCAGCTCTCTTCTCAGCTCTCTTCTCAGCTCTCTTCTCAGAACATGCCCAGCACATCATCAGTTTCACTGCTGGGAAGAGCACCACTGGCCCAAATGCAAATGATTTCGTTTTGGCATATCCAATACACGATTTTACCTTTTAGTGTCTTTTGTTAACGTAGCAGACCAACATCTTCAGTACATGTGACATGTGACGTCATCGTACATGTGAGGTAGTTCGTAACTCCCCTTGTCTCGACTGATTGATATTCTGGCCTTTCTGATCCATATGGCTTCTTTTATGTGCCGTGTTCTTCTGTCGGCTTCCTTGGCCACTAGTTCTGCTCCCTCTCAGTCTATGTACGGTTATGTCATATGTCACATGTACTGAAGAAGATGGTCTGCTACGCTGATGAAAGACTCTACAACTACAAGGTAAAATCACATATTGGATGTCAAAAAGAGCCCGTCTGCATAAGAGTGAACTATTGTGAAGAATATTGAGCGAGACTGGACCAGAGTCGCATGGATGGCAAGGTGGAATGGTCGGCGAGACTGGACCAGAGTCGCATGGATGGCAAGGTGGAATGCTATCCTTTGTAGACTTAGCCTCGATTATCCAGCCGCCGTGAGATGGCAGAATTGGCCCGTCACAACAGACTGGATTATTAAGCTCCAGCCATTGTTACCGGTAGAGAGCTTTACAAGATATTAAACTTATACTGAAACATGTCGCACACAAAATAAACCGACATTAAACTATTTTCGTAGTTTAATGCCTTTTAATCACATGCATATTCACTAGGTGGTAGCTGTCATGGCATAACATTCAAAAGGGCCATTCAGAGCCAGACTATCGTTCTGGCGAAGTCACGCAGCCAGGCGAGAGTCGGTTAAGCGAGACTAGTGTAGACTCGGGAATTCATCTCAGTTCCATAACAAAATCGGACATGACCTTAGCCAAAGTTCCCTGCATGGAGTGCCTTAACCAATTAAAACTGGATACAGCCGGTCCAACTACAATATGAAATAAATAGGTCGGCCCCATAAGCACTGTGTGAATGCAGTGGTGAGAGCCAAACTATACATCACGTCACAAGTAGTGCAATGTAACAATGTAATGGAGGCCTATCCAGCTGAACCAAACCGTATGTGCCTAGCTTCAGAACCTCAACTGCAGCACGTTGACTCTTGCATCACAAGTTAATGTAAGTTGGTGCTAGATATTCACATTCAAGTAAGTTTAGATATCTTTCAGGGTCTATATTGCTAGACAGTGACTGTCATGGTCATGTCTTCAATATCAAACGGTGACAACTAAACAACTAACATGGTCACATGACAAATACTTCTATGTGTAAATTATAGCGGGATGGAGGACTACATTTAGGGGTAGCTTCCCACGTGTGCAAATTCATTATTATGTATGATCAGTCAAATACATACACATGTTATATGTAGTTATACTTTACTGAGATACTATTTGTGTGGATAATTCATTGTTAGATCTGTAGGTATCATCAGTGTATCATGGATGTATCATGGATGTATCATATACATATGTATCGTAGGGGTATCGTGATCTGTTGAATACTGGTTACGTTGCTAATGACTTGCTGCACTGGTTAACGAGTGTACCAGGTATATTCGGCCTACGATAAGTAAGGATTGATCTTACGGATCATCCCAGAACGTTGATGTCCAAAATCAGACAAAATGACTTTCACCTGGCTGCACCCCCCCCTCCCTCAGATGAAAGATTGATCACTATATTGACAGTATCTGTTCGAAGCATAAAATATCAATGTCCGATGCCAGATGAAACTGCCTCTGACCCTCCCTTCCCCAAACGAAAGTAATTTTTTCTGATATCGCACATCAATGTTCTGAGATGATCCCTTAGGCTGTAATGGAATGATAAAGTAAATCTTACAAGTTCCACATCTGATGGCAGTCGGGAGAGAAAGTCCAACAGTTCGTTGTTAGCAATGGCATTCGGGGCTCGTAGCTTCTTTGTGAACTTGTTAATACCTTTGAAACAACAAATCAACATTACACTAACATACACTAAACTTACACCGCACTTTAAACATGTACTACAGTCTACAATACTGTGCATTACTGGCAGAGAACAAGAAGTTTTGAGGTGATATCATAGGGTATGTAATTTATAGCTGTAATACATTTACTTTAGAAATATTGTCAGACATGATGAAAATGTACAGGCTGACATGTTTGCGAGAGGATATTCCTGATATGTGCAAATTATAACATGCAACACTAAAGAGATGTAAAATGTGCTTAAAATGAACACATACGTAGATATCTACATCCACATTAGCACATGGTGCATGAGACATGTCCCAGTAAGCAACTGAAAGTCACCCCAGATGAGCATGAGGTATCTGATACTTACCCCGGATGAGCATAAGATATCTGATACTTATCCCAGATGAGTACGAGGTATCTGACACTTACCCCAGATGAGCTTAAGATATATGATACTTACCCCAGATGAGCATGAGGTATCTGATACTTACCCCAGATGAGCATGAGGTATATGATACTTACCCCAGATGAGCATATGGTATCTGATATTTATCCCACATGAGTACGAGGTATCTGACACTTACCCCAGATGAGCTTAAGATATATGATATTTACCCCAGATGAGCATGAGATATCTGACACATACCCCAGATGAGCATGAGATATCTGACACTTACCCCAGATGAGCATGATATATCTGAGAGGCAGCCAATAGAGGATGACAGAGATGACAGCGAGTAGAACAACCATAAGCCACGACAACCACGGCACTGTCCAGTTGAAGGTGCTGCGACATAGTGACATGGTTACACATTGAAATAGTGACACGGTAACTGTGACATAGTGACACAGTGATGTGATGAAGTGACAGTGAAATACTGACCGTGTGACATAGTGACACGTTGCAGTAGTGACACTGTGATACAGTGACAGTTTGTCATGTGTAGTGACATGGTGACAGTTTGTTATAACTAGTGACACGGTGACAGTGCATCATGCAGTGATATAGTGACAGTTTGTCATACATAGTAACACTGACAGTGCATCATACAGTGACAGTTTGTCATACATAGTGACACAGTGACAGTTTGTCATACATAGTGACACTGTGACAGCATCATACAGTGACATAGTGACAGTGCATCATACATAGTGACACAGTGACAGTGCATCATACAGTGACAGTTTGTCATACATAGTGAAACAGTGACAGTTTGTTATACATAGTGACACAATGACAGTTTGTCATTCATAGTGACGGAGTGAAAATGCTTCATGCAGGCAGTCTGTCTAATACTGAATGTATAAAACTCTGACATCACCATCATTTTAAACAATTTTTAAAATATAAAAATCTGGAGAGAAAAAACTATGTATACGAATTCTTAAAATATTGGACCATAACCATGTATATATAGTAGTCATTCTTACATATTAAACACAACATATATGAATATGCATACAGCTGTATAATTTATCAGTTAATCAATCAGTTATTAACATGTAATAATACAAAACTACAATAAAATAAAGTAGTCAGTATTTGAAACTGGTTATGTGGAAAGTTGAGACACAAAAGAGCAGATAATTTAGATAAAAACATTTTGCATGTGTAGTATTTCTTTAATTTTCTTTTCAGTCTCTTCATTCCACAGGGTAAGACAGGCAATGTCTTACAACTGCTGAAACATTCTACTTTATTTCAGACTTCCTGCCAGACCTAATCTACCATAATGACTGTTTGGATTTGGACACAAAAGTAATTACATTCTCAGCTGTCCCAACCCATAGTACAACAAGGATTGCTTATGGTGTCTGAAAATTCACCGGTCGTGTGTGCTATATGTATTCAAACACAAAAAATTAGTCTGTCCCGAAAAATACAGTACATAAAAATTATTCTTTCAGAAGAGTTTTAGGGTGTCTGAAATCATAGTGTCTGAACACTGCTAATTATTTGATTAGCTAAGTATTAAACACATGACAACTTTCTTTCAAGCTACTAAAAAGTATTTTTATGTTGGCCATCACAAATTATTATTCTTTAACACAAATGGCTATGGTGATAATCTAGTCTAAACACTAACATTACATCATTCATATAAACTATAAATAGTATGCTGAAATCATGCATGTTGTGTACTGTAATTGTTTGCTTCTAGTTACATTTATGGTAACTGGGCAAGTGTTATAAGTGACACACTTCTTGCCCTTTCCAACATCAATACTCTGGTTTATAACTGTACGTTTGGCATTGTTTGTGTTGCAATTGCTGTTGTAGTTGAAATAAACTGTATTCTCTAATACAAGTGGTTTACAGCTGTGTGACACGTGTTACCCCAGTAGGAAACATGGACCTACTTCTTTATCCTCTCTCCAAGAGAGGCGAGAGCATCCATCCCCTCCTGTACCTGGAGACACACATCCTGGATCCCCTGCAGTCTCTCCTTGAAGCTCTTCTTCCCATCCTGAATCACACCCTACAGGTTAGGGACCATCTCACAGTCAACAAAGTCATGCATTTAGTACTGGTCTCCCTTCCCACTCCTCCCTCATCAATACTTGGGATTTTTAAGATCCAAAATCAGTATAGCATTAATGTGAATTAATACATGTTTCACTCATTTCAAGGACTTCGTCAAGGGCCCAACCTTAGACAGCATTATTTTTCTCCCAAACGATAGTAACAAAATTGCCAAAAAAGATTGATGGCTCAATGACCCCCTAAATACACAGATGATCTATACACCTACGTCATGCCATGTCACACCACTACCATCTTCCAGAGGTCAGATCTGATATCACAGTTGAGGGTTGTCACTCTCCAGATATCTGTAATGTAGGGCTGTCACTCCCATCAAACTAATAATCCTTCTCCCTAACTTATCTCTAATCTATCATACAAATGCTTTCATAAACTTATCTTTAATGGGGCATAATTTAAGCCAAAAACAAATTAAACATCAAATGAATTTTATAATATGACGATATAATGAATAATAAACTTAAGAAATCCTGAAGACACATTCACATAATTAATATCTTTGAGCCAGTCCCGTTATATTTTGATGACAATTAAAATGTTTCCCTTATTGCCCATTTAAAATCTATAAGACTCTTCTTACCAACACGCAGTCATATCTCTGCCATTATATTCCCACGTCCAATGTGAAAGCTCCCTGGCATGTTAAATGTTACCTGGTTAACGCATACAGGAAGCTCTACGGAAGTGTTAGTACCAGTGTTAGTAAACCAAATGCGCTGCAGTCATCACACACCTTGACAGAAACTAAAATCTAATTTTTATATATAGAATATAGAGTTACAAAAATTGCCTGAAGTTTTAAACCACTGTTATGACGTTAGTTATTTCATATTTAAGACTTATAGAAAATAATTGACACTGATGATATTTATATCTAGCATTTTACGAAAGCAGCCACACCGATTGTGAAAGTAAAACCAACGTCGAGAAAAAAACATTTATTATAAGACACTTTGAAATTCACACACACCTCAAACTGATAGAACGGAAACCTGTCCAGGTGTGGCAGGGCTTATTATAAATTATTATATTAATGAATATTATGTTGAATATCAAGATGTAAGACTGGATTAATTAAGCCTCTCTAAGAAAAGCTGATTGTTAATGTTGGACATGTGGTAGTGGTTTAAGGGGACAGTTGAGTAGTGGCCTGATTATGAGGGATAGCCATTGGCTAGTTTGAAATAACCAGTAGTCAGAGACATATAAATATAAGAGTTGTCACACAGAGACAGAGAGAGAGTTGTCAGGCACACACAGAGTACAGGGTGAGCAGCTGGAAGTTTCCCTCCAGCTTGGGCTGGGATGTGAGGCTGAGCTGCCATGGTGTTGTAAGCTGGACTAGACTGGCATGGTGTAGTAAGTTGGGCTGGAATGGCATGGGTCAGGGTAGAGAGTGTATTGGAATAATAATGAGCAAGTTTGGGTAGTGTTGTTTATTAGTCTGACAGTAATTCTTTATAATCAGTCCCCCCCCCCCCCCCCCCCATTGTCATAGCACATGAGAGGACCACTACGGAACTCCCTAGGAGGAGAATTACACCAGACACACGTAGTGACCTTCACCTCTGTAGCATGACTTGCATCATGAGTGAAACAGTACAGCAGGAATATGAAGACAGAAGCCAATCAAGCGTTTACGTCAGGGGTCTGTATGTCATCTGATGTACATGTCTGGTCGAGTGAAAGGGACTGTCCACCGCGAGAAGACTGACTCAGATGGACATACTATGTTACCTGCATAATACTCTCAGCCGTTAACAAAATCTGCAACTGTTTCGGCAACTAGACGGAAAAGAAACATGTTATATAACGTTGAAACGTGTCACCACCCCTCCCTCCCTCCCTCCCTCCCTCCCTCCCTCCCTCCCTCCCTCCCTCCCTCCCTCCCTCCCTCCCTCCCTCCCTCCCTCCCTATTCAAATCCAAAGATGACAAAATTCAGTATTAATTTGATATAAAATACAAGAACCTTAGCGTGTGATATATTGGACAACAACATTCGTTCAACTGTTTATAGTAATACACTGTATATTGTGTAAGTGAGATTAAGTTAAAGAGAGAGAAATGTGGGCTCTACATCCCAAGGCCAGGCCTGTGACTGAGCCCAATATTAGTCTCCTGTACCACAGGTTGACAGAGTCCACATTTCGGCATATACAACATTAGCAGTATTGTTATACAGATATATAAATCAAACTTTTACAGAATCATGGGAAAATGTTTTATATATTTTAGAATTTTTTTCTTCAAATTAGTTGTTTCACCTGCAATTTCTTTGTTGAATGTTGAAATATCTGCAACTACTGCCTGGCATACCCTTCAAGGTTAGCATATCTATACCTAGCACCTAATATACCAGTTTACTGCACCCATACAGTGTTAAGAGAAACAAGCACAGCATAGAGATGATTAATACAACGGTAAGCACACACTTGTGTGCAAAACAAAACAGCTTAGGGTGGTAGAATAGGCTTGTGTCAGAAAGATTCAGTACTGTGACATTCTGCACAATGGACACAGAATCAGAAGTGTTAAGTGATTATACAACCAGAAGTTAGTGCAATAAAAAGGCAAAGCCGTAACACCAATTAAATTGTTGGGAGTTACCTTTTTCTGCAATTGTTCCATTGAGTATAAAAAATAGAACAATGTTGTAGATGCTCTATTGGATAGAAAATTAAACAGTGCTACAAAGGATCAATTTAGTAGTATTAAAAATAAAACTATGCTGTAAATGTTTCATTGAGTACCATAAAATAAACCATTCTCTGTAAATGTTCCAGAGTATTGTAAAATAAAAAAGTAGCTTTAAATAAAATAATGATGTTAATGTAAAATATTAGAAAATACAACAATGCTGTAAATGTTCCATTGAGTATCAGAAACTAAAACAATACTTTAAATGTTCCACTGAGTCGCTCAAAAAATAAAACAATGATGTAAAAGTTCTAGTGAGTATCACAAAAGTCATACTTTAAATGTTCCATTAAGTATTAGAAAATAAAACAATGCTACATATGTTCTGTTGAGGACCATATGACACAAATATATTCTATTTGTCTGATTGGAGTTCTTTTTTGGTTTTTGATTAATTAATAGACTGTAATTTCATTATACTTATACATTTCCTTATGTAAATACTAACATGTAAATTAACTAAATGAAAATACTACAATACAATTTCAGTTGATCAATGCTAAAATTAATGTTATAATTAAATTGCCCATGTTACCAGAGGTTACCAGAAATGATGCAGGGTACCTCAGGTGGAAAGTTTAATAATCATGAATTTTATTGACAAACTGTTTGCTGAACAATGGGATATCCACAACAATCCATAACTGATCCAAGAGCGTAAATATTCATAAATTAACAAATTATTGTATCAGCAAAGAATTAATTGTAATAACATTTACTACAATTACTGCACCACAATGAAAACTCATTATTGTCAGTTTCTATAACATCAAAAATAAATTTCCACAACAATCACGCATTTTAGTAGCACAATGCATCTAACAACAGCACATGTTCATTTATTGTTAATGACAATTTGTAAACAACGGCAAACAAACAAGAATCTTAACATCGGAGCAGAAATGTTATGTTATTTACCTTGTCTCTTTCGTCATCATCGTCATCATCATCATCATCACAGTCTTCTTCTTCAGCATCATCCTGTGAGATAAAAATAAAGGTCAAGGATGCAAAGAATTAATTAAAGCAAAGAATTAATTAAAGTTTTTATATCACTAAACATTGTTTTGGCACCATTAAAAATAGTACCATTTTATTAACATGTTGAAGTGGTATCACATGCCATGACGTCTACCAATAACTGGAAGTCTATCTTAGATGTTGTTAAAGAAAGTGTAAATCAATTAAAATTCAGCAGCTTGACATGGTAGAAATTCATAATATCTAATCAGACACACAGCCTTGACTTGTGTTTGGAAGTTACTGCAAATTTTAAGAAATGCGCTCACTCAAAATGTTGTAATACTAAATGAAACCAATCTAACCACAGTTCAGAAGAACCTTTTCTACATGAAAATTTAAATCACACATGGATAGACGTCTACGCATATAAATATTTCCTCAGACTTCATGTTGTAACAAAACTGTTCATTTCATCTGTCCTGACAGAAAACTGTGGTACTTGATGTTAGCATTCATATCAACTGTGATAAGAAAATAAGCAGTTTAAAACAAATACATCACTATTCGATGTTTAACAAAACAGCTGCTAACCATTCCAATTAAACAAATTTGTTATGCATCAAGCATCATGTTTTGAGATGGCATCTGAAAGGTATGTGTTTTGTTTAATACAAAATGTCATTATATCACAACTTTTAAATTGTCATTTGCATGGTCTTCATCAGGAACTGAATAGGAAAAACAATTCAGTTCCTGATGAAGATAACTGATGGCTTCCGAAATGTTGATGTCAGTTTCAATTACATAATTGTGATATAAAGAAAAAGTTATTCAAATTATTCATCCAATATAATGAACATTTTCAACAATATAAGGAATACTGTATGTCTAGCAGTAACACATCCATGTGTATGAGAACATGCGACCGGGGAGGAGATTAGTAAGAAGTCATATGATATGGGCAGGTCACCTGATGAGAATGGAAGCGGACAGATCACAGCAGAGAACAGAGGTGTAGAAACATCAAGACTGGAGGCAAAGGGGAAGAACACGTGTGAGGTGGGAGGATTGTGTGAAGAGGGATTTTAGGAAGACAGAAGAAGAATAAAAGTGATGGGAGAGGGTGGCTGATAAGGAGCAGTGGAGGACAACTAGTGTTAGACCTCACTCCTGTACATGGGAGCCAAGGGGAAGTATAGAATATTTGTTGGTTATCATTGAACAAACAGAAGTGCTCCCTATGAATAAAACACAGCGGGGAGCCATAGATAAGACTAGAACAACAGGAAGACTACACCTTTTCTTCAACGAAGTTCTCAAATGAAATCTGAAATCATTTCACATCTCACCTGAAGCATGGACTGCAGCAGCCGTGGACAGACCAGGCTGATGGGCCAGGTTTCACACTGACCGGGACATTGACGTAGAACAATATCTAAACTAACACAAGACTACAACACCATGGCAAGGACCAGGAGAAGACACTGTCTCTCTGAGAACGGAAGAGTGGGGGATAGCTACTGTTGTAAAGCATTACATGTATATGTTTACCAAGGCAACTCCACCATTGCCTGATCCAAGTTCAGGAGGAGAAAGGAGGAGGGTTGTGCGTTGGGCTAGCAACCCACCACGTAACAACAGCAAATCCAAATGGTCAAAACGTCTTGGGTGGCCAACCAGCAATTATGCCGCTTATGAAGAGCAGGGATGAAAGCCGAAAGGAAGTTTTGTGTTCCGACACAGTCATTGGTAGTACCCAAGTAGAGTGTGCGAACAATGTATGAGACAGGACGAACAGCACAAGTGATGAGTGAAATGAAATGATACAACATCAGTATACTGGGGCTGAGTGAGGTGAGATGGACTCACTCTGGCAAGATGGTGCTTTCCTCAGGAGAAACCATCTGTTATTCTGGGCAAACTGATGGGCAACACCACGAAAGAGTGGCTCTCGTCATGGATAAACTCGCCAAGAAAAGTTTAATAGAATGGAAACCAGTTGATTCACGTATCATCACAGCAAGGGTTTATTCTAAATTTTTTAACCATTTCAGTACTACAGCCCTGATCAGCTGTAACCACTGAATACTGCATTCCCAGTGAATATGCAACATAATGGACTACCTCACTTCAAGTCAAGATTTGAGCAACAAAACTGCATTTTATGAATAGGAATGTTATATATTTTCGGAAAGTATGATAATCACCGAATAAAATGAGCCATATCATTTTATATTCCATCGTCATGGTAACCAACAATCCAAGATGGCCGCCAAGATTTCAACGTTTTTGCAGTTGCTGAACTCAGTTGTATACTAAGTTCGCCGACATCGTTATTATGTCGATCGTCAACATCCGACAAAGATATTATATATTCGATAAAACTATCAAATAATCTGTCCAAAACATACGGTGGTAAATCGCTAGTTGAAGTAATGCGGTCCGCCATTGCGGCCACCGCAGATTTTGATAATCCATCATTAAAAACCGTGAATATCACCGTAAACTATTATTGAGCGATAATAAACAATGACCACTGCTGAATAGCTCATTTATTCGCCTTGACAACCATACACAACAAGTGGCTCCACGTAGTGGATTATTATGAATAAAAACGATTTGAATAGCAGACATCGTCAATGCCGGAAAACCGGCCTGTCGTACTGAAGCGTCACAGACAGTGCGGCCGGTAAACCGGCCTGTCGTACTGAAATGGTTAAGACTACCATTGTTCAGTGTTATGCACCAACCGAGCAAGCAGATGAGGAGATGAAGGATGCATTCTACAACTGTCCGCAGGAGCAAATTGACAATTCACCGCAACACGACATAGTGATACTGATAGTCATGAGAGATATGAATGCCAAAGTGGGCGTGGACAACGAAGGATATGAAGCCTGCATGGGAGTACAAGGTACAGGTGAGAGACATGACAGTGGAGAGCACATTGCATTCATATCAACTGTGATAAGAAAATAAGCAGTTTAAAACAAATACATCACTATTCGATGTTTAACAAAACAGCTGCTAACCATTCCAATTAAACAAATTTGTTATGCATCAAGCATCATGTTTTGAGATGGCATCTGAAAGGTATGTGTTTTGTTTAATACAAAATGTCATTATATCACAACTTTTAAATTGTCATTTGCATGGTTTTCATCAGGAACTGAATAGGAAAAACAATTCAGTTCCTGATGAAGATAACTGATGGCTGCCGAAATGTTGATGTCAGTTTCAATTACATAATTACAAAGTTAAAAACAGTTCACTCTGGAACTCCTCAACAGGTTCCAAATCCTAAGCAATATCCCAGTAGATGACCTCAATGATCAATGCCAGAAGATCCAGGAGGTTTTCGTGGATGTCAGCAAGGACATTCTTGGACACTGCACAGAACAGGAAAGAATGGATCATGAACCACTCCTGGATGCTCATTGCAGAGAGACACGACAAGAGAGTGTACATGGACAAGCTAGCGAGAGTTGCACAAGCAGCAGCAGAGACGGGTGACACGAGAACCATCTACAAAATCACAAAGACCTTGGCAGGAACCAAGTCCAACAAATTGACAGTTGTAAAGAATAAGAATGGAAACATCATGACCAAGGAAGGTGAACAGCTCAACAGATGGGCAGAGCACTTCTGGGAGATTTTAAACAGAGATGACCCCGAGGACGCAGCCGAGATACATACTACAGGACAACAGCTGGAGATGAAACAAGGACAACAGGAAATCGAGGCCAACAGACAGACCATTAACCAACCAAGACCAAACTCATGAAGATAAAAACCCGCAGTGCAAGGAAGACTGAGGGAAAGTCCTAGAGGAGGTGAACGACTTCAAGTATCTTGGCAGCTTCGTCTCAGCAGACAGCAACATAGAAAGCAGATCAGTTTGGCAGCACAAGCCTTCTACAAACTCACCAACATTCGGAGATCCACCACCTTGCACACCAAAACAAAACTAAAAATATACAGATCAACGTCAGATCAACATTGACTCACTCAGTACTACTATACGCGTCAGAAACATGGAGAACCAATAAGAAGATCGAGAGCCAAGGTTTTGAAGGAAGGTGTCTCAGATGAATCCTGAGAATATGTTGGGAGCAGCATGTGACAAACAAGAGCATCTCGGAACGCACAAACATCAACAACATTGTTGATGAAGTGAAACGAAGGAGGTGGAGATGGCTTGGCCATGTTCTTCGGCACCTGGATGACGGAAAAGAGGCAGACCACTGGGTACCTGGAGAAGAACGATAGATGAAGAAATGAAGCTGGCAGGGAAGAACTGGCATGAACTGAGCTGGCTCACCCAAGACCGTTCTGGCTGGAGGAAATTTGTTGGCGCCTTATGCTCCAATGGGAGCAAAGAGGCTAGGTAAGGTCAGGTTTACCAAGGCTAGTGTATGTTGTGATTGTAACTGTAATTCAGTGTAATTTATTACATCTTAATTTAGTTGTAATAATAAACAGCGAACACAATTATGATGCAGTTTATCTGTATTCACTGGTGTAATAAAAGAACTGCATTGTTAATTATTATCAATTGAATTACAGTAAAACCTGTCCATAACGGTCATCGCCGGGACTGCGCAAAATTACCGTTATAGGCAGGTTGGCGTTATGAAAAGTTTCATAACTTGGATAAACACTAGGTGCCACATTATTATGGATGATTGACGTTCTCTAGTTGGTACTTACTCTCGTGAACAATACAAACCCAGCGTTAACAATAATATTAAATAATACACTACACAACTTGCTATAATTAACTGATGTTCCTTTTTCTTTTGGGCCATGGTAAAATCAATCACGCCCTCCAAGTAAAGGCGAACAGAAAAAGCTTTGATGTCCAAAAGGAAACAGGAGGGTGTGAACGAGTGCAAGGCAAGCTTTGGCCTAGATTAGCTCAGGGGGGATTATCAATACAATTTAAGCTACCCAAAGTGGTAGGTAACAGGCCATTTTAATATTTACCTAAGCAGTCTCTCCAACTAGGCCAAGCTGCCTAGGTAAACATTATAACAGCCCCTGGCTACATGCTCATGGCTTCCCTGAGCTCACTTTGGACATCAAAGCTGATTCTACTTCTCTTTGCTGGAGTAAAGAAGCCACACAGCAGCTGCAACAATCTGATGACAGCAGGCATAGCTCGATTGCAATTTGATACATGTGGTGACACTGTTTTATTCAGGGAATTTATGAATACCCTTTGACCTGCCTGCAAGCAGCGGGTTGACTATGAATGGTTCAGTCCAAATTAACTGACCGTTATACGCAATAGGCAGGTTAGCGTTATGGACAGGTGGCTGCTAAGACAGGTTTTACTGTATATATAGACCTGCAAATAACATTTATTGTTCATTGGTAAAAAACATATGACGCCTTTCTAGTTTTTGAAACCACATTAATTTAATAATTTATTTCCAAAATCCACTACTGCCTGTAGCTGGTGTGTGAAGGAGTTTAGACTGACCAACTCGTGGAGTTTGTCCCTCATCAGACTGCCAGTGATCTGTTGTAGGAGGAGGTTCTTGAGGAAGATGGTGAGCAGAGTGACTGGCAACATGTACAGCTCAAAGTTCCACACCATCACCAGGTACACCTGCAACATGTCGCCATCACAAAGGTAGTGAGATAACGTATTAAAGGTAAGTTCTTATATACTGCAGTATCCAGTCCATAATACTGCTCAAAGTGCTTTACACATTACTCCCCGAGAGACCTGTTCAATTGAACACCATCTCGACCTCTCTGGGAAGCATTTAGCCATGCAGCAATTAATGTGCAAAGGGTATTCATACACAAATATCCACTGGTCTATAGCCAGGTATTCATTCATGCAGCTGAGTGAACTGGAGCAACGTAGGGTGACCAAGGTTCGACACTGCAGCACAGGATTCGCAAGGTCTGAGTTGGATATTCAATTTTGTTCAAATATTTGTGGTTACTGTGAGTTTAAAACAAGTTATGAGAGTCAAACATTGGCAATAACTAGCAACAGTGAAGCAGACAAACAGATGTATACAATACATGCTTATAATAAACACTGTGATACTCCTGGGGGAGTCACAATAAACACTGTGATACTCCTGGAGGTGTCTCAATAAACAGTGATACTCCTGGAGGAGTCTCAATAAACAGTGATACTCCTGGGGGAGTCTCAATAAACAGTGATACTCCTGGAGGAGTCTCAATAAACAGTGATACTCCTGGGGGAGTCACAATAAATACTGTGATACTCCTGGAGGAGTCTCAATAAACAGTGATACTCCTGGGGGAGTCTCAATAAACAGTGATACTCCTGGAGGAGTCTCAATAAACAGTGATACTCCTGGGGGAGTCACAATAAATACTGTGATACTCCTGGAGGAGTCTCAATAAACAGTGATACTCCTGGGGGAGTCTCAATAAACAGTGATACTCCTGGAGGAGTCTCAATAAACAGTGATACTCCTGGGGGAGTCACAATAAATACTGTGATACTCCTGGAGGAGTCTCAATAAACAGTGATACTCCTGGGGGAGTCACAATAAATACTGTGATACTCCTGGGGGGTCTCAATAAATACTGTGATACTCCTGGGGGAGTCTCAATAAATACTGTGATACTCCTGGGGGAGTCACAATAAATACTGTGATACTCCTGGAGGAGTCTCAATAAATACTGTGATACTCCTGGGGGAGTCACAATAAACACTGATACTCCTGGGGAGTCACAATAAACACTGTGATACTCCTGGAGGAGTCTCAATAAACAGTGATACTCCTGGGGGAGTCTCAATAAACAGTGATACTCCTGGAGGAGTCTCAATAAACAGTGATACTCCTGGGGGAGTCACAATAAATACTGTGATACTCCTGGAGGAGTCTCAATAAACAGTGATACTCCTGGGGGAGTCACAATAAATACTGTGATACTCCTGGGGGGTCTCAATAAATACTGTGATACTCCTGGGGGAGTCTCAATAAATACTGTGATACTCCTGGGGGAGTCACAATAAATACTGTGATACTCCTGGAGGAGTCTCAATAAATACTGTGATACTCCTGGGGGAGTCACAATAAATACTGTGATACTCCTGGGGAGTCACAATAAATACTGTGATACTCCTGGGGGGTCTCAATAAATACTGTGATACTCCTGGGGGAGTCTCAATAAATACTGTGATACTCCTGGGGGAGTCACAATAAATACTGTGATACTCCTGGAGGAGTCTCAATAAATACTGTGATACTCCTGGGGGAGTCACAATAAATACTGTGATACTCCTGGGGGAGTCACAATAAACACTGTGGTACTTCTGGAGGAGTCTCAATAAACAGTGATACTCCTGGGGGAGTCACAATAAACACTGTGATACTCCAGGGGAGTCACGATAAATACTGTGATACTCGGGGGAGTCTTAGTAAACACTGTGATACTCCTGGGGAGTCACAATAAACACTGTGATACTCTGTGGGTCACAATAAACACTGTGATACTCCTGGGGAGTCACAACAAACATTGTGATACTCCAGGGGAGTCACAATAAACACTGTGATACTCCGGGGAGTCACAGTAAACACTGTGATACTCCGGGGAGTCACAGTAAACACTGTGATACTCCAGGGGGAGTCACAGTAAACACTGTGATACTCCTGGGGAGTCACAATAAACACTGTGATAGTCTGGGGGGGTCACAATAAACACTGATACTCCTGGGGGGAGACACAATAAATGTTGTAATACTCCTGGGGGTTTCACAATATATACTGTTATAATCTTTGGGTGTAACTTACAATAAACGCTGTGATACTCCAGGGGGAGTCACAATAAATGCTGTGATACTCATGGGGAAGTCACTTACACTAAATGCTGTGATACTCCTGGGTGTCACTTACAATAAATGCAGTGATACTCCTGGGGGAGTCACTTATCACTTACAATAAATGCTATGATACTCCTCGGGGAGTCACTTACAATTAATGCTATAATGCTCCTGGTGGTGTCACTTACAATTAATGCTACGATACTCCTGAGGGTGTCACAATAAATGTTGTAATACTCCTGAGGGTGTCACTTACAATAAATGTTGAATCTCCTGGTGTGCCATTTACAATGAATGCAGTGATACTCCTGGGGGGTCACTTACAATAAATGTTGTAATACTCCTGAGGGTGTCACTTACAATAAATGTTGAATCTCCTGGAGTGCCATTTACAATGAATGCAGTGATACTCCTGGGGGGTCACTTACAATAAATATTGTGATACTCCAGGGGGTCACTTATAATAAATGCTGTGATACTCCTAGGGGTGTCACTTACAATGAATGCTGTGATACTCCTGGGAGGAGACTCCCAGTCGAAGCAACTCCTCACGAACCTTCCGGTCTCAACCACTGCCTGGATGATGTTGGACACTCGCTCGATGTTCCTCTTCATCAACTACAAACAACATGAAATCAATTTGCTTCTGTTAGTTATTTTATCCAGCGTGGGGTGGATGGAAGAACAGTGGATTCCCTAATTTGAAATCCAACCAACAATAAAATTCAAATTTGTTAAATTCAGTTCTTTATTTCCAATAAAATAATGCATTCAACTTACGTATATATTATAAATAAAAATAATTTTTTTAAACTCTTGTGCACTGTAAAGTAAGCCCACCTTTAATTCTTCTGTGACAAAAAAACGACTGCTCCCTTAGCTAGTTTGTTTGACAAACCGAGACTTGATATGTATAATTCCGGGAGGGGAGCACTACCCTTACATGTGGGTAGGGGTGTGTAGCCGAATGTCACATACCCCTACCCTTGATAAGGGCATCCAATATCAAAAGGTATATCATTGATCTAGGGACAAATTTAAGAAAGACACAATTTTTAAGTAAGTATTTAATTCATATAAACATAAACATACTTCTCGTGGCTGAATTTCCCGCAAAAATTACCCCGAGTAGTTGCCGATATATACACAAATATACGCGATAGATAACCGTGAATGCTGCGATAAAAACCTAGCCTTGTTCTAAGGAGAGTTCCTCGAAATGACCTTGTCTAGGGAACGTCTGTATAATGTTGGCCCTTGTTCTAGACAGAACATATGAAAAACAGAGCCTTGATCTAGGGAGCCTCGGTAAAAAACGACCCTTGAAGTCAGCACATCCACTACTATTATAGTATATGCTAGTATAGGCAGTGCTTGCTCCCTGGGGTATGATCACCATAAATTGACCTACTCATTTGGTCAGTTTATCATTATCGGCTCTGTTTTAATGACACTGAAGTTTTCGGTATTACCCACAATTGCTTTAACAGTGTTTCATTATCTTAAGTGGAGTCTCCTGAATTTACACAATTTTCTATGTCATTATGTCCCTATAAATATATTGGTCAAATCAACATTATTCATACTCATTGAATTCGTTACAGTGTTTAAAAGGTTTTCACATGAGCAAACTGAAAACATCACTGGAACTATGTGCCTAATAAAATATGTAAATTTAAACATAAACTGCTTGCCAAAAATTGAAGAAATTTTTTTATTATACAACATGAGCTAAACCGTAAAATATAGATGTCAACAACATGTCACTTGATCATGTTTATAAATGTGTGTGAATGTCACATTGGTAAATCATGTTTGTATAATTATCAATAAATTGCTTCAGTACGGTTTTACCACATGTTGGACATTGAGAATGTAGTAAAGTGTGGAGCGTAGCGGTGCATTGGCAAGAGAACCCGGGTTTGAATCCTGTGCTGCCGTGTCGAACCTTGGGCAAGTTTGTTCACTCTACGTTGCTCCAGTTCACTCAGCTTTAAGAATGAGTACCTGGCTATAGAGAGTGGTGGATATTTGTGTATGAATAGTCTTTGTGTATTAATTGCAGCATAGCTGAATGCTTCCCAGAGAAGTCAAGATGGTGTTCGATTGAACAGTCTGTCAGGGAGTGAAGACAAAAACGTTTGCCTAACTGGCCAATGCTATCATAATACCAAATAAACCAGTGTCAATACTCATCCTGTGGACGCCAACATATGGCAAGAAAAACAGAGGGAAACAGAAGAAAACATACACCAAACTAAACTGTGAAAACCTCGATATTGAAGAGACAGACCTTCCATCCCTGATGAACGACTGACCCACTACTGGTAACATTAGCATTTGTGATAGGGTAGATAGTCAGTTGTGTAAGGAAGCGGCTCATCTTTAATACCGGTCCTGGCCGACCAATGACGATGATGACCTTTTATAGCTATTTGCTTGCTGCTGTATGTTGTGATTATAATCAGTTAGACATTCACTCACTGCGATCCGGAACTTGGGCTCAGGCTGCATGTATATCTCCTCGCAAGGAGTAAATGTTCTGATGAACGCTTTCACCTACAACACACCAATTAGATATACGTACTTATCATCACCTACTAAGCCAAACACTCGGCATAACAAATTTTTCTAACAGAAAGATTTGAGTGGTGGGACCTGTGCAAGTGTTTACCTTACTCAAAGAGATGAACTATTTATGGTTCTTTTGGCAGAATATTACTTTACACAGACCACAAAATACTGCTTTTCTAGAAAACATTCATACAATTAATTCTGATTTTTCCTTGTGGAAATGTATGCATTATACAAAACACATTGTTTCCAAAAAAATGAGCTCCTTTGCTGGGTATCATGTTATAAGGTTCGTTGACACCTAAAACATGAGATTATCTTGTGAACCAACTATCTAGAGATAACCGAGCAAGAGAGATAACACCCACCGGGTTATAGATAAGGTCCATTTCGAGCAAGATGGCACCCTTGGCTCGAACCAACAACTTCCTGTCCTTCAGCATGAACCACTTCCTCTCCATATTCCTCACCTGCACAACAACAAAAACATACCATGTGTGATATGAAAAATATTGTACACGGCTCCAAGATTCCATCAGACAGCAAGAAACAATCTTACTTTGGAGCAAATGTTGAAACATAAGCAACATTTTGACCCGTCTACAGTGGATCTTGATCACGCACTGATGTCATATGATATGGCTGAGATTCTGGTGGAATAATCTGGTTATAGGTGGCGGGCAGGTGGTATCCCTGGTCTCGGTTAATGGTGGGGGGCTCTCTGTTTGATGTAGGTAACCTCCTTTACTTTCCTATTATGTCAGTTCTGTTCTCGGGCCAAGACCTTGGTGTTATCCATGGACACAGCAGTGTTACAGGTCAAAATGTTGCATATGTTTCAACAACTGCTACAAAGTAAGTTTATTTCTTGCTGTATGCTGTGTTCGGTTCCCCCTCTCTGTACAACACAGCATTCCATGGCCTTACTGCACTCCATGGCCTTCATGCATTCCATGGCCTTACTGCATTCCATGGCCTTACTACATTAGCCTTTTCCACACACGATCTTTTCTCTCATTGCTTTCATGATTAGTTTTAAGTGATTGATGTGGCATCACCAATGTACAGTCGAACCTCTCTTTACGGTCACCTCAGTAATACAGCCACCTCGCAATTAAGATCACCCTGGGACAGTCCCAAGTTATTTCTGTAACAGTGTAGCATAAGAAGTTAGTCCTGCTAATGTGGTTACCTTGCAGTTAAGCTTATTTTTGCCCAGTCCCAAGGGCGATATTATTGTTGAGGTTTCGCTGTATCGCTATCACGTCAATTCAATTAAACTGTAGCTCTTCACAATATGTTCAAATATAAATCAAAGCAAAGTTACATAAAGTAATGTAAAAAGAACGATCGAGGAGAAAGAACACTGTATGATGTTATACTACCTGTGCAGTATTATACATATTGTTACACATTATGTGATTTAATTAACCTTACTTTAAGTGCCTTGAAGTGCTTGTGTAGTTACGTTAACTGGGTCTAGTTACGAGAAACAATTTTGCGAGCACATATTTGGTAAGGTTGGCAACTGTCGTCAAGGCAGATTGATAAACCAAAAACTTTGTTGTTACCTCATTACAATTAATGCATTCACTCACACAACACTAGAACAAAATTTACTACAATGAACTTAAGCTGGATACAAACCTTAAGAAGGGGAATGACCACTTTGCCCAGAAATTCCGCCTTTCTGTCCCGATCTTCATCAAAGACTGTCACTTCTAAGACAGAATGGACGTCTTTCACTTGCCTATAAAATACACAACAGGAAAGATTAATTAGACAGCTGACACAAATTTATTTTACCAAACTATCTATAAACATATACACACAATAAATCACTGTTCGTCTGTCACAATTACACTTATGCATGTGGCTTCTGTTTAGCTTTGCCTCACAAACTTGTTTACATGAGTAATATAATGTGCAGTTCATTACTAGAGCGATGTGACGCCTTGAACAACTTTGCCTTGTTTCTGTCAAAAAATTACAGTTATTGTCATAACAATTACAGTAGAAGGTAGAAGACCATGACTGAGATGAGAGGACTGTTGATGGGAGATGTGGCAGAAGTAGAGATGACAGAGGTAACAGGATATCACATGATTTTATGAAAAACAAAATTGAATTTGTAAGCAACATTATTTGTATTGCTGTTCATCTTGAACTATCTAGTAGTTATCCATTATCTTGAACTATCTAGTAGTCATCCATTATCTTGAACTATCTACCGGGGTAGTAGTCATCCATTATCTTGAACTATCAGGTAGTCATCCATTTTGACTCTTGTTGACTGCCATTAATCCACATTCCTCAATAGGAAGTGTGCAGGACACATAGGACATGGGAAAAGGGACAATTAAAACGGCAGGGAAATGGAAAGTGGAGGTAAAACTGGGAGCAGAGAAGAGTAGAAAAGAAATACAGCTGTGGCACTGCAGCAGTACGAAACTAAAACTCACCCATTAAAATAGGACTCTGAGGATGACCACGAGAGCCTACATAAAGGCTATCTGCAAGAATACTTTTTGTGCGTATTGAGCACATTGACATAAATAACTAACTAAATAACTAAAAACAATATGGTGAGCTGCATACTACAAGTTTATCATTTTAATTTTTAGTATTAATAGAGAACTGTGAAGGGGTAATTGTGGGAAATGCACCCCAGTTGGGTGAGGTTACAGACAGACAGAAGAGAAGATGTGTTATGTGCCAGTAGGCTAGAAGTACCATAAACTTAGTAGTGTCATTGGACTAGATGTTTGACCCTAAAGCATCCATCTTATAGAAATACTCACATAACAAATACTTTGCCCCATTCGGGGTTCAATGTCTTGTACTCTGTGCATGTCTGCAGTCTCGCATTGTCAAGTTCAAGGACACAGAAGGGGTCACTTTTTCCACCGATGTCGGCAGATGCTAAACCTTCTGCCTTGATCACTGAAACAAGGCATACATTCGGCAATTGATTCTTGCCATTCTGATGCGGAATTTAAATCATACATTAATTTATGCAATATTTCATAACGTTGTCTAATGAGTGAAATGTAAAAATTACATTCATTTTACTGGCAATATGCCTATTATGATAAAACAGATCATATTTTGGATGGCGTTTAGAACCAATATCATACAGTATGTTTTGGGGACTTTTCACACTTTTGAGACCATCTGTTAATATGACTCTTTAAAAACACAAGGATGGACAGACTGTCAAGTGTGATGCCTCACCTTTGATCTGCAGCCAGCCTACGTTGTAGCGGTCTTTGAACGAGTTTAGAAGACCCTAAAAACAACAATATTGATAACTGAAGTTTCTTACAATATCTGTTATCATCTGCCATCCTGCAATTTCCAATAATGTCCTCTGACTAGAGCGATGGTTGTCTGTTTAGCACCGCTAAAATAATCGAGCTCGAATTACAAAAATGAGTACGATAACATGCCGACACTAGCTATGTCTTGAGTCGTGTTCTTGTCATGTGCAGTCCTCTGTCAAATAAGTGCCGGACAGTTTGATACATGTGCTGAATATGCCATGACCAAAGGCCACGCCTTCAAAAGAGGCACACTGCCAAGTAAACAAATTGTTTCCCCCTGAATCACTTAAATTTCAACAACAACAAATTTAAACATATTTGGGCAGTGAGTATGTTATAATACATACAGTTTATACCGTATAACATGATTTTAGGATAAAAAATGGGCCATGTGGCCCTGAAGTCCTTTGGACTAATACATGTGACCCCGGCTGACCAAATGAGTGATATGTCGGAAAAATTGTAACATTGTTTTCTTACATCCTTGTAAAGGTTTGGTAGGGTGCTTTACACGGTTTCAAAAAATATGACTGCTACAAAAATTGGCAAAGTTATGGAGCATTGAACATGGTAGGGATCAAAAAGTGAAAATGAAGAAAACGGCTGTTGAAGTTTTACATTATATATGCAAATGGATTGCATGGAAATATTACATGCACAACATTCAAATGTGGCACACAGTATGTAATATGTATGTTATGTTGCAATGATACACTGGAAGTACAAATGTGCTGCTACAAAGACTTATCAAGTTATGCCAGATTATGTCTTCATGTGTAAAACTAAGAGGACAGATTATTTGAGAGCAAAAGGTAGACTCACTGTTTGACACAGTTTAAAACCTACAGGCAACTGTCCAGTTTAACAGGGGTCTAGTGGCTTAATGCTGTCTGTTGACACAAGCTACTGCCAGTGACCAATTACACATTAGTTACAGTTTCCATCAAACAATAGCAGGCAGAGAATCTTAGATCCACAGCTGGGTGTAATACACAACCAGAGCCACCACTGATTCATGGTCAAGTAGATTAGCTCAATGCACCAACTAAGACAATACACAACACTGTGAGTGACAGTGTCCAGAGTGAGCCCTAAGCAGTGTCCTCATTGCTGAATAGATCAGTTAAACCTGCCAAGTGGGTGACATTTTGCACAAGTGTTCATTAATCCTTAGTGATTGTTCAGAACACCAGACTGACCACATCCCTAAACAAAGTGAATATAATAGGTGAAGAACAGGCAGTGTTCAAATAGGGGTATTGGTTGAATTGTATTTGTCTCGACGCAAAGGCTTTATTGTGCCTTCATCGATTATAAGAAAGCATTTGATTTAGTAGACCAGTCCTCCCTATGGTCTAAGATAATTTAATGCGGTATTAATGGTATTGTGTTGAAAGTTGTATACAACATGTACAAAAATGCTAAATCATGTATAAATCAGGGCCAGGCTGTGTCAGCCTTCTTCTCATGTGATGTATAGGTATGGCAAGGAGAAAACTTGTGTCCTTTATTATTTGCTATTTACCTGAATAATTTTAAACACTGTTAGTCACAATTATAACGGACTTGACATGGCAGCTGGTGAAATTTACAACAACCTTAGTGATGATGATGTAGAAAATGTATGTTCTACTATATGCTGATGACACTAGAATGATTCAATCAAATACAGATTTCTTGCTTGTGTATAGCGGAACTATGTCAACTCTTCTAATGGTTAACATTTGGTTGTTTCAGGTGTCAACTATATTGTGAATCTGTAATTATTAGTCTATATTGATACAATTGATTTACACAGTACCATGTCTACACAAGGCATTGCAAGCATAAACAGAACAGTAGAATGCATTTGATATCAATAAAGTGTAGGATATTTCACTCTATAGTTGTCCAGAATATTAATTTTCTATGTTTGTCACCTACAGGTTTCTACAGACAATACATCTTTAACCAATAGACACCACAGTCACACCATTTTATAATAATTAAATGAACATCAAAATAAACACAACTTGCAATTATAGAAAATCAATAGTTTTTAAGATAAAAAGTGTTAGGCAACTGTTCAGTCTAACAGGGGTCAAGTGTGTCTACTCTGCCTGGGCGCTGTGACCAATTAAAGATTAATCAAGGTCTCAATGGAACAGTAGCACTAGGCTGCAGAGTTTAGTCATGGTGTTGACTTTGTGGCACATTAAACAAAATCTACTGTTGGGGGTGGTCTCATGGGCCCTTCTCAAAACCACATCACTAGATAATGTAAAACTTTTGCACTTTTGGGGGCCCCTTAGGTGCCCTTAGAATAATTAAATCAAATACAGATTTCTTGTATATAGTAGCAGCACCATAAGATACATCTATGCAAAATTAGAAAAAAAGTTGCTGAACAGTTTTTGAAAAAAATAGGCCAAATGTTACATTTTTACCAGTTTTGGGGTCCTTGGAGGCCCTAGGGAGCCCTTAAAATGATTCAATCAAATACAGATTTCTCATGCATAGTGGCAGTGCCCTAAGATGTCTATGCAAAATTAGAGAAAAAGTTGCTGAACGGTTTCTGAGATACGGCAGCTAACGGCGGACGCAGAGTGATGGCAATAGTCTCTTGGACCTTCGGCCAAAGGACTAAAAATGAGTACGATAACATTGCCGACACTAGCTATGTCTTGAGTCGTGTTCTTGTCATGTGCAGTCCTCTGTCAAATAAGTGCCGGACAGTTTGATACATGTGCTGAATATGCCCTGACCTAAGGCCACGCCTTCAAAAGAGGCACACTGCCAAGTAAACAAATTGTTTCCTCCTGAATCACTTAAATTTCAACAACAACAAATTTAAACATATTTGGGCACTGAGTATGTTATAATACATACAGTTTATACCATATAACATGATTTTAGGATAAAAAACAAATGGACAATCTCCCTTTACAAAACGTGCACCCAGACCTCTGCAATGGTACACTGCACGTGTATTGGGAACTTTACGGTACATATTTATCTCTACTTACATACTCCCTAACAATGCTCTGTCGCTGCAGTGGTGTCAGTGAGTATGTCGTCATGTCCAACACGTCAGTCCCTGACACAGCGCTGATGGTCAGCAGTAGCTTGATGCTACCAGCTCCGTCCTCCAGCTGCTGTTCCAGGCAGTGAGTTGCCTCCTTCCGCAGGGTGGATAGATTTACTATGGCCCTGTCATAGCAACACGAACACATTCCATCTTAGCTTGACAAGATGACAGTCTGAACAGGCTGTGTCTCAACAACATGAAATTTTCACAGGTCATTTCTTAACAAGAAGGAAGACACAACAAAAAATATGGGCAATATTTTGAAAATAGGACATTCTCAGACAGGATAGTGCAATGTAATAACTGAAACACTAACATAAAATACTAATTATTACATCAGTTCTGTTTAAATATATAATATATGCATGACAAACAAAAAATTCTAAGCTAAACTACAACACATCTTAACATATTTGGTAATCACCTGAATGTTTTAAGAACATACAGTAAGCTTTAAACAAACCTATCCCTCGACCTTACAGTAGTTGATATTCTTGTGAATTTGTAATACTTCATGCATTATTACATGCTTACTCTAACAGCAATATTGGTGTGACTAGACTGGTGACATGACGTGTCACTGACCGTCCCATGATGTCATCCTTGCCGGCGGCATCGTGGTCCCACACAGAGATCTCCAGGTGGCTTGTCTTGTCGTCAAACATATGCAGGTTGAACTGCTCCAACCATACCGGGTTCAGGGTCTTTGGCTTGTACTGTAACAAGTAAGGCCAGCTTGCATGTCAAGTTATAGCTTTGTAACTATTGCAGTTTAAAAAAAACATTAGGGTAATGCTTCCTGGTTGTCATTAATAACAGACATGTCACCAGATAGGTGGGTTTTACATAAAATGTGATGTTTTTTCATTTGTAAGCAGTTTATTTTTAATACAAGTTGACAGAGACATCAGTTTTTGAAATATCCCCATGTTTTCCCACCAATTGGGCCCTGCAATCTGTATTTGTCACGACTAAATGTCAAACGACCTCTTGCTTATGACTGGCCTACGGCATCTTCACAAGCCAGGGCTGTTTGCCATGCAAAACTAGCCCTGGCTGATCCCCTATGCGAAGTGCGGAAGTTAGCTGAGTCAAACTAGTAATTGACTTCGTCAGTCGCGACTGTATCACCCGTGAGAACAGCGCACATACCCGTCCCAATTTGAAGACGGATAAACGACTTCTGGGAATCCCAATATATAATGACCCGTTCGCCCATTAACACGAGCAGTTGAGTGATATTGTGTATTCGAATAATTGCTTATATTTCCTAAACATTGCATGTACCACGAGCCACGGTTGGTTGAACTTAGTCTTATTATGACCACCTGACCTGCCGCCATCCACTGATCTAGTGAGCGATTTCATAGGCTGAGCTTAAATTCAGAGTTTCGCAAAGCGATCAGCCAGGGGTACCGCTGGCTGGCACTGACGTAATCAGCAGCAGCGACCCCTGGCGCGAGGATGGCCTACCGCCCCATGTGCTAGTCTGTATTTTGGTAGCACCTGATTGGTCAGGGGTCAACCCGACAAATGGCGACGTTGTCGAGTGTGGAACTGCATTCAGTAAAACAAAACAAGAAGACTACCGCCAGCATTGGTTATTTAACATCACGATGCAATTATGTAATCTTCATAAAACAGGATACTGGTATCAGAATAACCAGACTATAATATGATATGCGTTCACGGCGAGCGAATTTACACTCGCGGACATCTGCAGTGGCATGAAACTGACATCATTGTTTCTACGGAAATGTTGTTATAGTTTCCAAGATTTTGAAGGGGAATTCCACAGACACACAAAGTAGTAGTTTTTAAAGGGTGGACTGGTGACATATGGCATCAATGCCATGTTCTCTTTTGTAGTACATATTATGTCCATACCAACACCTACTGCAAATTCTTTATTTGTAGCCGTACCCCTAATTAAAGCCGAACCCCGACTTTTGACCTAACACTGATTTTCTTCCACGCATTTTCTTACAGACAAAAACCTTATTTAAAGCCGCACCTGGACTTTGCGCCACATCCATTTTAGCCCTGCGCGTTACATACTTCCGTAGCGCACACAATTTGGACAAAATTAAATAGGTTCCATAAAGAAAGTCATAACTTTGCTATTAATTATCATAAATGAATGAATAAGGTATAATTTTATTGGTAAAAGACTTGATTGTAATGCATCAATAATAACTACATCACAATTTATATTATCGTTGGAATATTACTATTTGTGAATGTTGTCAAAATGGAAAAACAAAAATAAACAAATTTCACCATGCTACCAGAAAACAACTGGTTGGCTGAATGTTCATACATCTAGTGAACGAAATGTAGCCATGCATTTAAGCTATACGGTAAAGCTAGAATTATGAAAATATTTTGAGAAGATCTATTTTTAAGCCATTTTATGTAGAATCATGTATAACACCACCGTCATAAATGCTGGTTTATTTAAAGCCGCGGCTACAAATACAGAATTTACGGTATTAATGTTCTATAAAAAATAAGTAAAGAAATCAACTGGAATGATAACCACCGCTCAAACCTTAAGTCTGTGACCATGACAACACAGACTGTACTGTAACCACGACAACATAAACTGTACTGTAACTATGACAACACAGACTGTACAGTAACCCTGACAACACAGACCTCGTACTGTAACCATGACAACAGAGGATGTATTGCAACCATTACAACACATACCTTGTTACATTATAATGTAACAGACCTGGGGCGATTACAATTCCAGAATAAGTGACTGATTCAATTAGTTGAATTCAAGTCGGAATCAGAATTGATTTATGTGAAAGCAGCGGAATAGGAATCAGAACTGTCATGGCTGGAATCGGAATTGGAACTGGTTAATGAAGAAGCACTGGAATCTGAATGAGAATTGCTTTGGATGACATCAGAATCAGAACTGTTTACTGGAACCAACATATTTCTTAAATTCCACAGCTGTATTTTTTATTCTGGTGCTGCAACACAAACTGGGGTCTGACCCCGCATGGAAGGAGCAAGAGACACTCGGACAACGTACCTTGCTCTTATACTTCTCGTTTCCGAGTCGAAACTTGACGTAGGGGTCAGACAGACCGTTGTCATCCATAGGCAGGAGGTCCGTACCCCTCACCAGGACCAGGGTGACAATGCTACCTCGGGGGTGGGTCCTTAGTTTCTTCGCTGCCTCCGTCACCTTCGTTGTCAACTGGAACTGTTGGACATACAACAGGTGAGAAACATGGCACTCAAGGTGTTGTAATCACCTGCAATATTCACCTGTGTAACTACTACTATTACAATCTCAAGCAACTCACTTTTTGGTAAAAATTAAAGGCTGATATTTTTTATCGTACAATTATTTTATAAACCACATCTAGTCTAGTATATTGACACAAAAATGCATTTTAATGAACCAATATATTTTTATTTGATCATTATTTGTTTATGAATATAAAAGTAAAGTAAAAGTAAGTTTTAATATAGTGCACTATTCAGTCCTTGGGATTGTTCAAAGTACACTTTATTCCCTGGCAGACCTGTTCAATCGAACACCATCTCGACTTCTCCAGGAAGAATTCAGCTATGCCGAGTTATTGTGTGAAGATTATTTTTACACAAATATCCACCACTGTCTCTAGCCAGGTACTCATTAATATAGCTGAGTGAACTGGAGCAATGTGGAGTGAATGAACTTGTCCAAAGTTTGAAATGACACCACAGAATTAAAACCCGGAATCTTGACTGAGTCTGGTGTTCTATCCACTACACCACAGTGCTCCACACACAGGTTAGCGGGATCAAGCATTCGTGAACTTCACGGATCATATTAACATCCATAACATTATTTTCCTCTCCGGTTGCATTGTAAACTTGATATTTGCAAACGAAACTGATAATGGTCAAAGGATAGTATTTAAAGTGGTTCATAAAACACAGTAAGGGATTGAAGATGTTGGTTGGTTCTCACGAAACCTGGACACATTGTCGATTTTGCGACTTTGATATATAGTTTTCATTTTTTGATATGATAAAGTAGACATATTTAAGATTTGAAGACAAACCATAGGACAACTTAATATGGTTATTCCTACCAGAGAGAGGGTTATGAAGTTATATGTCCGACTCAAAATATATAGACCGTCCATTTTGCAACATCTCGTGTCTCTAGAATATTAGACATGACATATTTTTATATGGCTTTCTGGTACATAAAATAAGTTAAGATTGGTTTATTCTATGCAACACAACATGGGCATGCACTAATTTATGCACCAATCAAGCGTTTCCACAATAAATTATACGCAACATTGTCAAATTCATCATCATGCAATATCTACAGCACACACTGATAATCTCTCAAAAAAATTCATGAATAATGTCTCTAAAATATTAAACTTTGATTAGCAAGTTAAGTCGGTGTATCTCATCCAGGTATGTAGTTGGGAGCATTTCTTTTTGATCACGTGTGAACTAACCTAAATGCAATATGCATGTCAAAGATATATTACTAATGTATATATATATGTGACCAAGTTATTTTCCATTAAAAGGCTTTCACATGGTATCGCATTTTCTGACCATTTTGATATTTTTTTGGAGAAAGATGATCTCAGCAAAATTTCACTGGGATTATAAATAAATTATTCAAGCATACATGTGTAGTCTGTTTTAAGGCTTGCGTATAATATTTAATATTGGAATAAAGCTGGTTTCTTTCTCCATTTAATTAATGCACACGGAAAGTTGCGTTTTGCATGGTATCTATTAAATAGTATTTAGATAAAACTAATTCTCAAAAAATTTGTCATTCACGTTAGCGCAACCATTTTTACATATTGTTTGCCCACATTTATTACACATCACATGGCGTATTAGTTGTAAGTATCCTTTGAAATATGTTTGAATGGTGGGACATTTAATGAATTAAGACAAACGTGTCCAGGTTTCGTGAGAATCAACCATGTATATACAGATATATATACATGTATACATATATATAATTTACAGTATTATAATAATTATATAACATGATTTTATGATAAACAAAATGATTACGCCTAGTTAAATTAAAATTTCTATTAAATTGTTTTTATCTTAAATTGTCTGGGGGTCATCCATCTGGAAATCAATTTACCTCTTCACTGATTGTTGCTTAGCAACACATTCCCAAATAGTATAAAAAGGGATTTTCAACCACATTTCCCCAAAGATTTCAAATCAAGTAAGTCAACACAACCAACCAACCTTTGCATATTATAGAAATATAGGTTAATATTTAATCACAACAAAAACTAGATATCATACATAGCCACAGTTATTATTAATAATATATACTGGCACATGGAAATTTTGAGAAAATGTCACACTTTGATGATAAAAATGAAACAATCTGTTATAAAATCACTACAACAGATCTTTCTTTAGAAAAGAAAACATCTTTAACTTGGCTGTGAAGGTGACGATATATGACGATGCCAGTGAACAAGGCATGCTGGGAAAAAACTACTGACATAACTTCAGCCGGTAGCTGCATAGCAAACATGGAAGGATACTTGTGGAATAAAGGGTGTTAATGCAACATGCAGGCATGGGAAAATAACAAACAAGATTATACATATACTAAAATAATTTGCAAGCCGCAATAACCCACAACTACACCTGAGACATTACAGTAATATCTTGTTTAACTTTAAATATCAGATTGTAGAAGACTACCCATATTACATCAGTCAACATATCCATCATGGTCTATTTTAGTTTATCACTAACATATAGTCAACAAGCATTTAACAATTATTTATCTATTTAAATTATTCATGTCAATAAGTTTTTGGTAAGTTAATAAATTATTGTACAATGGTACCTTTTCAAGGGGAATCATATATATTTTTATCCAAATACCAGCAATATAATTTTACATAGGTTTACAAAAACGTCTAACACTTTGGAAACCTTAGAAGCAAATGGAGGAATTATACAAAATTAGTTGTGCTGATTTTATTTTGCAAAGCATTACCGATGATATACATTCTCATTATTCAGACAAACAGAAAAAGGAAATGTTCAGTGATGTTTATTGGTTAACTGAACAACCCTTATACCAGATATACCAATGCTGTTTTATTTAACATGTACCGGTATTACTATTTATAACATTTTGGTTCCATACAAACCAAGTATTACTATCATGACCTTTCATTTTGTAATATACAATGTAGAGATGAAACAAAATTAGCTAGTTTAACAATACATACAGAAAATGATTTACTGCAGACCAAAACTCTTTATATTAAATGGCGAAATGTCATGTTTTTCATCAGATTATGTATTGGTTTGTCAAATTCTTATTTTATGCAATCTCTGACAGCAAAGGTGTTGTCAATATAACAATGAACATTGAAATATAAAGGTAACATTGGTAATCAACATACATGTTGAAACAGAAAAAAAAACAGAGAATTGGATCACTTTTAATAACATGAAACTCCCAAATATGTGTTTTTATTAATCAATCAAACTTGTTCGTTCATTGCAAGAGAATGTTCTATATCAGTTGACAATGACAACACGTGTGACATTTCCCCACAGAGTGGCAGTGAGCATGTGTAGTGTTATTCATAGAACTGATACAGGAATATCAGTCTGTGCACCATCGCACATTATCAGTAATCCACAAATCAATACACTGACCCGGCTGCAACATGTACTGAGCAGTGCCTTTCAGTCAGGCCAATTCTAAACAATGAGTGCTATTTATTGAAGCTGCATAAATCACCAACTACCTCACAACATTAACAGACTACATGACTAAGACACAGCTCATCTATTCGGGTCATTCACTGTGTACATCTTTACTTCTATCTGGTGGCATTCCCTAAAGGGTGAACAACATTGTAACATGCTAATATTGTGTCCCACAAGATTACCTTATGCGCTGAGGAAACCTATGATAAAAGAAGACATTCATCACATGCAAATGTTTCCAGAAATTGCATGATTCATGGTACAAAGTATATTAATTTTTATTGTATCACATTCTGTAGTATAGTATAAATTAAAGCTGCTTCCTTGATTGGTTTGGCACATCACAAGTCCAATTCCTTGATATCCAAATATGTAATAAATATATCCATGGTTGGTTTGATAACAAAAAAGTGCGTACACAATTGGTAACTTGCCAAAGCCAATTGTTGGGCCAACATTTAGCCTTCAAGTCCACAAAGTAGTCACTGACATGTTTTTGAGAGAGCAAGTTAAGTTGAACCCAGAAACATGTGTATAATTGTATCACGCACTGATGTGAAGGTTCCAATTTTAAAACCACTGGAATTTTTGCAATAAATCATTCCATGTCAATCAGGAATCAACCACGAGCAATTCACTACTAATGGAGCAGTCAGTTCCTCAAGTAACATAATTATTATTCCATATATTCAGATGGGCTCCTGTAGTCATAGTTGATCTGTTAATCTCAGGTCACATCAGTAAACTCATTTGTATTAACATATACCAGCTAGCACCACCTACAAACCATGATCACTGATTATTACTATTACAGTGGCGACATCTGGTGATATGATCAAGATTCACTTGTCTTAGGTAGGAGAAATGTCCTCCAGGAAAGCATAGCATGTCAATACATGCAAATAAATAACTATAAGTAACTATGTTTTCTGAAATCCATCGCCAGTTGGTAGATGAGATAATAGTTTAAGGAGGTGAATGACCACAGAAAGAGGCATTGGTGTTGGGTGGAGGTACACTTACAATTATCCATAGTCAGTGCATTAATACACAGATATAGTGCACTATCATGTGTGGTTCCCTTCTGGCAAAACCTGCAGTTCTCTGCCCGATGCAACTTGCTTTATGTAATGTAATTATTACAAACCAGAACCACCATATTTTTAGAGCAAACACCGTGGGGTGGGTTGTGGGGAATTAAAACTACCCTACCCACAAGGTCTATGCTTGTTCATTTGACACTGCAAACAACACATATGCCATACTTATTTGGCCTAATTACATATTTGTTACTATAAATTCTATATAAATCTCAGCAACTCTGCAGATGTCAGCAGTTGTATAGTGGAGAAATACTATTAAGTACATCATTAGTTACGTGATTTGAAAATCGGTAAGTTAGTATTGACCCAGAAGGGTATCATAAGTTACTAGTAACTAGTCCTAGATGTGTATTAGTTAACAAACTCTCTAGGTACACTACAACTTACTAGTTATCTCTCAGTGGTCTGTTTTAACACCCATCGGTAAAAAGTACTAAACATTTTTTGAAAACAGTATGCAAATCATATTTTCCCATCGCAATTACTTGTTTCATCAAGAATTGGGGCAGATCTTGTTATCAGGACTAGATTTAGTTTTCCAAAAACCTTTACTTTTTAGTCAGTTTCCAAGTTTTTGTATATATATATATATATCACAAAAAAGTACAATTTTTTAGAAAGAGTATAATACATAGATATAGAAGCAAAATCACAGTTGTACAAAAATCAGTAATACCTAACTTGAAAAAAATATATAAATCAGTTCAGCCTCCTGAACCACAACCACAGTGACAAGAATGCACCGACCCGTCTGACCATATGTGCTGCCACCTAGTGAGCATCAGTGCACTCACCATGTCCTTGTCATCCTGTGACCTTGGCATGAGGGTGCATTCCAGGAGCAAGTAGCCCATGTTGCCAGTCTGACCTTTCTCACTGAGGTCAAGGCGCACTTGAGTCGGCCTGTTCAACAGACAAACATCTCAGTGCAGTCTCTTTACGTAAGCAATTCTATAAAACTGTTACTAACTAATATCTTTCTTTTTTCAACTTTCAATATCAAAAATGTCAAAACATACAAATACAATTGTATTGTTCAGTCTTGCTGTTGAAAACCGGGCAAGAAGAAGTTTGTCATTTATAACACTTGCGCAATTGACACTTTCATACAAGGCACTAACCATCTAACTGTAATCAACGTTTGTGCGTTTTTTTGCATCTGAGATGCCAAGCTTCTAGTGAATAACCTACTAAACCTGAAAGGAAATGTGACGCTTCTATTTAATAGAAATTCCCGGAGGGCTAAGTGTTCTTACCCGAAGAATTTGAATAAGATGTTAGATGGATATCAGACAAGTGTTTGTTCCAAGCAACGTAAACCATCCACAGATCAGTTGGAGACAGTTTATGGAACTGGCAACAATCATTAAAATCACAAACTGTGTTGCAAGAAACTATTCAAATTTACGTTATGTTTGTTAAACCAATACTGTGAGACAGTCCAAACTGAAGGATGGACATTCTTGCAAGTTTTAATAATACTGCTATCATAAGTGTCAAACTCTACATGATATGTGGACAATTATGTGACAGGCTTCTCAATTGTCAAACAATTGTATACAGACATTCAAGAGAACAAAGAAACACAAACATGTAACATCATACTATTTTCTTAATTTTAAACATAAACTGGTACTGTAATGACAGTATGTTTTGGGACACCTAAAAATAACTCAATTATCAGCTGTCCCAAAACATACAGTGCACAAAACAATTCTCCGATTCACTGTCCCAATACTTAGGGACATGAATGAATCCTGACGTCATGTCATCCCCGTTTCATTACCCTGGTGTTAACCTGGCTTTGTAACTTCAACATGGCTACCTCTTCTATTACCCTGGTACCAACTATTTTTTTAAGTGGCTGAATATCCCGTGAAAGAAATGTTGTATGTAGGGACAACATCCTTAACCACGTGAAATGTTGTATGTAGGGACATCCTTAACCACGTGAAATGTTTAGTTTGACTAGTACCGGTTTCCCACACTTGTCCAAAGACTATTTATGACAGACCTGGGTTCAATTCACTTTTTTCAATTCCAATTCATGTGTATTTAGAAAGGATCAATTCAATTGTATTCAACATACTCACAAAAAAGGATCAATTCCAATTCAATTAATTTTTATTCAATTCCAATTCAATTCTAATTCAAATCGGCAACAACAGCTGTTTTGTTGTGACTTATTAAGTTTCTGCACATTGATGGACAACGAGACCCCAGTGAAAATCCACTGAAGCAAACAGTAGCCCTTGAATTTGTTAAATTAAGCATTAGGCAGGAAGTCCATAGTAAAATGTATAATTTCTTCCCAGAAGAGACTGTGCTAAGCACTTGTGAAGGGTTATGTTGACTCAGGTAATTCGTTGACTCAGCCACACAACCTGGACCAGTACCTTACAGCCTGGCTAAAGAACAAAGGGGATGCTGAACTTCAGACATCTGGCAAAAGCTAATTCACCCCCTCTGCAAACAGTAATTTTGGTCTATGGTGGTCAATTAGCAGTGACTCCAATTAGCACTTAGAAGCCCTGTCCTATGCTGCTAGTAACTGTGGTACAAGTGTACATAGAAACTGAGAGAGCAGAGAACTGCTATACAAAGAATTGCAGTCCATGTTTTGTCTGGTCACAAATCCTTCTGTTCCTGTAAATACTGGTAGTTCTGCTGTTGGTTGTTTAATTTTGGTCTTTCACCAAAAAGACACATCCGAAAACATAACATCTATTTTGTAGTTTATACATATAAATTTATATAGAAAAACGCCGTAAATTTATTTTACGTTTTTATCAATTCATCTAACTTCAATTCTAATTCAATCGGTTTTGGTTTTATTCAATTCCAATTCAATTTCATGAATTTTTTTGATTGATTCAATTCAGTTCCAATTCAATTAAGAATTGAACCCAGGTCTGCCCATACCTGCAGTACTGCCCATATCCACAGTACTGCCCACCCCTATCTCGGCCACATACAGAAACACATTTGTTATCAAAATGTAGAAGTTAAACTTGCAGAAATGCAACAAAACATCCTACAATCCGCAATGAACTACCTCTGGTGTTAACATTGAACTACCTCTGGTATTAACATTGAACTACATCTGGTATTAACATTGAACTACATCTGGTATTAACATTGAACTACCTCTGGTGTTAACATTGAACTACCTCTGCTATTAACATTGAACTACATCTGGTATTAACAGTGAACTACCTCTGGTGTTAACAGGGTGTTGTCCATTACACTGCTAGTAACTAACTGTTTGGTGGCTGAATGTCCATATATCCAGCGAGACAAATGTAGTACAATACAATACTATATGAATTTATAGTCCAATAATAATAAAATACATTGGATAATTTTCTTTCTGAAAATGTTATTATTAATATGTAATATATATATAAGCTGCTACAGAAAACAAAATATAATCTGGAAAAAAGTGGGTACGTGCTCATCAGAAATATAAATAACTGGTGTCCCAATATATAGCGACAACAAATAATTACATTTACAAAGGTGTCCCAATACACATGGTACAGAATTTTTTTTTTTTTTAGATTTTTAGGGTGTCCCAAAACATACGGTGTCCCAAAACATACGGTGTCCCAATACATACGGTGTCCCAATACATACGGTGTCCCAATACATACGGTCATTACAGTAAATATTTCTGAAGAATAAGCATACCAATCCTAATGTCATCGCCTCATTGGTATCATACAAAAACATCCAGCTTCGAAAAAAGTATCCTAAATGGACATTGACGTATTAAATTACAGCTACCTGGGTAGTTTACACAAGCAATTATCTATATAATTGATCAGCTAACAGTGTCACGCAGTATCAGGATGCACGAATCAGTCATGTGAATCGTCTTGTCAGACCATGAGGCCAATTTGACACTACGATGTTGTTGGTTGAATTGGAGCTGGTACCAATTGACCAAACAGTGAGCCGCAATTCTGGAGCATTGTCGAACAACCGAGCTACTGTTCATTGTGAGGCCTTACATTAAAGCTCGCCGCAGGGGAGGTTTAGTCGATATCTAGGTCTCTGTGTCTAGACACTGGCTTGTGAAAAGCACACGTAATTTCACTGCATACTGTCATGCATGTGATGCGAGAGGTTGTCACCAACCAACTCAGGCACAACTCTCATGTCAGCCAGCCAATTAGTGTAACTGCATATGCAATTTTGTTCACGGAAATTTATTCTGTTGGCACCAATTACCATCATAGGCAGTGCACAGTAGTGGAACACAAAGGTGCAGTGACTAGTGCATCCAACTCTCAATCGAGAACCCAGGTTCGAATCTTGTGTTGCTCGTTTGAACCTTCGGCAAGTTTGTTCACTCTACGTTGCTCCAGTTCACTCAGCTTTATGAATGAGTACCTGACAATAGTCAGTGGTGGATATTTGTGTATGAATAGTCTTCGCACATTAATTGCAGTGTGGCTGAATGCTTCTCAAAGAAGTCGAGATGGTGTTTGATTGAACAGGTCTCCTAGGGAGTAAAGTAAAAAACACTCCGTACAGTCCTAAGGACTAGATACTGCACTGTATAATTATAAGAACTTAAGAACTTAGTAAAGTGCAACTTGGTACTAACGTGTCGAGGTGGAGGGTGCTGGGGTCTAGGATCGCTGACCCCATGTGGTCATCCGTGAGACAGCGGTCGTAGTCGAAGACCTTCACATGTATGAGCACGTAGGGGTCCTCTATCGGCAGACAGAACTTCTCGTCCCACTTCGGGTTGAGGTTCTTGTAGACGATGCGACTCTTGTAGCACTGCTTGCCCGCCATCTTGAACTTGACGTACGGGTCACTCGTCCCTGCAAACACACTCCACACTAGCATGCCACAGTAGCACGCCATGCTAGCATGCCAAACTGCTAGCCACATTGCTAGCCACACTAGCACACCACACTGCTAGCCACACTAGCACACCACACTGCTAGCCACACTAGCACACCACACTGCTAGCCACACTGCTAGCCACACTGCTAGCCACACTGCTAGCCACACTAGCACACCACACTGCTAGCCACACTAGCACACCACACTGCTAGCCACACTAGCACACCACACTGCTAGCCACACTAGCACACCACACTGCTAGCCACACTAGCACACCACACTGCTAGCCACACTAGCACACCACACTGCTAGCCACACTAGCACACCACACTGCTAGCCACACTAGCACACCACACTGCTAGCCACACTAGCACACCACACTGCTAGCCACACTAGCACACCACACTGCTAGCCACACTAGCACACCACACTGCTAGCATGTCACACTGGCATAGTAGCACACCATGCTAACATGCCAAATGTGCTTGCATCATTTATTAGTTGCCATGCTGGCACTGTAGGACACCATGCTAGTACAGCAGCATGCCACATGAGCACGCCACAGTCAACAACTAGTACGTCACAGCACACTGTGTCATTCCAAAATGTAATACTTTATGCCACTGCTCTGAATTTTAATAAAATAATAACAGTTAGTTATTTGTTACAAGACTAAACCTGCTAAGAAGCACATAAGGGGTCGTCGGATACATATGCAAAGTCCCCCAATGTTACGCATTATATGGGGGGTTTGGTCATCAGTAGACTTGTCACCACATATCACTGGGGAACAAAATAATTGTAACAGTGGTGCCACCTGTTGAGTGAAACATAAATTAATGCAAATTTACACTAATGGCCATCTTGGATTGTAAAATTCTCACTCCACATATTGGTAGGGGAGACTTGAATCAGTATTAAATCTAGTAACAATTGTTTGGACTGCGAACTCATGAAATGACCCCTGGATGAGTGAGAGGCAATGAGAGGGACCCACCACAGTTGTCCTTGATGACGAGGTCTCTCCCCTCCTTCAGCACAACCTCGAGGCAGTAGAAGGGGTGTCCTTGGAGGGAGGCACGTCGCCGCCTCAACCCTGTCACCTCCTGCAACACGGGGCACTCTATCTACGACTTCGTATATAATAATAAGACAAATTGAAAAGCGCCATAAATCTAGAAAAAAGTCCATTCAGAGGCGCTAAAATACAGTAATACACGATTGCTAAAACTAGCTAATTAAATAAGTGCTAATACATTGCTAAAACAGTGGTGCATTGTGCATAGGCAAATAAAAAAATGGACCAAGAGGCCCTGAAGTCCTTTGGACTATATTGTGAGTTTGTAATTATTAATTAAATGTTTTTGGTGAATCATAGTTACAGATCATTAAGAGTTATAATGGAAATAAAGTGTTGACATGTTTAGTAGCTCTTTAGACTATATGCTGCCAGTGAAGATACACCTGGAAATAAAGTATTCGAGTAGACCATTTTGTGAATATTCTATATATTAGTTAATGTGTTATTAAAAAATACTGTCAGATTTTATCCCGATACTCTGCTATTTAGGCCAATTTCCAGTGGTTATAGAAACCTTGCAGGAGAGTTGGTGAGCTGCAATTTTGCATGTTGTACAGTAAAACAGCGTTTAAGAAAATGCACACGCATTATCTGTTCTCATTTTGCACCTACCACCCTCCCCAGAGTGGGAAGAAGAAAGAGATGAACTATGATAACACTTTATTTGGTAATAAGGTACATATGCATAGCATGCATTTTGACTTAAAGACAGTAGTAATGACATGAATAATACTGATATAACTGGAGTGGTGAAATAGCTGCAACATGTATAGTAAAACATCTGAATAATATTTCTTATAATTTTTGGCTACATATGATTTAATCTTTTCGAGTATACCTATGTTATTTTACTTTATATATTATTTTATACCTAAGTTATTTTATTTTAATCCTACGTCTATTTATATTGCACTGATAATTATGTCTACTGCTGTTTTAAAGTTCCTCAAGTTCATCCAGTTTCCACCAAACAATAGCATGCAGAGAATCTTAGCTCCACAGTGGGGTGGGGTGAGTGGTAATACACAATCAATTGGCACTCTGCCAACCTAGTCCAGGCAGAAAAAGACCAAATGTGAACATTTAGCTATTTGGGATGCCCTGAGGTGCCCTTAGAATGATTCAATCAAATACAAATACACATTTCTTGTGTACAGTGACACTACCCTAAGAGACATCTATACAAAATTATAGAGAAAGTTACAGAACAGCTTTTGAAATAACAGAAAAGACAACCTCTGATCCATGCAAGACACAGACTCCGCATGTAACAGATGTTGTTGGAAAAGGGATTAGTTGTGTGACAGGGTTTAGCCAGCAAGTTATAAATAGAGCTACTGTTGCAGTAGACAATTTAGTTACCAAATTTAGCATTTTAGGAGACCTTTGGTGCCCTTAAAATGATTCAATCAAATACAGAATTATTGTGTACAGTGGCACTGCCACGTGAAATGTCTGTGCAAAATTAGAGAAAAAGTTATTAAACAGTTTTTGAAAAAATAGGCAAAATGTAATGATTTACCAGTTTTGGGGCCCTTGGAGGCCCTAGAGTGCCCTTAGAATGATTCAATCAAATAGTGGCAGTGCCCTAAGATATATCTATGCAAAATTAGAGAAAAAGTTGCTGAACGGTTTCCAAGATACGGCAGCTAATGGCGGACGGAGAGTGATGACAATAGTCCGTTGGACCTTCGGCCCAAAAAAGAGACAACATTAATTAAACCATGACATCATATGACATAAATAAGTTAGTTAAATGATAATAAATAAAATTAATAAATTACATAAAATACTGTTATGGTTGAGTTCACACACTTGTTAGATACGTTGAATGTTACACGGAAGAGGTGAGTTTCTAAAAGTCGCTTGAATGTGGCTAGCGCTGTAACTGTCTTTACTGCTGATGGAAGATTGTTCTACATCCTAGGGGACAAAAACTGCGAATGATTGATCGGCATGTCTGCTGTTGAATGGCGGCACACACAGGTCATTGTAATTGACAGAACGTAGTGTATGTGCTGGTCGGTACATGTCGAGTAAGTGACATATAGGTCACTATATGACACCATGCATGACCTCATACATGACCTCACGCCTCATCTATGACCTCATGCACAATCTCATACATAACCTACATATAACTTATATGCAGGTAATGACATTTTTTTATAATGGTTCATGAATTTAATAAATCGGATATTTTATATTGACAAAAAACAGATATATGAGTCACATAATAGGTTTCAAATGGTGTCATGTTTAAAAATAATTTTGTGATCATCCCTTTTAAGTTCAAGAAACAACGAACAGATGAACCTCACTATTAAGGTCACCATTTGGACTGGGCAAGTGACCTGAATAACGAGGTGACCATAATAGTGGGATTAATTTCCTATACTTGAGTCACAAAAATGATTTGCAACTGTCCTGGAGTGACCTTAATTGCGAGGTGGTTGTATACACATTTCGTACGATTCTATGCATATTTGATGTGTGTAGTCACATATGAACAGGCTGATCCCAGATATAAGGCACTATAGACTATAAAGATAGTAATAATAATTAAACTGACTGATATAACCATATTATTATTATGTCAGCTATAGCGCCACCAAAAGGATGGGTATTTTCCCTAGTAATAATAATATTGCTGCAGCGACAATAAAGTGAGGTTTGGCTGTATTAATGAAAGAGAGAGTGATACTCACAGAGGCGCTGATGACAGGGATGTCGCTGCTGAAGTCTGCGATGGCGTCCAGTGACTGCACTGACCCTCCGCATGTGGTCATCCCACAGAATGACCTCCCCGGCGGACTCTCGCTCAACTCATGCACCTGCGGAATGTCCAGACTCCTCAGGTCTGGGAGGGGCGTGTGTGAGGGGGTGTGCTGGGGAGAGTATGTGGGGGTACACTGTGGGGAGTACGAGGGCACATACTGGTGTGAGTACGTGGGGCTACACATGCGTATGTCCGGCTGACTGTGGGCTGCACGGGGGGAGAGAGCTCTACCAATGTCCTTCTCGCGAGTGGATGAACGTCGTCGCTTAAACAATCTTCGCAGGAACTTTCTCCGGGAGGTGTGGCCACTTGAGGAATTCTGGGACGAGGATTTTTTCGATCCGCTCATTACCACAGTCTGACTGTCCGTGCTGTTTCTGTCTATGTTTCTTGCTGCCCCGTTCTGTATGTCTAATACACGCATTTCTGGGCTTCCAAGAGTCCCATTTTGGGTCCCTACACTGTGTCTGTCAGGGCTTCGTAAGGGCCCATTTGTGGCCTCTATGCTGTGTCTCATCGAGCCATTCTGGGCTTCTGGACTGTGTCTCTCTGGGCTTCTCATTAACCTTTTGGGGCTATCTGTTTGCTCATCTACAACATGTTATACAAAAATGTGACATTGAACATAAAACGGTTAAATGTAAGTCTGTACACAGCATGGTACTAATATTCCAATCACCTTGTGTATACCATGAATACGACTTTGCAACCCATACTTGACCCAGTTGCATAAATCTACAAGTAGTAAACTGGAGGAGCTTGTGAAGTTTCCAGTTTGCCAAGTCGTGTTTATGATATAAACAAGCCCACTGGAATGCAGCATAAGTCCTTGAAAGTATGTAACCTTACCATCAGCTCATCATAACCACGCACTGCAGTCTATCTATTGCTTTGTACTAATGTTCACAATCTCCTGCTGTATATTTACTACATGATGGGGCGATCTTTTACTTTCTGACCTAACCATGAAAACGACCACCTACAGCCCCCAAACTTCTCACATATCTTACATACATATGCACACACTACGTTACAAAAACAGTTCTCTTACATTCCAATAACGCTCAAAATTCACAAAACAAACTCAAGTAAAACTTGACTTCTATGGCAGCGACTATCAGTAGCTCCGCGGTTACTGTAAAATTAATATTGTGTCGAGGCGTTGCTACACAAATGAGCTTTCAACACAGAAATTCTGTAGTGGCGCTATCATTACTGTACACGTGTTCACGAGCGATATAAATATATATATATCGTTAATATATATGGTCACATGAGTGTGTGTGTGTGTGTTTGTTGGTTATAATATTGGCAGTTTCTATTAAAAAATTAGCTCAATTAATTAAGGATCAATTATCATCATCAGTGTGGTTTGCAGGTAATGGAAGTTGAGAGTTTCTACTTAATGTAAAAAAATAAGTCTCTTACAAATTGCCAATAATTGTGTTCCCATGTCTGTGTGTGCGTGTGTGTGCGTGTGTGTGCGTGTGTGTGCGTGTGTGTGCGTGTGTGTGCGTGTGTGTGCGTGTGTCTGTGCACGTACACTAATATGTTCTTTTGATAAGAAATTAATACAAATTATTATTCTATTAATGAAATATAATGCTACCATCAGATATGTATTAATAGTAATATTACTACATTTTGGACATTCATTACTTGTTAAGCATAATGAATAAATTATATTTAGATGAAATGTGAATGTGGGATCGGAAATATGGTGGTAGAAAAATATAAAGTTTTTAACGGTTTGGTCGCATTCTAAAATAATATTAATATCTTAGTGCTTTTCTTATCAATATCACCATATATGCATAGTAGCAATCTCTTTTGGGGAAGTGTTGGTTGGCTCTGAAAAGAGCTGTTGTTTTCTTCTTGGCTCTTAAAAGAGCCATTGTTTTTGTTCTCTGTTCATCCTCTACACGAGGTACAGTTGGGCGACGTGGTTCACAATGTGGTGAAATGCTGCATCTATGTAGCCCCTTCACCCAATAAACTCTTGGAGGTAGGTGTCAAGCAGCAGCCCATTCTTCCTCATTCCCGACATCCTCTTGAACTTCCTTTTTATCTGCGTCCACACGCCCTCAATGGTGTTCGTTTGGAGTGTCGCATCGTTGGGGTCCACGTAGTGCTTGGCTGTGGTTTATGGTCTTATGCGTCTTAATTTATGAAGCTACTTTTGAACAAAAACAATGCCAATTTTATAACTAACACACGCACACACACACATGTGTATATTAACGATACATTACATATATCGCGCGCAAACAGTATGATAGCGCCACTGTACGGAATTTCTGTGAAGCTCATTTATGTATCGGCGCCTCGACATAATATCAATTTTACGGTAATAGTGGAGCTATACTAATAGTCGTCACCGTAGAAGTCAAGTTTCATTTGAGTTTGTTTTGTGAATTTTTAGCATTATTGGAATGTAAGAGAACTGTTTTTGTAACGTATTGTGTGTATATGTATGTAAGATATGTGAGAAGTTTGGCAGTTGTAGGTGGTCGTTTTCATGGTTAGGTCAGAAAGTAAAAGAATATTATTTATTATTTAAGTTGAACATGCTAAATAAAATGTTAATTTAATCCCATTTCCGGTAATCTTTTACTTAACTGGCCTATATTATTAGGACCTGATGAAAACGGTTTTACCTGCTTTTATTGATATGTATGTGTTCGTAATTTAATTCTTAATCACTTCCGGTACAAAGAGGTCAGATATTAATTTTTGTATTGTCTTTTAGAGCAATTTAATCCCATCAAGTCGATGTAAACCCGGTGCCATACCGGGGCATGTACATGCGAATTGAGAGCATCCCCGGGGCATCAAAACCGCGAAGGCGCCTTTCTTGCGATTTTGCGGACATGTCCCCGATCTCAAATCATATCAGATAATCATTTTTAATTATGATTTTTGTTGTTATAAATGATTAAATAAAGAAAATATTCATTCTCCGTTTTTTCGCAAGACGTGCGATGTTTATTTAACCATTTATAACAAAAAAAATCATAATTAAAAATGTTTATCCGATATGATTTGAGGTCGGGGACATGTCCGCAAAATTGCAAGAAAGTCGCCTTCGTGGTATTGATGCCCCCGGGATGCTCTCAATTCGCATGTACATGCCCCGGTATGGCACCGGGTTTACATCGACTCGACGGGATTAAATTGCTCTAAAAGACAATTAAACAATTAATATCTGACCTCTTTGTACCGGAAGTGATTAAAAATTAAATTACGAACACATACATATCAATAAAAGCAGGTGAAACCGTTTTCATCAGGTCCTAATAATATAGGCCAGTTAAGTAAAAGATTACCCCATTTCCATACGAGTGATCACAAGTCATGCTGGCAATAAAACCACCGAATTACTAACCACATTTACACCTAAATGGTTATAAGCCCTGACATATACAAATGCATGTGGGTTTGTTTTCCTTGCTTTCGAAAGAGGTCACTTTGTAAACATGCCTAGACGTAGCGGGTAGCTATAGCCTCCCTTACCACTTCTGTCAGAACTAGGACCTAGGTCGCCACACAGGGGTGAGCAATGCCTACCGTTTTACAACGCAACGGTTTTCAGTTGATGTCACGACGACCATTCTAATTATCCAGTCACTGTCTCACACCACAAAATACAGATTATGTATGGATTATCACTGACATAAACTATATGATAAAGAGAAAGAACAGCCAACAACATCTACACCTACCTACGCGCCAGCCGCCAACATCCATTTCTGCGTTCAGAGCATGCGCACTAGCGACCCGCCACATCAACTTCGCCTTCGGTAAACAAAATAGAAGCGACTAAGCGGATATCCGCGTGTACCATCCCTATGCATGATGCATCCATTTGCATGCGCCTAGTAATACGACGCGAAGTTAATCAATAAATCCAACTGCACAAGAAAATTTCCCAGACCATCTACTTGTTCTTATACAGAATGTGTATCACAGAAAGCACTGTTTCTGTTTAATAATTGATAAACCGCAGAGCTTTGTACCTTCCCGCGGTCCCACAGTGACTTATTTCCCCCCTGGCCCGGCCCCGCTATAAAACAGGACATGTACATGTCTTTAACGTGGATCCGGACCATCCCATACCCTAAAAAAGGGCTTATAATTATGTGCGGTCCTTCGGTCACATCCTTGATCCGCCCCTATAAGAACCAGTATATATATATATATATAATAATAATAATTTTTATTATATATATAATTATGATGTTTTTGTAAATAATATTTGTTGTTTTAACCTAATATAAATGGCTAACGACTCAGTAATTGCAATTCTCAGACCGGCTAGTGTATTATACACATTTAATATTATCATTATTTTATCGCACACTTCTGCCTTTCTGGTACGGGCGCGCAAGTGTGACAATAAAGTTAATGCCCTTAAAAGACAATTCGGACTATCACTGCAGATTATATATTGGCATTGCCATAAATTAAGGCAGTATTGGCGACCCACTCAAAATGATAGCTTGGCGAACGAGGCTGCCATGTAACGGAACACGGTCGCTTAAATTGCGCCAACAAAGTATCAAGGATATGTGGAATTCTCACTAGATTGAAACACCACATATCAATATATCCTACAGATAATATATATGGGGTGGCAAAATAAACAAACGAATAAACAAGCAATAATATTATATATATATCAAACAGTAAATATAATTTACACAGTACACCATTACTTAAAGAACTCAAACTATTAAAAACAGATGACCTTTATAAACTATTATGCATGGAATTGTTCTACATATATACAAATAAAACCGTCCCAGAATATGTCCAAGACATGTTCTCTACTAACGAAAATATCTTTAGACCAGCAAGACAAAGAAAGGCACCTCGACACTTTACCAATACACTAAATAATTTCCCACAAAACTATAACTGTGATATCAAAATTAAACAAACTAATACCATATACTGCCGCCTTTGTATCAGACATACTATACCACATCTGCTTCAAGAAAACTTTCTTCCACAAATTGCCATGAAAAAAAAACACCTATTCATATCAAGGCTTCGTAAGTTACTGCAAAACATATATCATAAGTAAATATGACACGGAATGTGACACTAATAACTGCTACATTTGCAAACAGAATATACCAGCTGAAGCATAGAAATTATTAATTTTCCTGTCCAAATTTCAATTGTACTTTACTATTATTTAGGATTGTTTCTGTATTTTATCTTTACTTCTCTGTAATTATTGCATCATACCAATGATAATAACATGTTAGAAAATAAAAATAAGGCACTTACATTGTTGACACTATTATGTAGTATTAGTTTTGTTATAATCATTAGAACTGTTATATACGTTGTTTGTAAATGTACATTTGTTTAAGACTTGTAGACTAATCAGGTAGCATTAACTATGACTACTAGACCACAATCAATATGTATTCATAGGGAGGCCTGTACGATACCGATCTCTCAGGTCTTAGTGCAGGCCTCCCTGGATCACCAAAACTGCAAGATATGTACAAACTGTTTCTTTTACTATGTATGTATGATGATCTTAAAAAAATAAACTTCATTTCACTTCAACTGCGCAACGTATACTTGCTAATTCTCCCGGAATTTCCGGGAGTCTCCTTGATTTTGGATGTATATCTCCCGGTCTCCCGCCCGAAATACAGTAATTCACCCGGACTTTCGCTTAAAATCTCCCAAAGCACCCCCGTCTTCCGATGTCATCACCCGAGACAGCCCGACACCACGGGAGACGTGCTGAACCGCTGAAGTTCCGGCGAGAAATCTCCAACACCAACCGCCTCCCCCGTCTTCCATTGTCAAGACCAAGACACGGGAAGCGTGCTGAACCGTTGATGATCGAATCTCCCAAAAAACCAGGCAGGTATAGACGTATATAATATTAATTGTCTGCTCAGATCGTTAATTGTTATTATCATTTGCCGGACAGTCAGCTGAGGTCGATCGATCGTATACTTAGTGCCAGTGGCGCCGACACGTGGAATCCGGTGGTGTTGTATAAGAACTTGCGCCGGCACGCCGAGTTTGCGTCTTCTACGGTATTTCAGGTGGTGTCATCTATTGATTCGGACTAAACCGATCTTGACTGCTCCACATAATGAATAAAGTTGCATTCTGAGTTAAACCTCCATTTGTAATTGTTTTTAAAGAAAATATACAACGTGAATATGATTTATTTATTTAATCATACTTAATTGCTACCTTATAGCTGCGTCTACACGGACGGCGATTTAACCCGGTGTACCGGTCTGGAAGTAAGTTCCGGTCTTAAAGTAAGTTCCGGTTCCGTTTTGCGTATTAAGTACACGTGTGTACATGCCAAAGGTTGGCGCCTGCTACACGGTGCCTGCCGGAAGTATGCGTGATCCACTTATATTATTGTTTGCGTTAATGATACGCTTATTTTTGTAATTGTTTAAATGACATATATCTCCGTCAGTTTGGCACGTATGAAGCTGGCATTTTGTGTGGGGTCTAGCGGACCCATTGGGGTAGTTTGTAAACGTAGATCTTTTCGAAAAAAATTCAGGGGTGGGGGTCTCGGGGAGGTCATAATTTTAAATGGCACTCATCTCTGTAAATTTGTCATGTATGGAGTTGAAATTTCGTGTATGATCTAGGGGAACCATTGGGGTAATTTGTAGATTTTTTTCCAAAATTCGTCCGGGGATGGGAGTCTGGGTGTCACAATTTTAAAATGGCACTTATCTCCGTCAGTTTTGTATATATGGGGCTGACATTTTGTATGCATTCTAGCAGGCCCATTGGTGTGGTTCAAAATTCATATAGAGGATGGGGATCTTGGGGTTACCATTTCCAAAAAAATGTTCCCAATGCAACTCCGGGTAGCTCGGCTATTTTAATAATACATTTATGGAAATGAGTCAAGCAATCACGAATTACATAAGTAAAAATTTATTATTATGTCAACGTGTATAATTAAGTGTGACGTAACAGTTCAAGTAGTACCGATAGTATTAAACAAAATATAAATTGCAAAAATTTCATTCATTGACATAAATCAAAACCACGTAGCCTTTGTATAATACTGCAATGTTTACAAAAAAATTCTACAAATATTATGGTCTATAACATTTAATCAGACAAGTGATCACATCCAATTATTCAGCTCTGGTCACGCGCATATGTACGCTCCTTGTTCAGCACCATAGGTGAGCATATAGGTTAGTGGAGTAACGGTCGCTACAGCGAACAGAACATTATTAATTATGTAACTCAGTCGTCGCGTGCGTCGGGCAAGGGGTCAAAGTTGATCGGTCACGTTAGGTCACGCTGCTCATCACAGTGTAACTCAATCGCAGCATACTTCTAGCATCATCTGCATGGGGTCAAAGTTGATCAGTCACCCGAGGTCACGTTGCTCACAGCGGGTTGCATTTGGTCTACTGCGCTTGCGCGAGCATGCGCAATATGCAAAACCGGAACCGGAACTTATTTTCAGACCGGAACTCACCTCCAGACCGGGATACTGGGTTATTTTAGCCCGGGGTCAACATGTTTAGCGTGTACAACAGACGGCGCCGCTAATTCAGTCGGACTAGAATCCGTTAAGATTTGCCGACTTTCAACTGGTTTCCACGTAACAACGCATTGATCATAATTTATTTTTATTTTGAATAACATTACATTAACATCATTGGCATTTTAGGATTATTAATTTCGCTGCAACTTGAAACGGTTATTACACAAGCGTGCTTTGAAGCTGCTACCCGTCGGCCCGGCTTCGCTTTTAGGGGCACTCACTTCAACGAAAAATGGGCACATGAGCTCGATATCTGACATATTAATGTAATAAATTGAAGGTAATATAATAAACTGTTTGTATCTAGGACGACATTATAGGGAGTTTAGTGTAACGTTGTGAAAAATTACAACGAAAACAACTGTTGTTTCGTTCCCATACTTGTGAAAATGTAAGTTTGATGTCGTTTTGCCAAGATAATCTATTACATTTCTATTTCAATTTTTAATGTTCGGATGTTTCCGTGAGCGGCTTCGACAATATCCGTCGGCTACTGTCGTCAGTATTACATGTTGATCAGCAGAGGGCAGCACCATATCACTTTTTTTTCGTTTATTGGTACGCATTTCCCAAAAAATATTGCACTTCAGACCAACATTCCACACACTTTTGTTACACACAGGTTAAAGCTAATTTAATATATTTATTACATCCTGAATTGCATTGCTAGCAATTTCTTGTAAATTATTTTGGGGGGTTTGCTTATCCACTTCCGGACGTTTCAGCCTTGGTGGATTATCCAGTCTCGCTTAACCGACTCTCGCCTGCCTGCATGACTTCACCAGAACGATAGTCTGGCTCTGAATGGCCCTTCTGAATGTTATGCCATAAGAGATGACACCTAGTAAATATGCATGTGATTAAAAGGCATTAAATTACGAAAAAAGTTTAATGTTGGTTTATTTTGTGTGTGACATGGTTCAATATAAGTTTAATATTGAATAGTTATTATAGTATAGTATTATCTGACAAAAGTGTATCCTTAGTTAATTTATTATTTCATAGTTGGCCTGAGAGCCAATCATCGTCTCTACCAAAAACTTGGGTAAAGCCCCCTACTGATAACTTTGGCTGGAGCAGGCCATTAGAATAGAATAGAATTTTATTCACTCTAACCACATACTGTGGTACATAGAGGATCACAATTTCACAAATACATATATAAAACAGGAATCATTATACAAAATATAAATATTAACAGTCTGGATAATAATTACCCATCAGTCTAAACTACTAACCGTGTAAAGTCAGGTTTATACAGGTTCCTGGTAACATACACTAGACAGAACATCGAACATACAGTTTTAAACCATGCAAGATGAATTTTGCCAGGCTGTGAATTATGTCTGGATCATTGGTCTGTAGCATATGTATAAAATTATATACATTAGGACTCAATCTATTACATGAAGTCATATATTTAATTCTCAAGTCGTCCAATTTGGTACATTCATATAAAAAGTGAATTTCATCGCCTATTACACCTCTTTCACAAAGTTTACAGTCTCTCATTCCTAGGTATATTAAAGTTTCTTCGGTTATTAACAGGCAATTTATATGTTCCTATCCTGAATTGAAATAATGCTTTTTTTAAGTGTTCGGGTAGGATTTCGATATACCTTTCTTTTCCATGGGAGATTTTAAAAAGTTGATACATCACATTATTATCATTTACAATTCTGCAGTGCCATAGTTGCTTAAATTGATCACATTCGCATTTGTGTATGATCTTGGCATCTATTTTATGTTTGCATTGTCCCATTGTGATGGGACAATGCTGCCACCTCACGGCGCCTGGATAATCGAAGCTAGATTGTCTATAAACAGCTCTTTCGTTTGCCAGTCTCCCCACTCGCCAGACGTCTGCTCCCATCCATTCCTTTGTGTCCTTCTCCTAGGTCTTCCTCTGCTTCTGCTGCCTTCCACTTTTTTTATTTAAAATGTTTGTATTGTTCAACTTAGAACAATGGCATAATATTTTAATTTTTATACAATTATATATTTTTAAGAAAACATAAGAATCACTTCAAAATAACGCGTCTCGTTATATTTAACTATTTAATATTGTTGTGTTACCTTATTGTTCCATCCACAAATCTGTAATGCACATTTGGGCACTTGTGATAGTTGTATTGTCTACAAAAAGAACACATACTAATTGAGGAAGTCCTCAGCTTTCGATTGCTATATTACACATTATCACTATTGTAAAATAACCCATCTTGCTAGTAATTAATTCATCTTGTTATATTACTTGATTAATTAATTAACAATCTACACAAATGATATACATACACTGAATGCTGTGCCACAGTTTTAATTTGCTGTATTACACTGATCACTACAAAAAAAATTCAATTAATTAATTAATATGGCTCTATTAATTAATTAATGTATTTTTCTGTCTACTTGAATTGTAGTTATCTATTGACTGCTGCACGCTTCAGCTATTATTTGCTGTATTACACGCAGTAATCACTAAAACATTCTTAATTAATTTCTTACATTAATTAATTAATACATTGTTCCGCCTACACATGTGGTATACATATATTAAATGCTGAGCTATGCAGCTTTAATTTTCTATATCACACACTGATCACTACACAAATGCCATATCATTCTATTAATTAATATTTTAATTAATTAATATGGTGTCCCGTCAACAAACAGCTACACTTTTGTTGCTGAGCTTCCCAGCTTACATTTGCTACATTAAACATGATATGTGCAACAAGATAATGATAAAATATAATTACAAAATTCCCCTAAAAATCAAGCTAATTTATGCCAATTACAAAGGAGTAAACTATTACTTTTGATATATTTGAAAAGAAGGACTACAAATATATCGGTGTGCCAAATTTCATTGATAAACATTGAACAGAAGTTTTAATAAAAAATATGCACACGTTTTGGTGCCCTTTCCAGTTCACTGGTACTGTACAAGATAGGCTTACAATCTGAAAAAATTTATATTAAAAAAAAATCATCTCTAAAAGTACTTTACCGATTTTGAGTTTTCACTTTCTCCTGGGTTCCGCTATATGATAAAAATATAAAACAACATATTTGCAATGTTCAATGACATCCCTACTTAGGATGCCGTCGAATTCGTCATAAAAACTTTCCTGTCGTTGCCATTTCTTGGTTGTGATCTTTGACCTTTTCCCCATTTTGTTTCTTATCTGAATTGGGGTCCATCTCTAGTTGCGACAATTCATGGCTAATCCCGATGTATATTATTAATTTTTGCGTCTCTGACACTCATCGAAACACGCCTGAATATCCGCCCTCCCGCAAATGTCCAAAACTGTATAATAATCTGCACGTACCCATATTTTTTGCAAAATCTGAACAAAGCTCTACATTTGGGCAAAATTAAAATCTCATGTCAGTTCAAGCACTACCCGGTAGCCATCAAGGTAATGACACATCAAGTGGTTAACGCAAATTGCATTTCTGAAACAAGCCACCTTGAAATGCTATAGGCGAATGTCATCTTCACTAGGTGACTAGTGTTTTGTAATAAGAAACAATATATCCGATGTATCATTTTTTTAGATAGCACAACATTCAATCTTGGATCCATTCATGCTACTGTGCGGCGTGTGTAAAATTACTGTGTTCTGGAGAAGGGAATCAAGTTACGAATATAATACAGCTATAAAAAATGCACTTATAACAATCAAACATATTACCAAAAAACTAACACATGAATAATGTGGAGGACCACGTAATAACATCTTCAAACCTGTTCTTTACGTTATGAAATTAAATTATTAAAATGGGCCAAGTGGCCTTGAAGTCCTTTGGACTAATACGTCTATATGTTACCCCGGCTGACCAAATGAGTGATAAGTCGGAAAAATTGTAACATTGTTTTCTTATATCCTTATAAAGGTTTGGTGGGGTGCTTTACACGGTTTCAACAAATGACTGCTACAAAAATTGCAAAGTTATGGAGCATTGAACATGGTAGGGATCAAAAAGTGAAAATGAAGAAAACGGCTGTTGAAGTTTTACATTATATATGCAAATGGATTGCATGGAAATATTACATGCATGACATTCAAATGTGGCATTATGTCTTCATGTGTAAAACTATGAGGACAGATCATTTGAGAACAAAAGGTAGACTCACCATTTGACACAGTTTAAAACCTACATGCAACTGTCCAGTTTAACAGGGGCCTAGTGGCTTAATGCTGTCTGTTGACACAAGCTACTGCCAGTGACCAATTACACATTGGTCACAGTTTCCATCAAACAATAGCAGGCAGAGAATCTTAGCTCCACAGCTGGGTGTAATACACAACCAGAGCCACCACTGATTCATGGTCAAGTAGATTAGCTCAATGCACCAACTAAGACAATACACAACACTGTGAGTGACAGTGTCCAGAGTGAGGCCTAAGCAGTGTCCTCATTGCTGAATAGATCAATTAAACCTGCCAAGTGGGTGACATTCTGCACAAGTGTTAATTAATCCTTGGTGATTGTTCAGAACACCAGACTGACCACATACCTAAACAAAGCGAATGTAATAGGTGAAGAACAGGCAGTGTTCAAATCGGGGTATTGTTTGAATTGTATTTGTCTCAACGCAGAAGGCTTTATTGTGCCTTCATCGATTCCAAGAAAGCATTTGATTTAGTAGACCGGTCCTCCCTATGGTCTAAGATAATTTAATGCGGTATTAATGGTATTGTGTTGAAAGTTGTATACAACATATACAAAATCATGTATAAATCAGGGCCAGCCTGTGTCAGCCTTCTTCTCATGTGATGTATAGGTATAGCAAGGAGAAAACTTGTGTCCTTTGTTATTTACCTGAATCATTTTGAACACTGTTAGTCACAATTATAACGGACTTGATATGGCAGCTGGTTAAATTTACAACAACCTTAATGATGATGATGTAGAAAATGTATGTTCTACTATATGCTGATGACACTAGAATGATTCAATCAAATACAGATTTCTTGCTTGTGTATAGCGGAACTATGTCAACTCTTCTAATGGTTGACATTTGGTTGTTTCATTTCAACTATATTGTGAATCTGTAATTATTAGTCTATATTGATACAATTGATTTACACAGTACCATGTCTACACAAGGCATGGCAAGCGTAAACAGAACAGTAGAATGCATTTTATATCAATAAAGTGTGGGATATTTCACTCTATAGTTATCCAGAATATTAATTTTCTATGTTTGTCACCTACAGGTGACAGAATATTAATTTTCTGTTTGTCAGCTACACGTTTCTACAGACAATACATCTTTAACCAATATACACCAGTCACACCATTTTATAATAAATAAATCACAATTTTCAATTATAGAAAATCAATAGTTTTGAAGATAAAACGTGTTAGGCAACTGTTCAGTCTAACAGGAGTCAAGTGTGTCTACTCTGCCTGGGAGCTGTGACCAATTAAAGATTAGTCAAGGTCTCAATGGAACAGTAGCACTAGGCAGCAGAAATTAGTCTTGGTGTTGACTTTGTGCCACAATAAACAAAATCTACTGATGGGGGTGGTCTCAAGGTAGGTAGTATGGATTCAAAGTGATTTTTGACATTTAAAAAAAAAAGGACTTTCTTTGCTATTTATGTACTTTCATATCCTTACCTCAATATGCAGTTAGTATATTAGCTGAAAAAGTAATAAAAAGTGGCAATATTGAGGTTTCTTCGGATGGCTTTTGGCAGGATTGGGTTATAAAAATTACCTTATCATCGTTTTCTCGGAATACAATTTTTGTTGTGAGTACTTAAAGTTGCTGCGCTCTAGTAGAATAAATACTGGGTATAACTGCAAAACATTTTGCACCGCAGTGCCTAATGAGTATATCTACTGCATGAATTAAAAGAAATCATATATTTAATGGTTTCTGAATTATAGGCGTTAATTATGTGAAAAAGTTACACAAAATAGGTTTTTCCAAAAAAATCTGTTTTCACGTAAACAACATAATATATCTGATTTCTGCGATATGCATAACAGTAATCCCTGTGCTAAATTACAAGCTTGTAACTTGAATACATTTTTGGTTAGAGAGCGGCAAAAAATACCTAATTTTCCCTATTATGGCAGCCATATTGGATAGCTAATTTGCATAATTTATGCAAAACATGAAAAAAACCTTAACTATGTTGGTATGTATCTGCATACAAAATATGGTTGATCTGTGTTGAAAAAGATTTTTTGTGTAATCCATACTACCTACCTCAAGAGCCCTTCTCAAAACCACATCACCAGATAATGTAAAACTTTTGCACTTTGGGGGGGACCCTTAGAATGATTCAATCAAGTACAGATTTCTTGTATATAGTGGCAGCACCCTTAGATACAACTATGCAAATTTAGAAGAAAAAAGGTCAAAGGTTAAGTTTTGGGGTCCTTAAAATTATTCAATCAAATACAGATTTCTTGTGCATAGTGGCAGTGCCCCAAGATGTCTATGCAAAATTAAGAGAACAAGTTGCTGAACAGTTTCCGAGATACGGCAGACGCAGAGTGATGGCATTAGTCCCTTGGACCCAAAAAACACTAGTTCCAGGAAATGTTTTTACAAAGCATGTTGTATATTCAGATTGTTTATTACCAAGTAGCATTTAAAATGTACAAGGAATTCTTTGAATTGTTATGGGGCCATTTATAGCGTTATGCAATTTGTACCGTGTTCGTATGCAGGGCTGTACACCCCCTAAAATTATATTCGTTTTGACATACATCTATAAAAAATTTTAGTCGTTGCATGACTGTATTGACCCTCCTAAGTGCTAGTCATTTGATGGATGACCCCCTATGTTGTGTAAGAAGCAGACAACATGTGCTTTGTACATGTTTATTAGCTCGAGAAAGTAGCAGTCTATTTGTTGTGGCCAGCCTTCCTCATCTGCTGCAGCTGCACCTGCATCTCCTCTCGCTTCTTCTTGCCTCGCACATGACCACCCAGCTGAAACATCAACAAAAAACCTGATTTTTTCTTAACTAGTACATTTACTCTTGAAGGTTGTTAAAGCAAGACAAATATTTATATAAATTATATCGCTGAAACCTTCATACAACAATTACAAGTTTAGGGGGAATTCTAAAACATTGTAAGATCTACTTAGCAAAAACAATAATAGAAATGCACACTTTTTGGAGTATGTTTTAGAATTGCATTTGTTTTGAGTACAATACTGACTTTATAGAGACAGCAGTTCAGACAGTAAAACAACAATACATGTTTTTCATTGTCTTTTTGTCAGAAAAGCACCATAAATTTAACAACAAAACAATAGACGTGTTTATCACACAAGCATTTCTAAACGCAGAACAAATATCCAATTTAACAAGATTGCCACCCAGAGAATTAACTCTAGGTGGCAGGTGGACAAGGAAGCCCTTTGGCTTATCGAGAGTCCAACCCTTTTATCTATGTGTATCCCACCCGTCTGAGGTGTGTCAATTTTATTTTTAAACATATTCACGCTACTAGTACCCACACAATCAGCAGGTAATCTGTTCCATTCATTTACAGTCCTTTGTGAAAATGAAAACTTTCTTATATCCAATCTACTCTGCTCCTTTGCTAATGTACATTCATGTCCTCTAGTCCTTCTAGCTTTCTTAACTGAGAAAAAAATATTTCTATCAATATTTTTATAACCCTTCAATATTTTAAACACTTCTATCTGATCTCCTCTCAATCTCTCAGTCTCTAGTGTTGTTAAACCGCATTTTTTAGGCGTATTTCGTAACTAAGATCCCTCAGTTTTGGTATCATTTTAGTTGCTCTCCTCTGCTATGGTACATACTAATCAAATTTTTGCATCTGTATAACAGATACCAGGGACTGTCTCATTTTACAACTACGGTCGCATGGAAAAGGAACAACTGGACATTTACGTAAGTAGTGAAGTCACACTTGTCAACTCATGAATATTAGGAATGTGTTGCTCACCCTCTTCTTACAGAACTTGAGAGCACGCTTGTCCTTGGAGATCCTCAGCAACTCAAGGGCACGCTTCTCATACGGTGCAAAGCCACACACGTCACGTACGATGTCTCGCACAAATTTGGCGTGCTTTGTCAGCGACTAAAACAACATTACAGTCTGTTAGAAGATATTGACAAAATTTTGATTAGATTTGCAATATAATTAATAGTTGGTCAATGCAAATGTTCAGTACTCTAGTAGCTGCAGTGACAACTTGAGTGCAGTTCATCAGAGTCCAATTAGGATCTACATTCTTGATTCAGTAGAACGAAAGTCATGGAATTACTCATCACATGAATGCAATAATGCCACTTTAAAAGTTTACTAAGTACCAGTAATGGAAAAGTTGTTAAACAGTTATTAGTAAATGTATGTAGTTAGCCAGTACAGCCCCTACATAACTTGCGCAAGGAACGTACGGAACACTTTGCTTGCCTCAATTTCACTGAAGCATGCAATGGTGTCTGTACACCACATCCACTAACTAAGTAAATGTAGTGCTTGTGTATTAAACATCACACAACAAGCAATTACATGGAACCTCCCAGGGAAGAGAAGAGGAAGGCTGAGAAAATGGTTTCAAACCGATAACAGTGAAGGACCATGGTCGATGGCAAATGCTCCCAGCGAGCATATAGACCTAAGTAAATAAAGTTGTATGTTATGTTCTACAGAGTTTCAGAATTAGTCAAGCAGCCTGAATAAAACTTAACAACGAAAGGGTTTATAAAAGTAAAACTTATAAAACATATAGCTGAACAATTGTTGACACCATACATCTGACACAATAAACCACCTACCCCCTTCCTCCTTGACTGGCGTGGCTTCATAACATTCTTGGTGACCTTTTTGCCTTTGTTAAGGCCAACGGCCATCTCATAGCGGATCGCCATTTTTCTACAAAAAAATCATCAATTAATATTTTGTATAGAGTACATGCATTTCTTGAAATTTACTGCATAAAATGGAAACCATGTGGATGACTTGTAATAAGTTATTTATTAAGGGTCAAAGGAAAGCAATTATGAATCACGATATGTAGACAATTAGTGCATTTCATCAGAGTCCAAATGTTTCTACATTTTTGATTCAGTAGAACGAAAGTCATGGAATTACTCATCACATGAATGCAACATCAGTAGGTTAACATTTTACTTTTTTACTTAACACCAATGATGGTGATTAAAATAAAATGCATAATTCACCCAAAACTGGTCACAACAAGGGGCAAACTACAAAAAGTATTTATGTACATTATGGTTAACAACACACTTGTAGTTAGCTTTAAAAAAATTAATTGTCATAGATAACACAAACATGAAAGGTTGTGTAGATGTAATTAGTATTTCAACAACATTATACATGCTTGGGTAGGCCTACCCATGCTTGAAATTGAACAATGATTAACGTATGACAGCGTTGTTTTCATCAGAGACCAATTATGATCTACATATTTGATTCAGTAGAACGAAAGTCATGGAACTACTCATCACTCGAAAACGACGTTGTCACTGAACAAACATTCCCAAATATGATAAGTTGTGTCTGGACTGTAGCAGCCTGCATTAGCAAAACGACGAACAAGACTAGGTTAGTTGGTACTCCAATCTCCACGGCACAGGGTAAACACTCGCAACCTGTACAGATTACCAGCTGTGAAAGGGTTTGACTCCTTTCTTTAACAGTCACACAGCATAAATTGTCTACCAAAACCATGAAAGGAACATACTAGGTACGTGACAAACTCCGCCACCCCGCGGCGGCCGCTTCGGCCGCGAGCATCGTTTCGCTGTAGAGCGCTTCGGGAAAAGGGTCGACCCCTTTCCTGTAGCGTCATCGGTCTATTTTAGGGATACCCAAGCCACAGCAACACTGATGACGTAGTTCATATGTTCCTCTGCTACCTCGTTTTCGAATTGTTGATATCGGAGGGAAACTTGGAAAGTTGTGAAATTTTGAAATTGAACGTCATTTTCAGCGTCAATATTCATCTTGAAGGTAAGGATAAGAAAGTTTTTAAACTTTATACACATGTTTAATGTACATTTATGTATATATTGGCCAAGTTTAGCAAAAAAATCTGGCAGAGAAGTACTTGTTTTTAGGCGAGGGAAAAACGATTTTCGCTCCGAGAAATGGCGATGTTGACAAATTCGAACGGTCACCCACTGTTTTATTTTACCATCAAAACCATGTTTAATTGTGCCATTAAGGCATCCAATATTAATGTTATTATATTTTAGCAAGTTATGGATTGTTGGTAACTCATGCAATAATACGGATTAGAGGATGATTGCCGATTTGTGATCGTTCTCAATCGTTGTTGTCACCAGCCCGGTGATCACGTGACCTGTTTTAGGCATCCTCATTGGCTATTCAGAAAGTGCTTACAAACAAAGACATGTGCATTTATGCTTTAAGCTTGTTTGCTGTTAGATCTACAGAGGTTTCAATGCAATTCTGCTACATCAGTTGTTTTTTGCTTAATGTTTTGACAGTAACTTAGTGTATTGAGTATTTGGTTATTTTACTTGATCGTGATTGTATATTTGATTGCAATTAGATTATTTAACTTAGCAGTCCTCTTTGTTTTTGTTGGCTGTTCAGCATATTGGAGCCAACACAAAAGGTGATTCAACTTAAAAAGAAGCCATTGTTACTCTAAGTTGTAATTGAAACTACTTGTATGTCTTATATGTGATTATGGTTTATGTGATGAATACTTAAACACAAATACACAAGCTGTAGGATTCAGGTTATTTGAGTGGTGGGTGTGATTATATATTAATTGATTAACTGTTACTCAATTAATACATAATCATTCCAACACGCACACATACAATAATATAAGTATAATATTGAATCTTGTTTTACTATCTGTAATCTGGATACTATTACATAGTAATTAATACATGTTATACATTTTAATTTCAGAAGATGCCTCCAAAAAAGAAACAGAAGGCTCCTGCTGCTAAAGTTGGACTTGCTAGGCAGCATTTAACAGACAACCATGACTAACTATGAATAGAATACATGTAAAACAACTGTCATGTTTGCATGTCCGTGTGTCTAAATAAGTCGGTTAATTAGTTATTCATGAAATAATTAATTAAGTGTAATTGTGGAATACAATTTAAATACTTAATTTTGTTATCTCCAGTTTCTCTACTGTCTAGTAGTGTTTCTTGTGTGTATGTCATTGAAATATATTAATTATGAATCATGTTTTAAAGAAATTTAAGAGTCCAGTAAGTTAGTTAATTAGTGATTCGGGAAGTAATTAATGATGTTTGATTGGAGAAATACTATGGACAGACACATTACTTTCCCATCACTTGTTTGTATGTTATTTTGTGGTGTGATCTCACTGAACATTTCATTAAAATACATGATGTATGAATGAATTTATAAAAAAAATGATCTCATTGAATCGTTCGTTTGAGTAATTAATTATTAATCTAAGAACTTAATTAGCATCACAATGTAATTAAAACTACATAATTATAAATGGTTGTCCATAGGAATTATGCACTAAAATTGTTATCTTAATAATATTAATATTAAGAAAGTTATGACATTTTGAAGTGCAAAAACTTGATTATTGGTCACACGTTTGCCTATGTTTTACTGTAAAACAAAGGGACGAAATTTAGACATAATTTCCGACATTCAAGTTGGCATAACTTTCTTAATATTCACCATAGTACAAATATATAAGCACCATGTTAAAGGTATTTCCAAGCTCTCTCCAGTGATATCAGTTTTATTGAGATACAAAGTATTCTTAAAAAAATTGACACGTACCTAATTACATACCCAAAGCAAGACAAACACTGACTGGCCGAAGCCATCCTAATCCTTCTGGATGTTGTGCCAAAGTAGAAAAACAACCATCCGGCTACCACACTTTGTATATAGTTTTTCTCGCACCTTCACATCTGGCCCAGCACAATTGTATATTATATACACACACATCGGCGTAAAAATCCAGACCTATGCCATGGACTATGACGTCTAAGCTGATTAACCACGTAGAAGTAGGATGTGCTAACCACTACACTAGCCGTGCTAGTTCACTCCAACTAGTCATAATTTTGTGTAGCAACGCAAGAGTATTAAAAACATGGGCGACGCCAAAACGTGCAACCGACGTGCATACATTTGTAAAAAAAAACGGTATACATGCTCAAACGTTTCTGAAACACAACGGTACTACTAATGAAGACTAAATTATTCAAATTATGTGTATTTAAAGTCAATGAATCATTAGAAATAACAGCTAAATATGTTGGTAATTAACCTCTTGTTGTGTACCAACATTTACAGGAAATTTACACTCACGGATGGAAGCAGATAAAACAGATTTATTTAAGAAAACATACCTTCCTAACCGAAGGAAAGGAACACGGCTATAGAAAAGGAAGTTGAATTCTGGGAAATCTATGGCGAGGTACTTTTGGATTGTGCCTAAAATGCGGATAGCGAATATATGTTCGCTCTATTCTATAGTATATCAAATTATCCTTTTCAAGTCGCAATTTATCACTTCAGCAACTTAAATAAAATAATGTAATTTATATACACAACAATTATTGGTGATAAATAAACTTGCGATACATAAATAGGCGATCCATTGTGTTTTAAGTATATTTGATTTTATTTGTTTATAAATAGTTTATGGATTTTATTAATATTTATTTATTTAATCAATAGTTTGCACTAAAATCGGTATACCATAAAAGTCATAATCTATTTCTTCTTCTTCTATGTCTTCTACTTCTGTGGTGTGTTCTCGTAGTGAGCTCTTTCTGGAGAGCGCCATCGAAATTGCAATAAGTGAGTCATCAACACTACTCTGTTGCGGAGGCAAAGTGCTGGGTGACAGCGCGCCAGATTTGGACGTTCTGCAAGGTGATGCACAGGAAAATATACTGTCAAATGTGATAGATGTGAAACTTAAATTGCGAATGACAGTGATGTTTGCTTCCGTTGTTTCTGTTCCACATAACAGCGAACGTTATGTAGATTGTACTCATTCAATCGCCTAACTCTCCAGCCTAGTCGGAGACTTCCACTCCCATCTGCTGCCGTGTTGTCTCAATGTCTGTTGACTGTTGACAGTGTGTTGTCTAGACTAGAGTAGAGTAACTAGACTAGTATATAGACTTGGTGTTAGACTTGAAGTTGATCATTGGCGTTGATTTTCCAAATAAAATAAACATAATAACTTCGCTTCTGATACTGCCAGAATTGATCTCTGTCGAGTGTTAGACTGAGTGAAGCATGCATTGGTAATTTCAAATTTGGTAGTACATTTAGTATTTACTATGATTTAGAAATTAGTATGATTTACAACAACCTTACAAGTTACTGGCTTATTTACAGTAAGGCTACTACTATTGACACTAACTACTTGTCAACATGTCCAGTGTCAGTTCATCCATTCGCTGGTGATTTTCAGTCACACCTTCCTCTCCAGTCCAAACTTCACAATGGCAATGGATCTTGAGGCCGAGTAGGCCCTAAGGCTAAGGCTGTTACCTACTCCAATAAGTATGTCACGCGAATCCCCTTATGACATTTTGTAATGCTATTGCTAGCCTATACACACCCTTGTGACACTTTATAATGCTACTGCTAGCCTGTACACACCCTTGTGACACTTTGTAATGCTATTGCTAGCCTGTACACACTCTTGTGACACTTTGTAATGCTATTGCTAGCCTGTACACACCCTTGTGACACTTTGTAATGCTATTGCTAGCCTGTACACACCCGTGACAGTTGAAAGATCGTTTGTTTTGAGACCCTCCATTTATTATGTACATATCAGTTTTTACACTTATTGCATATCTGCATTGATTCGTAATTCATAGTTAGAATAAAACTATGTATAACTACCAGTAATATTCAGTAACACAAAGTCACCAACCAACCACGTGACTGCTAGGGGGAGGGGAGGAGCTCCACAGGTAGTTGCATCGGGCTGTCAATCTGGATTCAAGTCCATCTAAGCCTACTGCAGTTTAGTTTTGAATCATGGTAAAATAAATAATTCTGTTATATTCCTATGCAGACAAAGATTACATGTTCTTTGCATTGTTGTTGGGAAGAATAAATTAATAAAGGTCCTGGACTATGGAATTCAGAGTTTTCACTGATGTTCTGTGGTTGTCATGTTTCGGTGGTGTCTCTGTGGGAAGTTGACAAGGCCATTTATAATTCTGTACATCATGGAAGGATGGAGAGAGGGCTGCCAACTGGAAGTTATGGAAAGAAAGAACAGAACGAGTAGTTCAACAATACTATACCTGACCCTCTGACTCTCACCCATGTAACGGGAACTAGGAGGAAGAGTAGGCATCATACAGACCTTCCTAATCAACCTTACTTCTTTCATGTTTTTGAAGTTCCAGTCTGGCAACAAATTCATTAGTGCATGTTGATGTTCTGAAATTATTACAGATTCTCCTCTGTACCATCTCGGTGTCAGACTTGAGTTTCTGCAGCTGAAGTTCCCTGAATCACCAATACTTTAAAGCCATTCAATGCTTACTTTTAAGCACATTGAACATTCTTCCAATGTAAAGCAGTTTTCAAGTGATTAGAGTCAAATGGATGCATTCAAAAAAAAGTACAATATTCCTATCAATGCCCCTCTGGCCTATTAACAGAGGCAACCTTTTCATACAGCAAATACAGCTTGCCAATCTAATTACCCCCTTATTTGCCTAATAAGGCCACTACAATATAACATGTTTTAGCATTATAGCTGGTGACATTATACATGGATATCACAGGTATTATCTGATACCTTTAGTGGTTGCGCACGTCAACATTTTGATTAAGAAATATGTCTAGCCTCTGATATCTTGCAGGGTGTAGTTGCAGATGGCACTGCCAGAGAATAACGTACAGGAACACCTAGCCAAGTTTCAGCAAAGTTTGCCAACAGTTACTCAAAATGCACAGTCTTCAAAGAAAAGGTAAGTTATAATTTAGCGGCATTTTTTTATTAGTTTGGTAGCATAAGACGTTTTAGTTGATAATTTCCAAAATCTAAAACTAAAATGCAACATATTGACGTTATATGTGAATCCATATTTTAACATGATAAAATGTCATTATTTATGTTTTAAACATGTCTTTCTTACTCTAGTCAATTTTAATGATAAATTTAATGATTAAAGCCATTGTCAAATATCTGTAAACAAATCTTGAGTAGTCTGGTTTTATAAAATAAAATTTTAATATCACCAAGGTGCATTCAGAATCATTGTGATGACATTTTGTTGTCAGGAAATTTGAATTCAAAGCACCAGGTCGACGCAACAGTTTGAATGTAATGAAAGAACCACCTGGTGGCAAAAAAGTGCACAGACCATTGGGAGAAGACACAGCGCGGCAATCCTGGCCCCCCTCGACCCAGTCCCTGGCCAGCGCTAATGTGGGCAGACAATGGCCATCACTGACAATCGGACCTCGGCCAACAATCAAGGTACACACATTGTGATTTAGTTTACTTATTTACACAGCGTTTAACAAAAAACTTCCAAAAAATTAATTCTCACATTCAAAGCCATGAATGCTTTACTCACCATTGTGATTTTTACACTTTTAAAACAGATAAAGATAAGTTCTTATGTAGCGCAATATCCAGTCCTTGGGACTGCTGGATAGCTTTACACGTTAATGTTGGAATATTTATTTCTCATGTTTATTTCTCATATTTATTTTTATTTATTTCTCATATTTATTTCTCAGCTTGTACAATTAATGGAATTTGCTGGTCAGCAGATTGTTTCCCTTAACTTATTTCTCTTTATGATGCAAGATGGACTATTATCTTAACATAATAATTGTATAATTATTGACAAAAAAATAAACTTTCTGTACATGCTTCTTCATTCAGATTGGGTGTGCTTCCCAGAAAGTCAAGGCGAACTGCAGTCAATCTTCAATGACTGCCTTCTTTCAACGCCCAGTTCTAGGTGGTGACAGTGTCACCACCTTGCCACGTCCAGTTGGTACCATCTGTGACAAGAAAATCGCCTGCGTAACTCCGATGAGGTAAACTTTTCTTTCATAAAATTGTAATTTAAATGTGACATAGTTTGTGCAAAGAGTATGTACTGCTACCTGGTAATCGTATAAACCAATAATGTAATCCCACCCTGTTCAATCAGAATTGCATCCAATTTTTTCTATGTAGCCTAAGTGACCTTTTGGGCAGCTAATGACTGTGTCTTTTGTATTGTTAAAGAAAAAAGTTAAAGAGGAAAATATAAAAAGGAACCGGAAAGTTGGTAGCCCCTAAGCCAACCAAAGAAAATAACTGGGATGGAAGACATGGATTGAAGCCAAATAGGTGGCCATAAACTAGACAAACTAGAGAACATGCACTGCAGCCTTATGGCCCATGAAACCTCAAGAGGATGGTAAGAACCATTTCTACATAATGTTGAAATTGTCACTGCCAAAACTAAACAGTCCGTTTGCAAATTACAGGCTACTTCAGGACAAGTGCAATACCAATACTGCCATCACAGCTGTTAACCACAAGCAAGTCAAAATACTACCCAAGTCACCTGTCTCTGATATATTTAATAGCACAGGTGTCATTGGTGAGATCGACGATGATGACGACTTTGACTTTGCAAGTATGTTGCAGTGTAAGTGATGGATACCTTTATGGATGGTCGTTCTGCAGTTTGTTATGAATGTACAGTGTAGTGATATTGTGAGGTGCATTTACCCCAGGTAATGTTCTGGTGAATAAAATAATGTGTGTTTTTATAACAAAATTAATTCAGGAAACACTTTTTAAAATAACTATATTTGAAATTGATGTTGCTGCGTACAAATCTTGTTAAAGGGTCACTCTGGTCTCTAAGTAGGTGAGATGATACAATAACAACCAGACAAGTAATTTTACCTTATTTCAGCGAATATATATTTAAACATATACAACAGGGGGTGGAACGGTAGCCAATTATACAATTTCATTACATTTTCCAAACCATGGTAAGCAGATATTCAGTGAATACATGATTTTGCGGAAAGTCACACATTAAAGCATACCCATTGTATTTGTTGTGTTTGCAATGATCTGATGATATACATAGGTGTGCAGTAAGAATGTTTTGATTCCGTCTGTTATTGTACATATGACCCAAATGGATGATATCCTTTCCAGATTCGCAATCGCACAGTCAGAAAGTACACCCGGTAAGACTCATCAAATTAAGTATACTCTCTTTACTTTTGAACAACACTTAATATCTGTTATTATTTCATAACAATTGCCGTTTTGCAATTTTTTCTAAAAAATTTAGATTTAATAAAATAAGAAGTAATCTAACTGCAAGTGTATATACAATTTTTTCAAATAGTGGTGCAGAGATTTTGTTGGTAATGTTCATGGCAGTTTCGTTACAACAATTGGAAACTGCGTTGTTGTTTGTATCAACAGTGCACAACTATAATTATTAAAAACATTAATCAATAATACTTTATGAACATATTATATTTAACTTTAATCTCACTCCATTTTTTATTTGAAACTATTTTATAACTAATTGTGTGTATGTTTTTTGTAGACAACCTATAAACAGGCTGGTCCAGATATATGGCATTTGTAATTCAAAATTTAGTAATAAATAAATAATACACCTTTTGAAAACCTGTATAAATGTTGTCTTTGTATGTTTATTGTGATTAGAATCAACTGGGGGTGGGATTGTTTTTGATGTTCCAGGTGACAATCTCTGATGATGAGGATGAGAAAGAAGAAGAGGATGAGGAGGAAGTGCCTGTGAGGAGACGGAAGAGACCAAGGAAGACTGTTGTCATCAGTGAAGATGAAGACAATGAGGTAGAAGAAGCCGCCTCGCCTTCCCTCTGTCACCAAGGTACAACATTTAGCAACCAGGCGATGCTGTCATTAAAAAAGGTTGTGTGATATTGCATGCAATGTACATGGCTTGTGATATCTGTCACAGTTTTACACAATGCAAAGAGGTTGGTTGGGATGTAAACTAGTCCCCAGTCCACCATGTTGCGTCACTTTTTGCATAGCCACACATAGTCCATGGAGCACCTCTGAGAAATGACTCGGGAACCAGATTACTTGTCATTGAAGTCTTGTTTGGACAAACTGGGGGCAACGAGGCAATGTTGCCTGCGAAATAGAACTAGTTATATCGCATGTGACGTCATCATGGCGTCTGCAATGTTAATTACAGCAAGGTATTGTTTACGTGAAGCCTTCAGGCTGCAGTCAAGTTACATGCAACAGCATTGCCTCGTTGCAGTGATGACATTGCCTCGTCACAGTGATGACATTGTCTCATCGCAATGATGGCATTGCCTCGTCACTTTGATGACATTGCCTCATCGCAGTGATGACATTGCCTCGTCACAGTGATGACATTACCTCGTCGCAGTGATGACATTGCCTCGTCGCAGTGATGTCATTGCCTCTTCGCAGTGATGACATTGTGCCTCATCGCAGTGATGACATTGCCTCGTCGTAGTGATGACTGCCTCGTCACAGTGGTGACATTTCCTCCTCGCAGTGATGACATTGCCTCATCGCAGTGATGACGTTGCCTCGTCGCAGTGATAACATTGCCTCGTCGCAGTGATGACATTGCCTCGTCCTAATGATGACATTGCCTGGTTGCAGTGATGACATTGCCTCGTCACAGTGAAGACGTTGCCTCAACTAACCCCAGCATTAGGATTCATGATGAATATTGCTGAAGTCCTGTAAATGCGCCATCTATCTCTGTAGTAGTTTCTTGTCCGATATTGTATTACCAAACACATGTATTTTGCAAGATCTGTGCAATTACCTATCAGGAATTTTCATCTAAGCAACCAGCATATTTACATTGACTGTTCACTCTGAAAATGTTTATCAAAGGTGGTTAGTTATATATATTTCAGTAACACAACTGACACAGTGTTGAGTGTTGGTTATAGATTCAACCTTGTACTCAAGGCCTCTCAAGTCTCATAATCATTACCCATACTTAGACAACACTGGCTTCCAGTTGCACATTGAATCACTACTACATATCAAAATCTTTCTCCACAACAACCATCCTATTTTGTTACTTTCCTGTGTTTTCCTGATGTCCCCGGTAACTTGAGATAATCTGTCTCACAGCAACGTTTTGTTCCTAAAACTATGCTTAACGTTAACAAGTGAGTTTTCTCTGTAGCTGCACCCAAAATCTGGAATCCTCTCCCCATTACTTTATAATCATCTGAAACTACAGCCACCTTTCGTAAAAAAAACTGGACTTATTTGTTTGAAATTGTATTCCCATCCTAAAACATCCCTTGCTCAAATAATGACTTGCACATCACTGTTCATGATTTTGCTTGTTCTTTTATGTTGCGCCTCTGAGCTCAGGTTCAAGAGGATGTAGGTGCTATAGAAATTTATTATTAAAACACCTCCCACAATAAAAAAAATGATGTGAGAATGTTTTCTTGCTAAAAATTGTTGGTCTTATAGACACATCATCTCCAGGGGTCAGGGTAACATGGACTTGGTGAGTTTATTCGTATCACCATGTGTGTGCATTTGTGCATGCATGCATATGTGTGTGTATGTGTCTGTATGTGTCATGCTTATTGGAGGGGCGTTTTTTGAAGGCGGCAGAGAAGGGGTGACTGGAAAAGGGTTGACTGAGCTGGAACTTAACAGCGGACCCACAGTAAGGCCACATGAGGTAATACAATACATGAGTGGAGGCATTCACACAAACACACATGTACCGTATGCGCCAACACACACCTATCCACACATATACACATACATACACGCACATGCATACACCACACACACACCACACACACACCACACACACCACACACACCACACACACCACACACACCACACACACCACACACACCACACACACCACACACACACACACCACACCCATACACCACACACATACACCACACCCATACACCACACACACCACACCCATGCACGACACCTATACACCACACCCATACATCACACCCATACACCACACCCATACACCACACCCATACATCACACCCATACATCACACCCATACACCACACCCATACACCACACACATACATCACACACCACACCCATACATTACACACCACACACATACACCACACCCATACATTACACACCACACCCATACACCACACCTATACACCACACCCATACACCACACACATACACCACACCCATACATCACACACCACACCCATACACCACATCCATACACCACACCTATACACCACACCCATACACCACACCCATACACCACACCCATACACCACACCCATACACCACACCCAAACACCACACCCATACACCACACCCATACACCACACCTATACACCACACCCATACACCACACCCATACACCACACCCAAACACCACACCCATACACCACACCCAAACACCACACCCATGCATCACACACCACACCCATACACCACACCTATACACCACACCCATACACCACACCCATACACCATACACCACACCCAAACACCACACCCATACACCATACACCACACCCATACACCACACCCATACACCACACACACCACACACACCACACACAATTAAAGACTATCCCACATGTTTATTTAAATTTAACAAATATGAGGGTAAATTTGAACTAAGAAATCATAAAATGTAGAATGAATATGTTCAATTTTAATGTTGACATTAAGATTTGTTCTCTGCTAATTACCCTCAAATTTACTGGAAACAGTACTTTGGCATGAGCACTGTATGTTTGATTTTCTCTGTAGGCAACTTCAGAAGTGGTATTCAACGGTGGAGAGAAACGTAATAACTCCCTAACACGGCAGTCACCGATGTCACTGCTCGGACGCCTTGACCACTGTGATGACATTAGCCACTCAGACAGGTGTGTGTCCATATAACATCAAAGGTTCATTCATAACTGGAATAAAACATGAATGTTAATTCACTATGATGTCAGATATAAGGCACACATCTAGATACTTAATGTTGTCTGCAGCTGGTAAAGATTGTTTGTTACCAACTATATAACTAAAACGTACAAACATCAATGTAAGTAAGTCAAACTGTTGTGATTTACCCTCCTCTTATGTGAAACTTTGAATTACAGGCACCTATATATATAATATATTTGTCCTTAATACTGCATGTTGCTGAGTTGGATATGACATAGCCCCTCATGGACTTAACCAACCACTCATGACAATCTCTAGAAAAAACCTTATGGGAAGTAAGTCGGACATAACCACTCATGGACAACCCTCACGGACATAACTCTATGGACAAAATCTCTCATGGACAAGATGCCCCATCGTTTTAGGGATAAAGTTTACACAGTTAGCTAGATCACTATTATTTCCCCTCTTCAATACAAATCAAGTGCCAATATGAGGTAACTGAATAAAAAAAATAAACAAATTGCAGAGATATTTATAAAGGCTGTTAGGGGTTTGTCTATGAGGTGTTATGTCAAGATGGATTATGTCCATGAGGAGTTTTATCCAGAGGGGTAATGTTATGACTGGTTTTGTCCATGAGGGATTTTGTCTGAGGGTTTTTTCATGAGGCGTTTTGTCCATGAGTAGTTATGTCCAGAGGGGTTAAGTCCGTACCCCATATGTTGTTGTAGCCCCCTATCTTCTGTGAGTGCTGTAGACTCGAAGGTGGATTTCGGAGGACAGAGTCGATTCAGTAGCGTGATGTCACTGCAGGTGAGCATCAGGAAACATTGCTCAAGTTGTGTGGTCATTGATAACTGTTATGTGCACAAAAACATTAGTTGGTCTTATGGCTTTACTTTGGCTTACTACATTATCACTAGGCAGAAACACTAGTCAAATTAAAAAAGTTTAACTTGTTATTTTTATCTACTCAGTGATTTAGCAGCTGTTAAGGACATGTGTAAAATCATGCACACATAACATACACCCCACAAACATGCATGCCCGCCCAACCGCACGCGCATGCCAAAACACACACACACACACACACATAACCTGTCATACCGCGCATGTAAAAGTTTTGTGTGTGGTCCAAAATACAGGGGCAGGAAGCTTTCTTTTGCTTGTAGTTAACCCCTGCTTGCTGTAGTAGAGATTAATCTATTTGCGAAACAGTAAGGATATTTGTTGTGCGGCTTTATATTGGATGTTTTTAAGTTAGTGCTGTTTCAAAACATCTTGCTGTATTTGTACGAGTGCAGTGGGCAATTGGAATGCATTTCATTAAAACATCACGTATTGTAAGTAAGTCCTGTGCCGCAACAAACGGTGTATGACATTGCCGTGACGTTGGTTTGCTAGTGTGACAGTCTGCAGGAGAGACTGCATGGCATGATGACAGAGATCTGTGATATGTTGGATGATGTCAGCTCTGACAGTCTCCTTTGTCTGCCTGACATAGACTCCACCAAGCTCTGTCAGCTCCTCGCAGCAAGGTACGGCTTACTACCGCAGTAAACATGGCCCCCTTAAGACAGCTAATACACATTACATCCATGTAAAAGACAGCTAATACACATTACATCTATGTATAAGACAGCTAATACACATTACATCTATGTATAAGACAGCTAATACACATTACATCCATGTAAAAGACAGCTAATACACATTGCATCCATGTATAAGACAGCTAATACACATTACATCCATGTATAAGACAGCTAATACACATTACATCTATGTATAAGACAGCTAATACACATTACATCTATGTATAAGACAGCTAATACACATTACATCCATGTAAAAGACAGCTAATACACATTGCATCCATGTATAAGACAGATAATACACATTACATCCATGTATAAGACAGCTAATACACATTACATCTATGTATAAGACAGCTAATACACATTACATCTATGTATAAGACAGCTAATACACATTACATCTATGTATAAGACAGCTAATACACATTACATCTATGTATAAGACAGCTAATACACATTACATCCATGTAAAAGACAGCTAATACACATTGCATCCATGTATAAGACAGATAATACACATTGCATCCATGTATAAGACAGATAATACACATTACATCCATGTAAAAGACAGCTAATACACATTGCATCCATGTATAAGACAGCTAATACACATTGCATCCATGTATAAGACAGATAATACACATTACATCCATGTATAAGACAGATAATACACATTGCATCCATGTATAAGACAGCTAATACACATTGCATCCATGTATAAGACAGATAATACACATTACATCCATGTAAAAGACAGTTAATACACATTACATCTATGTATAAGACAGCTAATACACATTGCATCCATGTATAAGACAGCTAATACACATTGCATCCATGTATAAGACAGATAATACACATTACATCCATGTAAAAGACAGTTAATACACATTACATCTATGTATAAGACAGCTAATACACATTGCATCCATGTATAAGACAGCTAATACACATTGCATCCATGTATAAGACAGATAATACACATTACATCCATATATAAGACAGCTAATACACATTGCATCCATATATAAGACAGATAATACACATTGCATCCATATATAAGACAATACACATTTCATCCATGTATAAGACAGCTAATATACATTACATCCGTGTATAAGAGAGATAATACACATTGCATCCATGTAAACGACTGCTTATACACATTACATCCATGTACAAGACAGTTAATACACATTACATCCATGTATAAGTCAGCTAATACACATTACATCCATGTATAAGACAGCTAGTATACATGGTTGGTCACCAAACTTACAACCATTTACTGTCACATTTGTAGAAGACAGCTGAAGGCCAACATGGAGAAGGGAAACAAAAAAGTCCGTCCACCGCTGTGTATCAAGTCTACGGGGCGTCAACTTGGGAGGGTGACTCCAACTACCCCCATGCTGCCCCCACAGGCACACTTTCCCACCTCACACGCCCACCCCTCTGTAAACACATTCTCACCTTCGTTTCCAGACAGACTCACACCAAACAGAGAAACATCATACTCTCCTCCTTGTGGGGAGAGTTTCTATGAAGATCACATGACACCACCATTGAGAGAAACATTTAACCCTTTGCAATCAGCTTCGGTCAAAAAGCCAGCGTTCAGCTTTAAACCACCCGTAAAACAGTGTCACCAAGTAGATGATATTAGCAGTGTTGACAGTTACCTGACAGTGGAGACAACTGACATTTGTCACGGTGTGGACAATTATGACAGAGATATGTTATCTGGTAGTTTATCAGACTTGCTGGAAGATGATGATGACTCCGGGTCAACTAATCAGAGGGCATCACACATGGACCAATCACACCACTCCAGGTCAAGCAATCAGAGGGCTTCATACGTGGACCAGTCACACAACACCGGATCAACCAATCAGAAGGCGCCATACACAGACAAGTCACATGACACCGGATCAACCAATCAGAGTGTGTCGTATGTGACCCAGCACCGTGACTCTGGGTCGTCGGGTCAGTTTGACGGCCAGACCTTCCCCCACAGCAAGGAGATGCTCAAGGTGTTTGAGCAAGTGTTTGGCCTGCACAGGTTCCGCAAGAACCAACTGCAGGCCATCAATGCCAGTCTGCTCGGCCATGACTGCTTCATCCTCATGCCCACAGGTCAGTCGACCGACTTTCTTACTGTCATCTCCCCCCTCCTCCAGTGGGGGTTACGTAACTTCGCCCTCTCGATAAGTCGCCTCCGTCTTTCACAATGTTCTGTCATTCTGTCTCACTCTTGGCTGTTCATTCCTGCCCTTTTGAGATCTCTCCATCCATCTCCATTTTGATCTTCCTCTTCACCTTCCATATTCTTCCATTGTCCACACTGTCTTTGTCCATCTGTCCTTGTCCACTGTCCTCACTTGGTGTAAATAATTTGAATTTAAGTTTGTATTATGACATTTTGAAGTTTTTCTTATTAAGTACTACTAGTAAAAATGCCCATCCACCAGATGGCGCTACATGCAGAACATGGTTTCCTAAAGTAATCAGGCATAGCTTTTATGATGTAAATTTGAGTATTTTGTTAACACAAGTTACGTAAAGCATCACAAACTGATTGGTGACCGGTTTATGTAGTCTGGAATAATTGTAAAAAACATGCACAATGTTGTGAACAAACCATTAACATCCATCTAACATCCAGTCTGAACCCTAAAACTGGGAAGAATCCTTAATCAATGGGGACTTTTGAATCACAAACACAGGTGTTACTTTTTTCTGAGGAGTCGGACTAATCCCTGAAGGCTGCATCCAAAAGACAGACTTAGAGGAAAGTGTTAATATGCCGACATAAACGTATATAATTGTTACTATTCTCTTTCTGCCAAATACAGGAGGTGGAAAGAGTCTTTGTTATCAGCTGCCAGCACTCGTGACACCAGGTGTCACTGTTGTCATATCACCGCTGCGATCTCTCATCCAGGACCAAGTTCAGAGGTTATGCTCGCTCGATGTAAGTGTCATTTTGTTCAGCTAAACGTAATTTTCAACTATCGGTAACATAGTTGTATCTGCCACATGAGTGATGCAGTATTTATTTCCCCAGCAGTGATAAAATATCACCATGAGTAGTGACAACAATATCACCCAGTAGTGATAACAATATCACCCAGTAGTGATAACAATATCACCCAGTAGTGATAACAATATCACCCAGTAGTGATAACAATATCACCCAGTACTGATAACAATATCACCCAGTAATAATAATAATATCACCCAGTAGTAATAACAATATCACCCAGTAGTGATAACAGTATTATCCTAGTGATGATAACAATATCACCTTCAGTAGTATTAACTCACCCCAGCAATGATATCAGTATCACACTGCACTGATAACAGTATCAACCCAGTAGTGATAACAATATCTCCTCTAGGAGTGATACCAATATCACCCCGGTAGTGATAACAATATCGCCTCTAGGAGTGCTACCAATATCATCCCAGTAGTGATAACTAACATAACATAATGTGTATTGCTTCCTTAAAGCAGAATTCTTTTTACAACATGTTCTCATTAAGTGTACGTAAAAGTAATGTTGCAACATGAATGAATTAAGATAAATTGTGCAAATACACATATCACATATTGCGACAGGCATGTCAGAGAGATGATGTTGGTGAACAAGTTGATGGGTGGATGAAATATGAGGGTGTGAGTGACTGTGTCACCTCAGTAGTGGTCAGTCCAGTGAGTAAGAGACTGGTCAGTCCAGTGAGTAAGAGAACGGTCAGTCCAGTGAGTAAGAGACTGGTTAGTCCAGTGAGTAAGAGAACGGTCAGTCCAGTGAGTAATAGACCGGTCAGTCCAGTGAGTAAGGGACCGGTCAGTCTAGTGAGTAAGAGAATGGTCAGTACAGTGAGTAAGGGACCGGTCAGTCTAGTGAGTAAGGGACTGGTCAGTCCAGTGAGTAAGAGACCGATCAGTCCAGTAGTAAGAGACTGGTCAGTCCAGTGAGTAAGAGACCGGTCAGTCCAGTGAGTAAGAGACTGGTCAGTCCAGTAAGTAAGTGACTGGTTGTGCATAGGTTCCCGCGACCCATCTGTCGGGCAGCGTCACTCTGGCTGCTGCTGACCACATCTATAAGCAACTGTTCATGCGGGAACCTGGCATCAAACTGCTCTACGTCACTCCAGAGAAGGTCAGTTCTAGTTGAGTATACAGGTGTATACATAACAATTTACATGGTGGTCAGAATGTTAGATTCTTATTCAAAGTTTTGGAAATTTTGTTCCCTCCATGTTGCTTCAGTTCATTCAGCTATATAAATGTGTACCTCAGGTACAGATAGGTCTCATGTACTGGTAGTAATTACAGCATGACTCAATGTTTCGTACAGAAGTTAAGATGGATTTGATACCATAACAGATTAGAAATTACCTTTATCTTTGTTTTGCAATATGTTTAGTGAAATGCAAGCATGAGTTCACAGTACAAATTTCTATGGAAGATATCTAAACTAAAATTGCGTTGATTGTAATTTAATGTGATCATTAATGTGACATGACCTCTTCAAGTGAAGCAAAGTTATTATTATGAGAACTGTGATGTATGCTTTGTGACAGGATGCACTGTTTGTGTCATAGATTGGCATCAGTGAGAAGTTACTCTCAGCCCTTGACTCGCTCTACAAACGCAAGCTTCTTGCAAAGTTTGTGGTGGACGAGGCACACTGCGTCAGTCAGGCAAGTACTAGTACTCATCAGTTCAGTCCGCCAGATAAGAACAAGTAGGAGTATCATGTAGAATGACCTGTTGGTTCAACGGTTTGTTGCTTGCCTCAAGACCAGGAGGTATAGGGTTCAAACAAATCAGTCATTTTGTAGCAAATTGGGTACTATGTGCTAACTCAACTAGTATCAGGATTTTAAAGATTTTCTTTCAGATAAGACATTCACGTCCCTTATTCTTAGTGTCAGGGCAGTTAGACATGCCCTGTACTGCATACAGGGTAAATATTTAATATTGTCATGAACTCACTTCGCCTCATTAAGAATCACACGTTAAATGATACATGAATCACTCACTCACCTCTTGATGCATGTCTGGATGCTTTGTTGACCACCAGTCTCTAACTCACTTCGCCTCATTAAGAATCACGCGTTAAATGATACATGAATCACTCACTCAACTCTTGATGCATGTCTGGATGCTTCGTTGACCACCTGTCACCATCAGTCTCTAATCCACTTTGCCTCATTAAGAATCATGCGTTAAATGATACATGAATCACTCACTCAACTCTTGATGCATGTCTGGATGCTTCGTTGACCACCTGTCACCATCAGTCTCTAATCCACTTTGCCTCATTAAGAATCATGCGTTAAATGATACATGAATCACTCACTCAACTCTTGATGCATGTCTGGATGCTTCGTTGACCACCTGTCACCATCAGTCTCTAATCCACTTTGCCTCATTAAGAATCATGCGTTAAATGATACATGAATCACTCACTCAACTCTTGATGCATGTCTGGATGCTTCGTTGACCACCTGTCACCACCAGTCTCTAATCCACTTTGCCTCATTAAGAATCATGCGTTAAATGATACATGAATCACTCACTCAACTCTTGATGCATGTCTGGATGCTTCGTTGACCACCTGTCACCATCAGTCTCTAATCCACTTTGCCTCATTAAGAATCACACGTTAAATGATACATGAATCACTCACTCAACTCTTGATGCATGTCTGGATGCTTCGTTGACCACCTGTCACCATCAGTCTCTAACTCACTTCGCCTCATTAAGAATCACACGTTAAATGATACATGAATCACTCACTCACCTCTTGATGCAAGTCTGGATGCTTCGTTGACCACCTGTCACCACCAGTCTCTAACTCACTTCGCCTCATTAAGAATTATGCGTTAAATGATACATGAATCACTCACTCAACTCTTGATGCATTTCTGGATGCTTCGTTGACCACCTGTCACCACCAGTCTCTAACTCACTTCGCCTCATTAAGAATTATGCGTTAAATGATACATGAATCACTCACTCAACTCTTGATGCATTTCTGGATGCTTCGTTGACCACCTGTCACCACCAGTCTCTAACTCACTTCGCCTCATTAAGAATCACGGGTTAAATGATACATGAATTACTCACTCAACTCTTGATGCAAGTCTGGATGCTTCGTTGACCACCTGTCACCACCAGTCACTAACTCACTTCGCCTCATTAAGAATCACGGGTTAAATGATACATGAATTACTCACTCAACTCTTGATGCAAGTCTGGATGCTTCGTTGACCACCTGTCACCACCAGTCACTAACTCACTTCGCCTCATTAAGAATCACGGGTTAAATGATACATGAATTACTCACTCAACTCTTGATGCAAGTCTGGATGCTTCGTTGACCACCTGTCACCACCAGTCACTAACTCACTTCGCCTCATTAAGAATCATGGGTTAAATGATACATGAATTACTCACTCAACTCTTGATGCAAGTCTGGATGCTTCGTTGACCACCTGTCACCACCAGTCACTAACTCACTTCGCCTCATTAAGAATCACGGGTTAAATGATACATGAATTACTCACTCAACTCTTGATGCAAGTCTGGATGCTTCGTTGACCACCTGTCACCACCAGTCACTAACTCACTTCGCCTCATTAAGAATCACGGGTTAAATGATACATGAATTACTCACTCAACTCTTGATGCAAGTCTGGATGCTTCGTTGACCACCTGTCACCACCAGTCACTAACTCACTTCGCCTCATTAAGAATCATGGGTTAAATGATACATGAATTACTCACTCAACTCTTGATGCAAGTCTGGATGCTTCGTTGACCACCTGTCACCACCGGTCTCTAACTCGTGTTGCCTGGAGGAGATCTTTGAACGGCAACTCAGTCCATTCTGTGTTGTTGTCGAGCCACATCTTTCTTGGTCTTCCCCCTCTTACGATGCCTTGGAGTATGTTTTGGCGATGGTGTTGTGGGATGTGGCGGGCCCATACAACTGTAGCTTTCTTTTTGAATTATATTTAGGACATTGAGGTCCAGCCAAGTCGTTGATGGTGTTTCTTACAAATTCGTTCTTCTTATGTTCTTTGTATGATATTTTCATGATTCATCATAAGCATTTCATCTCGAACGTTTGTAGCCTCCTCTCAATATGAATACCATTGCGAAATAAAGCGTTGTTATATGACACGTAACAATCCATGTTTTCATTGAGGATGGAACTACATTTTTACATTTATAACTATACATCAGGAATCAGCAACCTTTTTGCATGGAGGGCCAAATAAGTGAGATAGGCTAGGTCAGCGGACCACATGTTTATTTATGAATATTGATTATCATACAACTAATCTTCTTGGAGACTGGTATGTTATGGTACGCATATATAAACATTCTAGCTCCTATCCATTGAACATAAGCCTACACATTTTAGCAGTGAATAACTTTAATACTGATTTATTATTATCGATCATCAAGGTGTAATATTTATCAGTTGATTATTAAAAACGTACACAGTATTCATGCTGTTGTCCGTGCTGTTGGTGTGCAACTGACATTTTGATTAGTGAGCTTCCTGGGTTTCTTGCTGCGCCACGAAGTGCACCACGTCTAACTGCAGACTTGTTCCTCTGAGCTTGCGTGCATCACATCAATTGTTAGCTGAGACCCCATCTTGCATTTCACCAAATATAACTTCAATTACTGCTGCACACACCCGTGTCTAGTCCCAAAGAGACAGGCAGTGAACTGTTCCATTGGCAAGTGTGTGTGGTAGAACTACCAGCGACACCTTGTGTCGACTGTCGCTTTGAGTGTCACAGAGGCACATTGCAGTTCGGTGAATTTCATCTACAAAACGTCTGTCCCATAGTCGACTTCCATCTGAAAAGGGCTTTAAAATAAGAACAACTGCGAGCTCTGATATCTGTAAAACACTCTGCTGCTGCTGCTGCGTACGTGTCCGCGAATGTTATAAGTTATAAATATAGTTGACATTCCGCAGTTGTCTCCCATTGTAGCAACTTGGTCATGAAAGTGAAAACAAACTGGAAGAGTTCTGTGATTAGGCCTAGATGTTCTTGTCCCTTGAGTTGAACATTCACCAGAGATACGCCACGATAGCAACAAGAAATGTAAAATCGCACATGCTTGGCTCTGGGTTTTCACTAATTTTGCCACACAGATTTTCAAAGGGGGTGATGCAACAGGACATGGAGAGCTTCACAGAGGCAACTGCATCGTGTCAAACCTTTCCCATCAACGAAACATCTCATTTGGTTCTTTCTCCCATGCAAGGTGCACCATGCAAATGTATGTTGATATTCCGCGGGCTACATTGTGTGCAATCTTGCATTTAGTCTGCGGGCCACATGAAATAGCTTTGCAGGCCGCAGTTGGCCCATGGGTTGCTGACCCCTGCTTTACATTTGTAGTTTTTTCTTTTAACAGAAACCAAGTAAAAGGGTATAAAGGGTTTAATAAGTCTTAGTGGTAGTCTTCATGATCGTCTCTGCATATTATAATATTTTTACCATACTATTATATTTATGTTTGCCGACGCTGCTCGTTAAACGGATATGAATCGTGGCTAGTTTGCGGAATAATACAAAGCAGATATAAGTTTGTATAAGAGCTTTATATATATAAAGCCGAAATCATTATGCATGAATATATTATGCAAATTACATAATTAAAATGATCATTCATTACCTAGCCAACATGATTATAATCTAAATGAGAACAGCAAAGGTGGGGGAACCAACCACATCCGGCCATTCGGTAATCAACGATTGCATGATGGCTCCCCCACCCCACATTATATACTAACATATTATCAGTGTCCGACATAAGGCAGCTCAACCTTCAAGGACGAACCCGGCCTGTAACCTGAAAATGTCGCGGGCCCGACAAAAGATATGAAGGCCTGGCAATCTTTATTAATTATAATTTATTCAAGTATTCTAGTATATTATCTATAAAACATATACTAGAATGACAATGTTGAAGATATGCTGCATGACAAACTGCGTTTAATAAGTCCAAAATAACAAACGTTAAAATTGAATACGAAATAGTGAAATAATAAACTTAGGATGGTAGGTAATAGTGAAGGCGGGTGGGGGCTTACGGCCTAACATGTTCTTGGAATTGCTTATTGATGTCGTTTGTTTCCTTCAATCAAGACTGGTGAACACAGTAAGTGGGACAAACTGCCACTGAATCAGCAAACATCTGTACATATGTGTTGACAAACACCAGGGATAGTCTAATAACACTATGGCTCTGGAAACTGAATCCGGTTACTGGAGCAGACATGAATTTTTAAGACATTCCCTTTTAACTTGTTTGATATATCCCTGTCTGCCGTGACACCTCCACCTTCCACAACTGGTGCATTTGCACCATCTTGTCTACAACTTCGCCGCACTTCTACCTATACACGTATATCGTTGGTAATCAATCCTCCAGTCCACCTATGTTTGATATCCTTCACACCCAGCATGGTGTTTGACCCTCTTTTTGGTGACCAACCACATGAATTTTATTACACTAATCTTCAGCCCATGCTTCTGGAACACATCGTTGCAGTGCTTCTGTCGTAGTACCTGTCTGTTCTTTTCTCTCGTAGTACCTGTCTGTTCTTTTCTCTCGTAGTACCTGTCTGTTCTTTTCTCACGTAGTACCTGTCTGTTCTTTTCTGTCGTAGTACCTGTCTGTTCTTTTCTGTCGTAGTACCTGTCTGTTCTTTTCTCTCGTAGTACCTGTCTGTTCTTTTCTGTCGTAGTACCTGTCTGTTCTTTTCTCTCGTAGTACCTGTATGTTCTTTTCTCTCGTAGTACCTGTCTGTTCTTTTCTCTCGTAGTACCTGTCTGTTCTTTTCTCTCGTAGTACCTGTCTGTTCTTTTCTCTCGTAGTACCTGTCTGTTCTTTTCTCTCGTAGTACCTGTCTGTTCTTTTCTCTCGTAGTACCTGTCTGTTCTTTTCTCTCGCAGTACCTGTCTGTTCTTTTCTCTCGCAGTACCTGTCTGTTCTTTTCTCTCGTAGTACCTGTCTGTTCTTTTCTCTCGTAGTACCCGTCTGTTCTTTTCTCTCGTAGTACCTGTCTGTTCTTTTCTCTCGTAGTACCTGTCTGTTCTTTTCTCTCGCAGTACCTGTCTGTTCTTTTCTCTCGCAGTACCTGTCTGTTCTTTTCTCTCGTAGTACCTGTCTGTTCTTTTCTCTCGTAGTACCCGTCTGTTCTTTTCTCTCGTAGTACCCGTCTGTTCTTTTCTCTCGTAGTACCGGTCTGTTCTTTTCTCTCGTAGTACCCGTCTGTTCTTTTCTCTCGTAGTACCCGTCTGTTCTTTTCTCTCGTAGTACCCGTCTGTTCTTTTCTCTCGTAGTACCCGTCTGTTCTTTTCTCTCGTAGTACCAGTCTGTTCTTTTCTCTCGTAGTACCCGTCTGTTCTTTTCTCTCGTAGTACCCGTCTGTTCTTTTCTCTCGTAGTACCCGACTGTTCTTTTCTCACGTAGTACCCGTCTGTTCTTTTCTCTCGCAGTACCCGTCTGTTCTTTTCTCTCGTAGTACCCGTCTGTTCTTTTCTCTCGTAGTACCCGTCTGTTCTTTTCTCTCGTAGTACCCGTCTGTTCTTTTCTCTCGTAGTACCCGACTGTTCTTTTCTCTCGTAGTACCTGTCTGTTCTTTTCTCTCGTAGTACCCGTCTGTTCTTTTCTCTCGTAGTACCCGACTGTTCTTTTCTCTCGTAATACCTGTCTGTTCTTTTCTCTCGTAGTACCCGTCTGTTCTTTTCTCTCATAGTACCCGACTGTTCTTTTCTCTCGTAGTACCTGTCTGTTCTTCGCTAACAAAACGATGACAAGATATATCCATAAACCACACAGACCAACTGGGCCTGTGACTTGTGGCAGCTGTGGGCCCAAGAGAAGATTCACGGGCCCCGGGCATGCAGTTATGTTGAACGGTGCATATTATTATTGAATGCATGTACAGTTCAGATCAATTAAACCTAGCTCTGTTCATATGTCTTTCTCAGTATTTTACATCAACATGATTCTTCGTTCACTGCAATATCATATTTGCAAATGAGTGAATTAGAATGTCTCCCCACTGTGTTTAGTGGGGTCATGACTTCCGCCCCGACTACAAGCGACTCCATGTCCTGCGGGAGAAGTTCCCAGGGGTACCAATGCTCGCCCTCACCGCCACGGCAACCCCGAGGGTACGCAAGGACATTCTGCACCAGCTACACATGAAGAACCCCATGTGGTGAGTGAACTGGGTTTAGGGGTGTAACTTGTATGTCTGCATGCACAGACACGTATATCTAATGGGACATTTTTGGACTGGTAAGATTTGATCCTGCATGAAGGCCTGGTTGTAGAATACATAAAACAGTCAATAACGTCAATAGTACATTAATATAGATAGTTCATGCTAATGGTACACTGCATAGTATTTTAAACAGATCAGCTGTGCTACTGTAAAGACTATGTATTTGGCCACCCTAAAAACTACACAATAATGATTTTTGAGTGCCTTGTTTTCAGACTGCTGTAAATATATTTTGTTGCTTTTAGACACCAATTATTTATAATGCAGATGAAGTTACAAAGCCCTGTTAATACCAATTATTCAAAACGCAGATGAAGTTACAAAGCCCTGTTAATACCAATTATTCATAACGCAGATGAAGTTACAAAGCCCTGTTAATACCAATTATTCATAACGCAGATGAAGTTACAAAGCCCTGTTAATACCAATTATAAAGTATTTATGTCACTGTAAGTGTTTTTTTATAACAATAATGAATATTTTACTTATAAATTTTTATTTATTTCTCAACAAAACAACTGTCATGGGCAATGTCATTCAGGAAATCACAACTTTGAATTCACTGCCTGCAAGAGCACTGAAGGCCACACCAATCAATTCTAGTTAAAGATTGTATATCTGACTATTCGCATTGTTGTCGCGCTATCACTGTCTCAAATAGACAGCCCCCTAACTGGGTCACAACAGCTACACTGACAACAACAACACTAAATTGTAATCTACAAGTTGGAGTTCAAACACTGCAGTATTTCTCTGAGTAAATTATAATGTGTTAAAATCAATAGTAATGTTCTGTTAATAATTAATAAGAGTTAGGTTTCATGTGACGTAGGCTACAGGTCAAGTGCTGTTTGTGTTTACTCGGTTTGTATATACCTCCTGCACAAGTTGGTTGCTTGCATGTAGGTTCATGCAGAGTTTCAACCGTACAAACTTAAAGTATGAGGTTCGACCGAAGAAACCCAAGACAGTGACAGCTGACATCATCAACTTGATCAAGACGAGCTTCCATCGCCAGTCGGGCATCGTCTACTGCTTGTCAAGGTCAGTCATAGCCTGTCAAGGTCATAGCAGATGTTTTCGTTAAAGGCCTTGCATCTATTCTTCTTTGCGTGCAGTGTGAGGGGGTCCACATCAGTTAATTTTATGATTCCTCTGCCGTTCTGGCCCACTATTGGTTATTGATGCTGCGTTTCAATTGGCTAGTGTATATCGTGAATACACATTGTAACACTTACTTGACCCAGTTGCATAAATTCACGAGTCGTAAACTCGGGCTGCTTGAGTTCATCAAGTGTTTACGATATATAAATGAGCTCATTGGAACGAGCATTGCCCCTGCTATTTCGAGATCTTAACACATTGACTCAATTGTTGTCTCCCTTTTCTGTTCTGAACTGCCTCCTCGCATATTCCTGTCCTATTTTGAAAAAGTTCACCATAAGTTTTAGATGTTTATTACAGGATTCATACAGAGTCAAATTCAAGAACATTTGGAGGCGAAGTGTATTCCATGCCTGTCATGTTTTCATCAGGCTAATTTTGTACAATGTTTCTCGGTGAGATATTCCCTGCTCATTTAGCAAGGCCAAGATGTGATATCTCTCTTACTTAACTTGCCTAAATTATGTGCAGTGTCTGCCTACAAGCTACCGCTTCAGGGAGTATCAGATTAGCTGTTTATTGTCAGTCTAATTAGTTTATCGCTTTTGCTTCCTTCATTCGCAGTCCAATGTTTAGGCTGGCAATGTCGATTACTGTGTCTGTGTCGACGATTCATGGGCGATGGTCATATTATGTGTGATATTGCTCTGTACATCGCACTAACTTCTGAATGACACGGCAATCCTTCCCAACAAAATTTTGTGATCATCGTCCAGTAACAACTCACCACTTAAGAGGGAACCACACATGCGTACAAAGAGCACATCTGATTGGATCATGCAGACTTTTTGTTAAGAGCTTTTGGCGATCCATGTACCCGGCTATGCTGAACGGAGAAGGGAAGTTTTTTATCAGCACCCGTGATTCGCAAAACACTGCTTTTCGAGTGCCTCTGCGTTACAAATTATGCTGTGACGTATTGACTGTGTTAATAAACAGCAGAGTTTGTGTCCCTAGTTTCTGGTTTGTGTCATTCTTCTGAATTTACTTTCCACAATCCTTAGCATTATTTGTTATTCCCAAGAGAGTCAGTCCACCACTGCACATTTTTTGTAGATGTGCCAATGTCGACCTCAGTGACCTTAATTTCACAGTCTAAGACTACGCTAAGAAGCAGAAATGTCATGGAATATAGCCACATATGGGTATTTAATTATTACGGGAGTTTTACGGAACTGGTTAATGCTGATATGGCTAACGCTATGCCGGTAATGCACGCTGCATGTTTGCCAGCGTCATGTCAGAAGTACCCAAAACAAAAACATTCTTTCGCTTGTATGATATTTTTTCCCAATTCGGTGTATAACCAAACTTTTTTATATCAATATTGATTCAGTAGGCCCAAATTACAGTTTGCATTAACCTGCACTGTTATATCACTTTTATGTGCGTTGCGTGCTAACCCATGGCTGCAGCAGCACAGCCTGGACAAACCAGAGCACTATTTGTAGCAATAGTTTATTCATATTTTATAACATCACATGCCTAAAATGTTGAATGAGGTGTAAAATGTAAACAAATATTTAGGCCTAGTTATAATATAAGTGACATCTAGATGGGTTTGGTTTCTACAACTGACATAACAAGTAATGGCAGAATGCATGTGTACTAGTCCAACGATTTAATATCAGATATTTTGTTGTTGCCTGGATTGTTGTCATGTCGTCCCCAGTATGTTTGTGTGAATGGGAAGTTTTCTGACATGAGGTTGACACACACGGGCTCGCAAGGTGTTGTTCACCCCTCCTATTACATCTTGCACACAGAAGTGCACACAAAGACAGGTTTTTAGTGAAATCTTACTTTCACTTCTCAACAAGCCCGGCACTACGGGATTTTGTTGAGTGGTGTGATGTATGTAAGACCAAGGAATGTAATAGATTTCAGAAAACACAGTCAAAGTCCTGAAAAAAACCACCATTCGTGATCAAGAGATTGAAATTGTCACCAAGTACAACTACTTGGTGACGTGTTCATGTCATCAATTAATGATAATTTATTCTTTTTGTGACCATGTAATTTTTTGAAAATCTAGGTAGATAATATCTACTGGTGATCCATCATCTACCCACTTAGTGATATCTTCCAAAAAACATAACATATTTGTTAAGCATGACCTCGCTTTTAGAAACCCATGTTGAGATGGGTTTATCAAGTTATGTTTAACAAGAAAATCCACCATGTGATCTTTTATTAGTCTTTCTAATAATTTACAAATCACCGATGTTAAACTAACTGGTCTATAATTATTTGACTTGTTTCTCGAACCTTTTTTAAATAACGGTATAATGTTTGCTTCTTTCCATTCTAAAGGAACCACTCCCTCTTCTAATGACAAGTTGAAAACTGTTGCAAGCAGTATGCTAATTTGTTCTACGATTTACAATAGTAGTTTGGGTGGAATACCATCCACTCCAGGTGATTTATTATCCTTCATAGCCCTAATTTTCTTAGCTACCATTTCTGGGGTTACAATTAACTGTCTTAAATAGTCTGATTCTGCCCCCTTGAACTTAGCCTCTGGTACTGGCAGTGAACTAGTGTCTTCTCTGGTAAACAATGAACTAAAATACTCATTTAGGTCTTCTGCCATTAAGAATCCTTCTGTTATTATATTTCCAGCACTATCTTCTAGAGGACCGACCTTATCCTGAACTTTCTGTTTGCTTCGAACATACGCATAAAATCTCTTGCTGTCATGTTTTATATTACAAGCTAATTTATGTTCATAGCTTCTCTTTGAATTTCTAATTTCAGCTGTAGCTTGGTTTAGTGCCTCTTTATAAATGTTGTAGTCTTCGTCATTTCCAGTACGTCTATATAACTTCCACATCATTTGTTTATACTTAATTTTTCTAACGGCTTCTTTCGATAAGTATTTCTTTCTGGTCCGTTTCCCTTGTTTTTTTAAGGGAACAAATTTATCTACGATGCACTCTATTTCATTCTTTAAGATATTCCAGCATTCTGTTACTGTCTTATTCTTCAGTGTGTTATTACAGTCTATCTTTGCTAAATATTTCCTCATTTCCTTATATCTTCCTTTGTGGAAATTTCTCCTGAACTGCTTTTTATTATTTCTTTCTGATTTTACTTTGATGGTAAAATGTATCTGGTTGTGATCACTACTTCCCAGAGGCTCACATAATTTAACATTGTCAACTAATTCATTCTGTGAGGACAAAACTAAGTCTAACACATTCTCTCCCCTGGTTGGTTCTAGCACATGTTGAGAAAGGAAACTATCTTGTACTAAAACTAAAAACTTGTGGTCCTCACTACCCATACACTGTAGAGATTTCCATTTTATATGTCCATGGTTAAAATCCCCCATAATAACACAGTCTCGTTTGCTCACTTCCCTTATAGCGTTTTGTATTTTTTCATTCTCTTCTATGCTTATGTTTGGACTTCGATAAACTAACCCAACCGTTAACGTTGAGTTTCCTGTAACTATGTTACACCAAACAGCTTCTTTGCAATCTGCTTCTCTGTCTAATTTTATTTCATAAGCCTGGATAGATTCTTTAATATATAAAATAACTCCACCTCCCCTTCTTCCTATTCTATCTTTCCTAAACATTACATATCCTGTCAGTCCCAATTCGGCATCTGATATATCGGTGGTTGCCCATGATTCGGTTATACCTATTATGTGAGGGTCAATATCTTCTACCATAATGTTTAGTTCATTTCTTTTGTTTACTATACTCCTTGCATTTAAACAAATACATTTATACCCAGCTTCAGAACAGTTTTCCAGACTGTTCTTTGCTGAATTATTTGTGCTGTCTTTATGTATGCCTCCAGTTTCAGGCTTCTCTGTGAGTCCCCCCTGCAAATTTAGTTTAAATAGATTTAACAAGATTTAACAAGATTGCCACCCAGAGAATTAACTCTAAGTAGCAGGTGGACAAGGAAGCGCTTGGCTTATCGAGAGTCCGACCTTTTTATCTATGTGTATCCCGCCCGTCTGAGGTATGTGTCGATTTTATTTTTAAACATATTCACGCTACTAGCACCCACACAATCAGCAGGTAATCTGTTCCATTCATTTACAGTCCTTTGTGAAAATGAAAACTTTCTTATATCCAATCTACTCTGCTCCTTTGCTAATGCAAGATCATGTCCTCTAGTCCTTCTATTTTTCTTAACTGAGAAAAACATATTTCTATCAATATTTTTATAACCCTTCAATATTTTAAACACTTCTATCTGATCTCCTCTCAATCTCCTGGACTCTAGTGTTGTTAAACCGCATTTTTTAGGCGTATTTCATAACTAAGATCCCTCAGATTTTGTATCATTTTAGTTGCTCTCCTCTGCACTCTTTCTAGCATATCTATGTCCTTCCTGCGATATGGCCTCCACGCTTGAATACAATATTCATGATGTAACCTGTCCCACTGTCAACAGATCGCAGCAGATTCTCTGAGAATACTGCTGCCCCCTTTCCACTTAGATGGAGGCCATCTCTCATGTACATATCTTCTCTCCCAACAAAGTATCCCCATAAATCTATGAATCCCACGCCCTCTTCCTCACACATCTGCTCAACTAGTGCGTTGATCGCCATCCTCTTACAGTTTCTGTATCTTGCCTCCTTCCTCCAATTACTTGCAACATTCCTGAGAGAATAACCTTTTCCACTCTTGTCTTCTTTAGCTTCCTCACTAGATGTCTGTACTTCTGAACTATCCCAGTTGTTCCCTCCTTGTCTGCATTGTTTGTTCCCACGTATACTAGTATAGACCCTCCCTTGCCATGCCCCAATACCTTCTCTACCCTTTCAGTCGCATGCTCTATCCTAGCCCCCGGTAGACATACAACAACGTCCTTCCCCTCATATATAGTCTTGTCTGTTTTTCTCAGAATTGAATCGCCCATTCTCCTTGCCCCCTCAATCACTGCCTCGGAATAGCTCCTCCGGTTTGCATATGTCTGGTTGTTGTCTTTTCCTCTCGCCGTCTTCTCTCCTGTCACATTCTCTTCCATTCCCTTCTTTCCTGTCGCGTTTTCTCTTGTCCTCTTTCATCCTGTCATCTTCTCTTCTAGCATATTTACTCTCACTTCCTTTCGTCCCTTCTTCTTTCCTCCCATCACATTTTCTTCTCTCCTCTCCCGTTCCTTTTCCCCGGCTACCTCCTTCACTACGGTCACTTTCTCCCCTGTCACCTTCACGCCTGTCATGTTTTCTGTTTTTTGCTGAACACTTCTTCCATCAGTCTTCAATCTCACAGTCTTACCAACTGCCTCTGTGGTATCTACCTCTTCACCACCTGTATCGCTGTCGCGTCTCTCCGCGTTCTCTACAGTCTGACTACCTGTTGATCTACCCCCACTGACCCGTTTTCTTTTCCTCTGCAGAACACTTTTCCTCCGTCCGTCTGTTTTCTCAATGTCTTGTTCCTTCACACCGGTCACCTTCCCTCCTCTCAGTCTCCTTTCTTCAGTCTCCGTGTCACAACTCAGCTTCTTCTGTGTTGTAGAATTCTCAACTTTCTCCGCGTCATCCCTCTCTGCTCCATCTATTTCTATGTTGAGTCTCGCCTCCATCTCCTTCACTATATCCGTCAGCTTACACACCTCCTTCAGACATTCCACCCTCAAACACCCCATACACCGAAAGGTGAATCCATCATCTTTGGTCTCTGCCCATGATTTTGAACAGCCAGACAACGCAAAATCCACCCAGCTCTGGCAGTCGTTGCAAACTAAGTGTCGTTTTGCCCAGAGTTGCCGCTTGCAAGGTGCCATATCAGAATTTATTTATGTTCAAAATAGTTTTTATATAGTCTTTGAAAAGACTTTTCTGTATAATTTACACCGAATTGTTTAGGTTATAGTTAGTTATATTTGTTAACACACAGTGACACACCGTGCCTTACCTAGTTACAATGTCGATGACAATGTATTCAAGTTAGGCTTAGATACAAGGTAGTCTTTACAAAGACTGTTTCCTGTGTACTAATATACACTTTAAAAGGTTGTTATTTCAGGTTTTAATTACTCATCTAACTACATCGATTATCTCAAATAACGCTATTCTATTGTCGTTCACGTTACGTTAACTTCGCCAGTGACCTACTTTGTAAACAACGTTCCGATTACATTAACGTCCCCAATTATCGCTCGCAAATCGCCTACTTTTAATCTACCCTAGATTACTCCCTCTAGCTAACTTTTAACAAAACCTACTGCTTACTATATATCTATAATTACGTTATGTATGCTATACACTCAATAATATCACTTATCTTGATCAAATATCCTTATATTTTCGTAAGTTTGCTGCACCAAATTCAAACCAATTCACCACCGGAAGTTACCCCCGAATACACATTGTAACACTTACTTGACCCAGTTGCATAAATTCACCAGTCGTAAACTCGGGCTGCTTGAGTTCATCAAGTGTTTACGATATATAAATGAGCTCATTGGAACGAGCATTACCCCTGCTATTTCGAGATCTTAACATATTGACTCAATTGTTGTCTCCCTTTTCTGTTCTGAACTGCCTCCTCGCATATTCCATAAGTTTTAGATGTTTATTACAGGATTCATACAGAGTCAAATTCAAGAACATTTGGAGGCGAAGTGTATTCCATGCCTGTCATGTTTTCATCAGGCTAATTTTGTACAATGTTTCTCGGTGAGATATTCCCTGCTCATTTAGCAAGGCCAAGATGTGATATCTCTCTTACTTAACTTGCCTAAATTATGTGCAGTGTCTGCCTACAAGCTACCCCTTCAGGGAGTATCAGATTAGCTGTTTATTGTCAGTCTAATTAGTTTTTCGCCTTTGCTTCCTTCCTTCCTTCGCAGTCCAATGTTTAGGCTTGCAATGTCGATTACTGTGTCTGTGTCGACAATTCATGGGCGATGGTCATATTATGTGTGATATTGCTCCGTACATTGCACTAACTTCTGAATGACACGGCAATCCTTCCCAACACAATTTTGTGATCATCGTCCAGTAACAACTCACCACTTAAGAGGGAACCACACATGCGTACAAAGAGCACATCTGATTGGATCATGCAGACTTTTTGTTAAGAGCTTTTGGCGATCCATGTACCCGGCTATGCTGAACGGAGAAGGGAAGTTTTTTATCAGCACCCGTGATTCGCAAAACACTGCTTTTCGAGTGCCTCTGCGTTACAAATTATGCTGTGACGTATTGACTGTGTTAATAAACAGCAGAGTTTGTGTCCCTAGTTTCTGGTTTGTGTCATTCTTCTGAATTTACTTTCCACAATCCTTAGCATTATTTGTTATTCCCAAGAGAGTCAGTCCACCACTGCACATTTTTTGTAGATGTGCCAATGTCGACCTCAGTGACCTTAATTTCACAGTCTAAGACTACGCTAAGAAGCAGAAATGTCATGGAATATAGCCACATATGGGTATTTAATTATTACGGGAGTTTTACGGAACTGGTTAATGCTGATATGGCTAACGCTATGCCGGTAATGCACGCTGCATGTTTGCCAGCGTCATGTCAGAAGTACCCAAAACAAAAACATTCTTTCGCTTGTATGATATTTTTTCCCAATTCGGTGTATAACCAAACTTTTTTATATCAATATTGATTCAGTAGGCCCAAATTACAGTTTGCATTAACCTGCACTGTTATATCACTTTTATGTGCGTTGCGTGCTAACCCATGGCTGCAGCAGCACAGCCTGGACAAACCAGAGCACTATTTGTAGCAATAGTTTATTCATATTTTATAACATCACATGCCTAAAATGTTGAATGAGGTGTAAAATGTAAACAAATATTTAGGCCTAGTTATAATATAAGTGACATCTAGATGGGTTTGGTTTCTACAACTGACATAACAAGTAATGGCAGAATGCATGTGTACTAGTCCAACGATTTAATATCAGATATTTTGTTGTTGCCTGGATTGTTGTCATGTCGTCCCCAGTATGTTTGTGTGAATGGGAAGTTTTCTGACATGAGGTTGACACACACGGGCTCGCAAGGTGTTGTTCACCCCTCCTATTACATCTTGCACACAGAAGTGCACACAAAGACAGGTTTTTAGTGAAATCTTACTTTCACTTCTCAACAAGCCCGGCACTACGGGATTTTGTTGAGTGGTGTGATGTATGTAAGACCAAGGAATGTAATAGATTTCAGAAAACACAGTCAAAGTCCTGAAAAAAACCACCATTCGTGATCAAGAGATTGAAATTGTCACCAAGTACAACTACTTGGTGACGTGTTCATGTCATCAATTAATGATAATTTATTCTTTTTGTGACCATGTAATTTATGAAGATTTGGCTCTATGCCTAGCGACAATCTCGTTATGTTGCAAATGATATTGATGTTAATAATAAATGTTGTTTTGCATGGAAAAAAACCGTGCAAGGCATGCAATCAAAACCTTTATCATATCGATTATGCTATTTCACGTGGCGCCGTCTACTGGACTGTTACCACTAATTCATCTTCCGCCACAGTTGTAATTCACAACAAATATTATTAAATTAATTTCATCGGCAACTCGTTTCAAGAACATCCAGTGAAATTCAATTCAAAATTGTGTTCATTCAGCAGAGGGCGTTGTTAACATTTGTATTGCTTCGAGTTGTCCACCAGTTTTATGCATAAATGGTAATTATTGTAGCTGCTTGTCTATACTAGTAGACATTTCAATTTCCTTGAACTTTTGTTGGGGGAAAAGGAAAACTTTGGAATTCCTTTTGGAATCACATTTAAAGTCTTCACTTTTCCGTTTATCATTGTTGCTAGGCGAGAATGCGACCAGGTGGCCCTAGACCTGCGCCGGGCTGGGATTGGAGCTCAGTCATACCACGCTGGTTTGACAGATGCAGAACGTACTGCTGTACAGGAACGATGGATGGATGAAGGACCTTGCAAGGTATTGTGGTTTCACCCAAGATTCCCAGGAGGTGCTTATGTCCTATAGTATTGCATTTATTTCATCATATTTATTTAATTCTATAAAAGATACAAAACAGCATCTATGCAAGTTTCATGGCAATGGTCAGGAAAACTGCCAATTACTTACATGTATATACAATACTTTCATTATTGTCACTGCATGTGTTTATGCCATTTGGATAAAACAAATAAGAAGCTAGGCTCATTCATGTTGCAGCTAAGAACTGGGATTGTAAGCAGGAATCCAGTAACATGTGACCTGCCACAGCGAATTAAGTCGTTCCACAGATCATAAGCTTTAAAATGATGGATATATTTGATTTATTGCTAAAATTAATTTTATTAATTTGGATTTTGTATTGAGAAAAATTAAATGGACATTGAAAGATGAGATTCTGGTGTATTCATTTCTGCCATTATCGCAAAAATGATGGGACATGACCTAGACAGTTCGCTGTGGCTGGTCACCCACTATTTACAAGCACAAACATAGGTTGGCCAATGGAAGATTTTATTTCATCGGGTCTTTGTATTTACAGACTGCAAATAAACTATAAAATGTACATGTAAAAAACACATAAGGATACAAAACAAAATTCATAACATGCACAAAATATGTGATAATCTTACAAGTCATCAGCACATCTACTTTCCTACAACAACCGTCATGTGTAAATCTATTTTTAATAATTTCAGGTTGTGTGCGCAACGATAGCGTTTGGCATGGGCATAGACAAGTCTGACGTGAGGTTCGTGGTGCATCAGTCGATGCCCAAGTCCATCGAGGGGTACTACCAGGAGTCAGGGCGGGCAGGGAGAGATGGTCTTGTGGCGGCCTGCTTCCTCTTCTACACCTACGCAGATGTCTCCCGCCTGCGCAAGATGATAGAATGTGAGCAACATGTTAAAATTAAATTATCCAAAAAGTATGAAAAAAAATCATAGAAACATAATATATGCATATTTATATAGCACCCCTAAACTGCTCAATGGCGCTTATATTTATAAGGGCACTCGTTCATTACAACCACATTTTCATTACAACCACATACTAACATTCCAGGGTATATTGATAAACGGCATTATCTTTAATAAGAGAATGGTGAGCCATTTGCACTAAAACTAATTTGAAATTGTGATAAATAAATAAAAGTACTTATATAGCGCCCAATCAATTAAAATTGCCCTCGGGCGCTTTACATACATGCACATGTATATAATAGTATATTACATAAAAAGAAATGCTAATTAAGAAATAAATATGTAAAAAATATAACATAACTTAAATATAGTTACTAAAAAAGAGTAAGATAACTACTAGAAATACATTCATTTATACAAGAAGAATAAACATAAATGTTAAGAAACTAATTAAAAAAAAAATACATTTATCAATAGAAAGTACATAAAATGTCCTAGTGAATTATAAAAAACGCTTGTTTAAATAGGTGAGTCTTCAAAAGTATTTTAAACACTTGTAATGATGTTGCTGTCCTGAGCGTAGGAGGCAAATTGTTCCATAGAACCGCCGAGCAAACCGCGATCCTCTAGATCCCCATCCGCCCCGTAGAATTTTAAAACAAAACACCCCAAACGGACAGACAGAAGTGTATTATATATATACAGTAAATCCAAAAATATTTATAATAACATAAATATAGATGTGTGATGTATGTGATATATTTATTTAACCCAGATTGTGTATATTTAAAATCACATAATGTAATCCTTTAGCAGCGACTATTGTTTTTTTTTTTTCATAATGAATACAGTACACATCACAAGCAGTAGAAAATATTTAAAAAAATATATCTTCACCCAGTAACCTATCAATGTAGACCTCACCTCATATCTTAGGCACCTGATGGTGCTTATGTCATCTTTCACAAGCACTCACCCAAGTACCCGAGACAGAAAGCAAAACACCTGTATGAAGACGTAGCAAAATACTGTTGTTAGTGACTTCATGTTTTGGCACCAGGTGGTGCTTATGTTTGCTATTGCCACAAACACGCACCTAATACCCGAAACAGGAAGACACAAGTATGCTACAACACTTTATAATAGGCCAACGTCTTTGCTTCACCAGTCGTAGATCATTTGACTGCATGTTTTTGGCACCAGGTGGTGCTTATGGTTACAGCGAGTCACAAAACACACACATGGTACACGAAACAGAAAGTCATGATGTCGGTCTTTGTAAAATAATACTCTCTACTGAAACACACCGATATGCAAATATGCTTCCAATCTTAGGCACCAGATGGTGCTTATGTATGTATTTGCCACAAGCAACCATCGTGCACCCGAGACTTGGAAGTATTGAAGGTGTCATCACTACCACAGTATATCTATGCAATATGTATCCATTTGCTTGACAACTGGTTTCTATAGCAACTGTCAGTTTCCCTTTATGGCACCAGGAGGTGCTTCTGTCCCATCACACCAGAGCACACACTGATGGTGCCATTAAGGGCAACTAGTATCAACCCCACCAGGGGCGTATGGCAGGAGCATGTCGGGGGTGTCGGCATGCCGGCGGTACCAGTACCAAGTGGTGCTTATGGTGACAACAGCACAAGCGCACATTCGGTACAGGACGACCAGTCATGCAACTTCTCAAACATTTCTGTATAAAATAGTACATTTACTAATAATAACCGAATAAAATAATTGTCAATAACACTGAAAACCATCAGTTACCAACCCTGGAGTCTACTACTGGACAATCTTGACCATTGCCCAGCTGGCCAATGTACACAATGGCACAGTAACAGTTTGTTGTCAATGACCACTATGACACAATAGACTGGTCAAGTGGCAACTGCCCTGATCACTTGGCTAGTTCCAGTCATGCTTCACTGACCAACAGGAATGCACTTACATTGCAGAGACATTCTAAAGGGCCTGTAATGATCCATTCATCTAATTGCCTTAATTTATGGTGTTCCCCTAACCTTGTATTGTGCAGTATCAATTGGGATAATGAAACAAAATATGGCATCCTATTTACGGATACACTATGTTTACAATGGAGCATAAGATGCGTTCTCTTTGCCGCATGCACCAGTACCTATGGTGCTTATGGTTTGCGATTCACACAAACACACATGGCACTGGTGCACGAAACAAATACTTTGGACAGTCTTCAGCAGATTTTGCATGCAAAGTACAACCAAAAATCTACACAATTTCATCCCTTGACAAGGTAAAGAAACAGTAGCAATCAATTTGCAAATTATCCTGCAGGGTCTACCAGTTCTGTTGAGCTGGAATGCATGCAGACTTTCACTAGAATCTTGCAAATGCTGCAAGGTTGTACCGACGATAGCTATAGGTGGATTTTGGAGAAATTGGGTGGTGCCGATAGTAATTAGTCCATAGTAATATTCAAATTCAATTCAGACTACCAGTTGCGAGCTAGACCATGAAGAATTGTTTATGATCCTTCATCACTATGCATTATAATAGATCTAATGACAAGCCTGCACTGAATTTTGAAATTATATCTAATCGATAAACAAAACAAAAAGTACTAGACTCACGACTGCATATGCAACAATATTTGCGTCACTGCTAGCAAACAGCAGTCAGCTAAAAGTGTGGAGATAAAAGTGAAGCCAATACCTGTAGTGTCCAGTCTTGAGATGTCCAGCAGTCAGGCCACCCCAGGTCAAGTGAGTGACCACCAGCTGGGCAGGCCAGTTTTATAGTCACCTGTCACCAGCTGGCTTGAATACCTCATTAACTGTCTTAACAGCTCACTGTCAGCTGACCACTGCATCTGACCACTGGTCAAAGAATAGCTCAGTGCTGATTGGTGGACAGGTAACATCAACAAGACTTGTCATAACTATGGTGACACTGATACAATTGACTCCTCCTACCTGGCTGATGTCACCTACTGTCTACTGAGTGACAACTTTGGGGACATCTGAGTGTCTGCTTTGCTAAATTTTTCAATCACACATTTTTTATTTGATTAAAATAAATTTTCCGTTGAGTGATAAATTGTTGTATCTGTGTGCTCGTGCTTTGCTAAATTTATAAATCATCCATTTTTTATTGGATTCAAATTAATTGTCCCTTGTGTAACAACTTTGTGGACATCTGCATGTTGTTTTTCAGTCACCCATTACTATGTATACATATATATATATATATATATATATATATAAGTGTTACATCAGATATGATTACAACATTAGTTAACATGTTAGGGATTATGCAAAAAATGCAAACAAATTATCCGGTATCCAGACAAATATGGCACTGATATAAATAAATAATTAATATAAATAATATGGATATGCATAAATATAGTTTCAAATAAAAGTAACAAAGACAATTGTTAAAGTAACGAATAGAATAACTAAAATAAAATGATTGTACAAAAGTACCACGTATGTGAAATGCATTAATGTAGGTACATTAGTTGGGTATTTTCTGCCTGATTATGGTAAATGTTTAGAATGAAATGCCAAATTGTTACACACAATCAAAACTAAATAAATTACTAATTAACAACATGTTAGAAAATAGTATTTATTAATGTCACCAAACATTCAAGCAAATCCTTTTTAGCCAGTTATCTGGTTGCATGTTCTTTTGTACATGTTACATAACATTTTTTGCACATACTCCAAACTATATTTCTGATGTTTAAATTAATACCTTTTAGAAACACAGAAATGTATAAAACTAAAAAAGGGAATGTTGACTTGGTGCATAATTAACACAGGGCGGATGGCCAAAGTTGCCAAATAATTTAGACATGCCCCTCTGGTGATTGGCCCTCTCTGTGGGGGATCAAAGGGTCTGTCTTGCAGTGACATTCCTGAAGCCTGGCTAATTACAAAACAAAGCCTGCATTACAGAGGCATTCACTTGTGGCTGGCAACTACTGCCTTCACCACACACAATTCACTTCTTGTCCAAACAGGAAACCCAATCATACCTGTTGCACAGATTGTGTTGGAATTTCAAAATTTCACCTTAAAATATTGTCGTTTTTTATTAAATAGTTCTAAAATGTTGGTAATTATTCAGCACAAACTCACATGTATAAAAATAACAGCTTTTTGTTTGTTAATTAAAAACTTGGGGGACTTTGTCTACATAAACTTACATACAATCCCATATCTAAAGTAGAAATAGTTATGGATTTGTTGCGGGAAGTAATCATGATCAGAAAGTTTAACAAGATTTTGTATAAAAAAAAAATTTGCATTGTAAACTTGATGGGGGTAAACCCCTCAGGAATGAACACAAGCTTCCCAAATGGAACTGCTCGACTATGCTCCTTACTAAGTTGCACCTTAACACGGAGTAAATTTAGTTAATTATTAAAGAGTTCATTTATTATTATTATGTTGTGCAGTATTAAGTTTTAGTTATGCCATCACTCTTCGTCCGCCGTGCACCATTAGCTGCAATACCTCAGCAACTTTTTCTCTAATTTTGTGTACACATAGCTTAGGGTACTGCAACTATGCATGAGAAACCTCCAAGGGCCCCCAAACTGGTAAATTTTTACATTTTGTCTCATTTTTCTTCAGTAACTTTTTCTCTGATTTTGCATAGACATTTCACATGGTAGTGCCACTATATACAAGAAATCTGTATTTGATTGAGTCATTCTAAGGGCACCTCAGGGCTACCAAAATGCAAAATTTTCTAATTTGTCAAAAACTCCTCTGTAACTTTTTCCTATAATTTTGCATATACATTCCATGTGGTAGTGCCACTATACACAAGAAATCTGTATTTGATTGAATCATTTGAACTAATGACCTGGATATTTTGGATTGTTATGTAGTAATAATAAAGTAGATTTGTATACCACCAAAACCAGCAGACTGTTTAGTAGCCATAATATAATGTGTTCACTTGATAGTTGTGTATCATAATGTTCATAGATCTATGTGCATGTGTACATTTTTCATGTATTGAAAAAAATTTGCGAATGTGTTTAAGTAAAAATGCATGCTGTGTATATGTACCTAGTGAACACATAACATAGTTCATCTCTTTCTTCTTTCTATTCTGGGGGAGGGTGGTAGGGGCAAATTGAGAAAAGAAAATGTGTGTGCATTTTCTTAAACAACCTTTAACTGTGCTACATGCAAGATTGCAGCTCACCAACTCTCCTGCAAGGTTTCTACAACCACTAGATAGGCCTTAATAGCAGAGTATCAGGATAAAATTCACACGGTCTACTCGAATATTTTATTTCCAGGTGTATCTTTACCATGATATAATGTGTTGAAATTATTTTAAAATTTATTTGTTTCTTTCACAATCGTAGACCATATTAGTGTGCTGTCAAAAGCACCACTGGTAAACCAAGTGAGCAGATCAAATATATCATCAAATATGTCATCAAATAAAAAATGATTTTATCATGAATTCCAAATACATTCACACTACCTTTTTCAGACCAATTTGAGCAACTCTTGAGTAACGTATGACTTTATATCAGGCTAATTTGTAGGAGTGGCCATTTCAAACTGTGAGAGAAAATTAGTGGAAATTGGGAATTCTGGGCACTAGGAAAACCCCAAAACCCAACCCAGTCATTTGTGTTGCTTGTTATTTGTTCAGTTAACATATCTATGAATTCCATGTGTAACTGAGCCAGTAACTGCCAACACCAATGTCAGTCCAACCACTGATTCTGGCATCAGAAGGGTTCAGAAGAAACCATTGCAAGATTTAGGAGCAAAGCTTGTTAGCAAGTGATTGTTATGTCAGTCAATTCCTTTCATTCACTGGACATCTTGATTTCTCCATAGTGTGCTAATCTGGGGATTAGTCATTTACAGGCATTGTTTGCAGCTAACAGCTCCAAGTTGGCATTCACACCTGGCTGTGTGTCCTGTGGTGTCACCAACAAAGGTGTACAGGGCATGTGCTTCCTTTAAGTGAATCTTAATAATGTAATTATTCATTTGGGGTGATACAGGGGGCAGAGGGCAGGAATGTAGGAAATAAAGTCAAAGGAAAATTCACAAATGTCAGAACTTTAAATGTATAGTTCTTTGTAAGAGTTCTTTGTGTTTACAATATAAGTGGTAACATTAAATGAATAGTTTTTTGTCTGAATTCTTTGTATTTACAATATAAGTGGTAACATTAATTTTGAGTTCTTTGTATTTACAATATACAAGGAAATATTAAATAAAATGCTAGTAAATTTCTAATGTAGTAGAAAAAAGTTATATTAATTATAGGTTCTCTTATGAATCTATGTAAAAAATTAAACCTTGTAAAAAATGGTGGTGTTAAACAAAATGACAGACCTACAAAGATTTTGGGTTAGGACAGGAACTCATGTTTTGATACCATGATAGATTCAGACTTTCAGTAGTGGTTAAGAAATTGAAGTATATCATTGGTAATCTACCCAAGAATGTACCTATGAGTTAACTTTACAATTGATTTTTTTATTTTATTTATTTTAAGATATTATTTATTATTTTCTCTACATTTTTCTTACGGAAGATGGGGAAACTTGGCAAGATGAACGACGTGGTTTGGGTGGGGGGGGGGGCATAATATGGTTATGCAGTTATGCATTCAGCAAATAAGTTGTGTAGTCACACTTTGTATAGTGTTAGAAAGATTAATCGGATTTGAAAATTAAATAAATCTTAAAAATTGAATAAGACATCACAGTGTAAGAATCAATTCTCAATTACCACGATCATCAAATTATAGCATATGTTTTTCTATTCTTAATCCTTTCTCTTATTACAGACTTAATATATATATCATTACAGAAAATGAAAATCATACATTAAAATTAATCACTCGTGAAAACAAAATTAGACATGGAATTTAAATTGGACTGAAAATTAAACTAGTCAAAAGTCAGATCAAAGCTTTTAAATTAAGTAACATTTGGGAAAATAACATTCATTGGATTTTTCTGGAATAGCACTGAACTATGAAAGGGTGGGGTTGTGGTGGTGGTGTTCTCTGATGGTGGGGGTAAATAGGGGGGTCTGCCAATAGAGGGGGAGGGGTGGCTAGACAAGTCTCTGGCTAGACATGTACCAGAGGGTAGCCAGACGTTTTGGTAAAGGGCACTTTGGCCATGGACAGTTGGGCAACAAACATTTTGATAACAGGACATTTTGGTAATCAAACATTTCGGATTTGTACAGATTTAGACAGATCAGATTATAAGTGGAGCCTTCTGGCAGGTTAATCAAAGGTACCCCTAATGAAACTAATGAGGTTAATTAGTCACATTAGGAAGTGTAGCATTTGTGCTATGCCTGTCCCTTCGATGAGAAAAATCCCACAATCAAAGTCACCATTGGTCAAAAGTGACTAAATTCATAAATAACTACATAAAATAAATTATACTTGTTTGTTATCTGCTTATGCAGTGTAGTCTCGGTTATATTATGACTCTTTGGTTACCAGACTCAAACACCTCTTATAAACTTATTAAACTGCATGATAGGGTAGTAATATACCCTCTTAATTACCAGGTACACAATGACATCAAAGGAAGTCAACTTGCAATGCTCTTCTGATTCAGAATACATCTCAAGTGTAATTGAATTAAGCTTACTATTTAAAATTCTCCTCAAATGTCAAGTGGCTGCTTTCTAATTTCTTGACTGAATTCAGCGATTGCAGCTAGATGACTAAAATGGCTTAATTTCACAATTAACTTGTATAAGTATGAAAATTGCCTTCAGAAGTGATAATGATGTCTTGAAATATTTTGTATTTTGATCTTATGATCATCAAACGGAAAGTTATATCCCAGACATTTGGCATAATGACCTGTAACCACAAGGCATCAAACCAGAGTTGCTAACCATGGACTTTGAGGAGTGGTCATTCTCTCTGTAGTTTCTGGTCTCAGCTGCAACATCCCCAAAAGATTACCAACTTTTGATATAAAATAATTATAAAAAATATTGTCTAATATACCTTTGTGTACGCAGATGTTAGTTGCGAGTAAACAGATACCTGAGTTTTTTGTTTTTCTGTTGGTCCTCACAGTGTTCTCATACTGGTCCTCAGTGTTCTCATACTGGTCCTCACAGTGTTCTCATACTGGTCCTCACAGTGTTCTCATACTGGTCCTCACAGTGTTCTCATACAGGATGCTTGAATAGTCGAATGATCAGTTCCAAAGATGTGTGGTTGTAGACTTGTTCAACCGATTCTCTGAATGGTTCTTTACCACTGATCGCATATCACTAACTTTATTTTCATGAAACTGAAGTCCCAGGTAGAAGCGGGTATGGTAGAAATGAAGCCATATACACATAAGTCCACAGTAGTCCCTCCCCCAGGAGAAGCCAAGTCACCCAGATGGCGAAGGACTGGTGCAGGGCAGGTTAGGTTATATATACATATATATATATGAAGTTATGAAACAATCCTACAAAGGATTCCTGTAAAGGGATAGCAATAAAAAGGATCCGTACAAAAGGGTCTGCACTATAACAGGATCCCTATAGAAAGTGGTGGGTGGACTGTACTGAGGGTGGACTGTGCTGTGTGGGCTGTACTGAGCATGGACTGTACTGAGGGTGGGTTGACTGTACTGAGGGTGGACTGTGCTGTGTGGGCTGTACTGAGCATGGACTGTACTGAGGGTGGGTTGACTGTACTGACGGTGGACTGTGCTGTGTGGGCTGTACTGAGCATGGACTGTACTGAGGGTGGGTTGACTGTACTGACGGTGGACTGTGCTGTGTGGGCTGTACTGAGCATGGACTGTATTGAGGGTGGTTTGACTGTACTGACGGTGGACTGTGCTGTGTGGGCTGTACTGAGGGTGGACTGTGCTGTGTGGGCTGTACTGACCGTGGACTGTATTGAGAGTGGACTGTACTGAGGGTGGGCAGACTGTAGTGAAGGTGGACTGTAGTGAGAATGGACTGTACTGAGCATGGACTGTACTGAGGGTGGGTTGACTGTACTGACGGTGGACTGTGCTGTGTGGGCTGTACTGAGCATGGACTGTACTGAGGGTGGGTTGACTGTACTGACGGTGGACTGTGCTGTGTGGGCTGTACTGAGAGTGGGTGGACTGTACTGAGGGTGGACTGTGCTGTGTGGGCTGTACTGAGCATGGACTATACTGAGGGTGGTTTGACTGTACTGATGGTGGACTGTGCTGTGTGGGCTGTACTGAGCATGGACTGTACTGAGGGTGGACTGTGCTGTGTGGGCTGTACTGACCGTGGACTGTATTGAGAGTGGACTGTACTGAGGGTGGGCAGACTGTAGTGAAGGTGGACTGTAGTGAGAATGGACTGTAATGAGGGTGGAGAGTATTGAAGGTGGACTGTACTGGGCGTGGGCTGTACTAAGAGTGGACTGTACCGAGGGTGGACTGTACCGAGGATGGATTGTACCGAGGGTGTACTGTACCAAGGGTTTACTGTACCGAGGGTGGACTGTACTGAGGGTGGACTGTAGTGAGGGTGAGTGGACAGTACTAAGGGTGAACTGTAGTGAGGGTGGGTGGACAGTACTAAGGGCGGGTGAACTGAACTGAGAGTGGACTGTACCGGGGGTAGGTGGACTGTAGTGAGAATGGACTGTACTGAGGGTGGAGTGTACTGAGGGAGCACTGTACTGAGGGTGGACTGTACTGAGTGTTGACTGTACTAAGGGTGGACTGTACCGAGGGTGGACTGTACCGAGGGTGGACTGTACCAACGGCATACTGTAATGAGGGTTGACTGTACTGAGGACGGACTGTACCGAGGGCGGACTGCACTGAGGGTGGCCTGTGCTCAGGGTGAACTATAATGAGTGTGGTTACTTGTTCTGGTCTTCATGGTACTGGAGTGTTTCTAGATGATTTTCATCCCTGACGTGAAGTTTGAATAAATCATTTTGTTTTCCCAGGTCTCCAGACCAGATTGCATTTAGACAAGAAGTCTGCCATGTGACTGTAGACCTGGGAACAACAGAGTCTCAGCCAGGACAAACCATTTAGCAAGAGGCTTCACATTTTGTTCTCTGTCTGTACATTTAGAATAACTCACACATATTTGTTAAACACATTGTATCAGTATAAAACTAGATTAAGTTTGTTCCAAGTATGAACAGTGCTATTTTGAGGGGTGGAGTCTTTTCGAGAAGTAAGTCGTACATGTATCCAGAAATGATAGATTCCCTGACAACCTGATCTTTATCTCTCAGTAATGCAAGCTGTGTTCTTTAACAACAGTGACTTCAGATTAGGTAGAGCAATTAGCGGAGTACACAGAAGTGTCCAGAGGTTGTCACAAAGGGTTTTCAATTACACTTTCTTCTGACAACAGAGTGTCATTTCCTGGTAAACCAATTTGCTGAAATTGTATAAATGTAACATTTATAGAAAATTTGAAGAGATTACTTGCGCTAATTCAGTTTTTACTAGATTAACATTTTAAAATCCAATACTTATGTTTTGTAGTTAAATTTGAAAATTCTGTTTATGTACCAGTATGAAGTAATATTAATAGCCGCATATTTATTTTGTAATATAATTTTGGTGTTACTTTTATAGTACATTTCTGTTGTTTTTCAGCATGTGATCAAACAAGCGTTGACAGAGAAATGCAGGCTTCATTTTAATGTTAATATCCATATATTTTTGTTATTGCAGTATACCAAGTTTTATTTGCTTTGACTAACATTTCTGGATACCCAATATATCTATTGTTTTCAACATTTGTTGTAGAAGCCACTACAAAGATGTGCAGTGCAGGCTTCAACTTGTATCAGCCATCTATTGAACCTGTAAAGATGAATGGACTTCCCTGAGTCAATCTGGGGGTGATCTAAGAGGGTTGGGAAGGGGTGTTACCCTGTGGCTTTAGGGTGATGAGCTATCAAAGAGAAAGCATGATGTGTCCTGACATGTTTGTTGTATACATTGTTAACAATACAGACACTTTCCATAGCCCCTGAGCAGTTCCTTGAAATGGGCAAACCTCTTTCAGAGGGCATGTGTGAAGTCTTGAATTGAATCTTGTATTTGTATAGCCTTGACAAGGTATTTAAGATGTTTTAAACTTGACTTTACCCTCACACCTAGGCTGTAATTCAAGAAAAGTAAACAGATTGCATATTGTTGAACACTTTATTATAATAAAATAATAATCAAATGGTTTAGTGTGATCACCAAATTAAACATCCATAAAATTGCACCTAATTCCACCATTGCCTGAGCTTCTAGAGGGTTTTAAATTATGTGTGTGTTTTATATTGAATTTGGCATAAAAAGGTATTGATTTGTCAAAGTTATGGTCTTCTTAAAGTTCCCCTTAATAAAATATATAATCTGAAGGCTACACCCACCGGGAACCCACGCTCACCGTGTCTGGATAAAATGCCATGGAACAGGTATAATAAGATATAATACCTCAAAAGATGTCCAATACTCAAACACTATAGTTTACTATGTGTTTTAAAGTACTGTTCAAGATAATTGTTTTTTAATGTTGTTTTATTAGGGTATTTACTTTGTGGCATCACCTTATCTCCAACGGCATGTTTTACCCCAATTTTTGGGGGAGGGTTTTTTCCGAGAGGGTTTATTTCAAGGGGGGCCTTATTTCCATATTTCAGTATAAACATGACCTCTCACAGACAAAACCCCTCATAATATAACATCTCATGGACATAACCCCTCACACACAACACCTCATTAACAAAACCCCTAATCATCATTATTAAGTATTACTGCTAGATAGAAACTTGGTTGACCAATTTTACTATAAAAATAAATATATTTTATAATATTAAACACAAATATTTCTAATACTTTAAATATATTATTGTTAAATTACAATTATCTGGTTAGTAACATTATTCATTTAGGTTGTCTACCATTTAGGTTGAGAACAAATGTTAAAATGTAATTTTCTGTAAACACAAAATTATTAATAAATCTGTCAGAAAAAGTACAATGTATATGCATCAAAATAATTAATTTGTTTTTTCAAATTGTCTATCTGGGCAGTATAGAGGTATTTGAAGAACAGTTGTGATGGTGCAGCTAAAGCATTTAAACAGTGATATTATTTAATTATTGTATTACTCCTAAGAAATAATGAAAAACTATTAAATGTTGTTCTTCTGTAAATAGCCATTGTTGAATGTGTTGACAGTTTGGCAATAATGTTGTTATAATCTTGGTTTGATTTTTTTCCCAGACATCTCTAAACAGAGAAAGAGTTGATCTTTGTTTTTGAGAGTCCGTCTGCACTGAGTTGGGACACTTCAGCGTGTCTCAACAGCCTTGCAGTTTACACAGAGCATTTTGTTTTTCTAACCAGATTGCATTTAGGGAAGAATTCTGCCTGGACAAGCTCATGCCAGATCTAACTGGGAACAACATGGCCTCATCTAGAACAACTGGGCTAGGAAAATGGACTATGTACACGAACAAACAATGGGTTGATTGTAATCTTGACTGGCTTCTCTAGGATTCCTGTCTCCACCCTGAATCACCCTCCACCCCAGACCTTGTCTCCACTGTCCACACCGTTCTTTGTTTCTTTTGCACCCCTTCCAATGTCTGTGTTTTACTGTCTGTCTGTGCTTTTGTGCTATAGTTTATAGAGTAATTCAGTTTATCAGCAATAAAGTCACCAGTCACCTTCATTTTGACATTAATTACTTCTCAGTTTGATATCTCAATAATTTATTCACTGGCTCCAAATTATGGAATTCACCCCTAACCACATTAAAACCTCAGACAGTTCAAATGTGAACATGTATCTTTTGAGCATCATTTTAGTAAATAACCCTTTTCGTGTACTACTCCACTCGGTACCCCCCTATTCCCCGGTGTATCTGTGTTATGAATATGTTCATGCAGCCCTTTCTCTGTACTGAATTTACACCAACTATTGCGTAGGTTGGTAATGGGCAATCCAATTTATTAACACAGGGATTGCCACTGTGCACATATAGTATATACAATAGTCACATCTTGAGTACAGCCAGATACATCCAGATTACCGATTGATGTACCACGGACGTTATGTACACAAATTTTGTGTACATATATAATAATCATCATTCTTTATTTTGCTAATCATTAACTCCTTGAGCAGCTATTGCAGACGGACACTGTAGTTGCTCTACTCATTGTGATTTAAGAATAATATATCTTCTGTAATCGTACTCACTAGTAATATTTAAAAGTAAAGTTTACTATTGTAATATATTATATTAGATTTAATTGTTAGACCATTAAACTGTGACTGCCCCGTCCAAAACTCTCTTCTGTGACTTTTCGTGACTATCCATGTCACTTGTTTGTGAGACTTTTTCCTGCCACATGTTTTTAATATTGTTTCTGGGGCTCCTCAGCATTCTTAATTACTTTTTCAAACAAATTCTGACTTTCTGACCTAACGTTATCTTAAATGGTTGTACAACATACACAATTCACCAAGAGCGCCTGTTGTTTCCACCTAGTGGATGAGCATGCAAACTACGAGAGTAAGCGGCTCCACCTGGAGAACCTCTACCGCATGGTGCATTACTGCGAGAACGTCACCGATTGTCGTCGCTCACAACTCCTTGAGTACTTCGGTGAAGTCTTCGACCGCAAGCAGTGTCGCAGTAACCCATCCGCCATATGCGACAACTGTTCGTCCACAGTGAGTACTTGGGGTACCCGAGAACTTGGGGCTACGGTTCTTAACCCCTGGATTGTGACCTAAGATTGGGTCACAGAGCCATTTTAGATGGATTGCCAAGTGTCGAGTGACAGTCCAAACTGTCCATATTAATACCGCTTCCCCATATACCACATGCATGCTAGGCAAATCATTTATGCCAAATGTTGCATGAATTACAAATATTATCTCAATCTCATAATATTTCAAATTCATGCGACAATTGTCATAAATTGATCATCTTACTTGTGTCTGGTATGGGCAAGTTATCATTATCATTTAAATCACAATACTTTATTGTCCCTTGTGAGGGAAATTCATTTGGGGTGTAGAGCAGCATATTAAGACATAAAACAAATGTACATGCAATATACACAATGTAAAAATAAAAAGACAAAGTTATATCGGTTAAATAAATATGTTAAATAAGTTACAACAGTTTTTAAAAAGTTAAGTTAAAGTTAAATCATCTCAGGCTCACTCAGTGTCAGACTGGCAGGGAAGACTGGCAGAGATGGAGGGGAACGAAGGTCAGTTACTTATTCATTAGTCTAATTGACGAGGGGACAAATGAGTTTCAAGTGCGGTTCAATTTGCAGTGGTGGAGTTGAAAGCGGCGGCCAGAAGGAAGTAGTTTATAACATGGAAACGGGATGTTCGGGGTCTGAGGAGACATTCCTTCCCTTTCTCTCTGCCCGTTGGCTGTATAGATCCTCTAGACTGGTCTGCTTCCCCCCCACCACCTTGCCACTAACCCTGACTGTTCGTGCCAGAGTGTTGCGATGCACGATACTCAGGCCGCCGTCCCGCACAAGAAACCCAAATGTAATAGAGCTTTCTATGTAGCATCTGTAGAAGCTGTTGAGATGTTATTGTTTAAAACTGCCACATCATGTTCGGAAATGTCAGGTTACGGAAAGATGCTACACATTAAATATATCAACAACGCAGAGCCGTACCATTCTCCTCTGGTGATTATTACAAATAGATCTGTTTATTTTCATCCGGTGAAATTAAATATGTTGTAGACTTATATATCAACTGTCATCAGCATGTCATACTAGTACTGCTACCTAGTGATAAATCTTTAAAAAAAATGACTGGTCATAAACCGATTAAATATAAATTAATTAATAAAAAATCCACTGTTTCCGGTGCTTGGTAATGTCCTAACAACAGCCTAGTTTGTGTGTGTGTAATGTGGTTAGAATTTGATGGTCAGATGAGGTCTCATTCTGTTCGTCAGCCTTTTCAGAACATTATCATCCTGACCTTTTTGTGCTAGCACAGAGGGTGGTCACTGTCAGGGTGCTTGTTGTGGTGGTTTTTTCACATATTAAATTGAGATGTGACCAGCTTTGGACACAAGGGATACACAGTCCCCAATGGTGAGAGCCAGGTTTTGCACCAAATATACTGTACCCGGTCTGAGTCTTGGACTCAAAGCTCCAGCATGCCAGGTGGATGCCCTAACCACTACACTATCACACTCTTGTAGGAGGTGTTCTGTTGTCGAGATGTCAGCGAAGACGTCAAGTTGATCATACGAGGAGTGCAGAAGATTTTGGCTTCAGGCTTCCGCCACAGTAACTTCACCTTGCTTCATTTGGTGGAGGTCTTCAAAGGTGAGACAATTCAAACTTAAAACAGCAACTTCACCCTGCTTCACTTGGTGGAGGTCTTCAAAGGTGAGACACTTCAAACTTAACACAGCAACTTCACCCTGCTTCACTTGGTGGAGGTCTTCAAAGGTGAGACACTTCAAACTTAACACAGCAACTTCACCTTGCTTCATTTGGTGGAGGTCTTCAAAGGTGAGACAATTCAAACTTAAAACAGCAACTTCACCCTGCTTCACTTGGTGGAGGTCTTCAAAGGTGAGACACTTCAAACTTAACACAGCAACTTCACCCTGCTTCACTTGGTGGAGGTCTTCAAAGGTGAGACACTTCAAACTTAACACAGCAACTTCACTTTGTTGCACTTGGTTGAGGTCTTCAAAGGTGGGACACTTCAAAATTAACACTTCAAACTTAACACAGCAACTTTACTGTGTTGCACTTGGTGGAGGTTTTTTAAGGTGGGACACTTCAAACTTAACACAGCAACTTCACTCTCTTGCACTTGGTGGAGGTCTTTAAAGGTGGGACATTTCAAACTTAATGCTGCAGTTTCTCCTCTTCACACATACAGATATACCATGTTTTAAAATTCTTTATTTTTGACTTAAAATTCTGTATAAATATGTATAAATCCCTACTAAAAACTTCAGGCAAGCATAAAAACTATAGGGCCTGTAAGTCACGCGCCTCGTTTTTGATCTGGCGACATCGACTCCATTTATGCCAGCTTAAATAATGGGGATATGTTTTGTTTTTGGTTGTAATCATCACAGAGTTTTTTTCCAAATCGTGTTCTTTTTTCCGGTTTCCGACAGATGATCACAAGTTGAAGCAGTGGGAAAACCTGCCGTTAAGAATGTTTGTGGTAATCGTGCACCTTGATCGAATTGTTATCACGATTTGACAAGACATGGTGGTGACCTTGACTTTGTTAACAATGACAACAATGCATTCTTTCGCCCAGTACGACATGTTAATGAACTACTGCATACTTTTTTTATTATGTGCATTTAGGCAACTTTTCATATATAAATAGTTACCGAACTGTTTTGAAATAACAACTTATAACATTTTAACATTCACGGTTTTAATGACAAACGATAATCCGTTGTATCTCGTTTTAACTCCCATTTCTTACATAATTGTTAATCATGTTATGTAATTGAGGTTATATTTCATATTTTAATATGTACCAGTTCTTGTTACATTATTATTGTTAAATATTATTATCTATTTTATTTAGATGAAAACAAATTTCGGGATCAAAAAACAATTTCAGTATATGACCGCCGTACGACTGCTGCCTGGCTCTTTCTTTGCATTTTTAATTTCCCTGATGTATAATTCATATAAAACTGAAGTGACAACGCCGTAACACAGTTAACAAAGCTACAATAAACCAATAAACTAAACATCAACAACTGTTTCCTGGCTTCCACAATGCTAAAATCGGTCAGCAAGAATTGTGCATGTCGCCAGTCAGCTCAACTCACGCAGAACCTCGCCATGTATCGTGATACACTTACAGGCCGTATTTGGGCTCCAATCACAATTAGTTTGTCACACCATTGAAATATATACGAAACACAATTACTACAATGTTGATAAATATACAAATAATTGTTCTTATACAGACATACTAATTTGCAAACATACCTTTCTTAATTGTTATACTTGCTGACTGTGCCGTGGTACATGTGTTAACCGTCATGTCTGTCCACAGGTTCCCAGAATGCCAAGGTCATGGAGAATGGACACAACAACTGTGTCTTCTACGGCAGGGGCAAGTCGTATTCTCGAAGCGACTGTGAGCGGTTGTGGCGCCAGCTAGTGGTGGATGGTGTGCTGGCTGAGAAGTTGATTATGACAGCCCAGGACCACACAGCGTGCTACATAGAGCTGGGACGGAAGTCACAAGATGTCCTGCACGGCAAACTCAAGGTGACTCGATCAGTTTCTTATTCAGCTTGTTACTGGTGTACATTTTATTTTATTTTATTTTATTAGCGATAGTTCATCTCATTGAATTACTGCAACGGTATGTATTTGTGTGTGTATGCATTTGTTTGTGCATGTGTGTGTGCGTGTGTGTGTGTGTGGATCTAGATAATCACACAACAAAATGGGGACCATTGGCTTATAATGTCTACAAAGACCCAGATAATGTGGCGGTGAATGAAATTGAAAGATTTTGAAATGGCGATCAGTAGTAGAATTCTAACTCAGGTCCACTCAACCAACAGTCCAATGCTTTATCACTCGGCCACTGAGTGGGTGTATGCAGGCTTAAATTTGTACAGGAGTCTGTGAGTCCCAGCCTCCTTGTTTCATCTATGGCCTCCTTATATGTCCCTTGGTAGGAGTCCGTGTGACTCCCTAGCTTTAAAAGACAATAAATCAATGTTAAAATGGCGGATGTCTATCAACATGTGTGATGGCTGCCATCTTGTATCGTCTTTGGTCTGTAATAAGTGACCATACTCACATCTATTAGTTCAACAATATTTGTAACTATGGCGCACCACACTGCTTTTGGGGCCAGCCATTTTTGGAGGTGTTCGCTTGTGATTAGTCAAAATCTAGGCATGAGAGGCATACACGCACAGGAGATTGGAGCACCATACTTAACTCTTTACTGCGCAGAGTAGCCAAAAGTGCCCAACCCCTCCTGTGCATAAGCCTTCGAAAACTGCCCAAAGAATAATTCACTTCACCTAGGCCTTTCGTTTACCGTGATCAGATTCTTGATTCACAAACTTCTTTCACAAGATGGCAAAAGCAGTTTGTGAATTAAGAGAGTTTATTTGGAAGGATGTTGTGTTGCGTTCTTCTAAATGAACTCCGATGTCACGCGGCATTTGACGGATTTGATTGATTCCATCAATTTTGAGTCAGAAATCAATGTATCCAGCATCACTAGTGTTGACAACGATCACAGAGTTCTATTATTGTCCAACTACAGTGTCAATGTGACTTTTAGACAGCTATATCCAGCAGATGACCTGCCGTCGGCGTCTTCATTTCGCAGTATATATATGCAGCTATCTCGTCGATCATGGCACCGTCCACACCTTGTTTAATTTGTTTATTTTTGCTGTATTTTGCTGCATTGATCACATTGATAACGCTAAGGGAACTCATTTGTGAAAGAGGTTGCCAACTTTCGACATTTCGGGTGTTGATTTTATATTTGAACAGAACATTCCATTCACTAATATGATCAGTAGATGGTAGCCATTTTGTGAATTGTGATTCTTACGTTTTCGCGCACATTGATGTCGTTTACAAAATATTGCATAATTTGAAAACTAACTATCAGAATTGGATAGATGTTTTACTATGGCAGAACTGACATGCCTGGCTACATTTGTTTCACTGGAGCACTTATCATAGGTTCTGTGAATTTTTTGGTATAGCATGATGAAATTTATGTTTTATTTTGTCATCATAATTGTTGAACTTCGCTTCAAGATCTGAAACTTAATTGAATGCGACACAGCAATTTTAACAACATATTTTATTTAAACATTCGTTTCTATAGACAATGTAATTAATTTAAGGTATTTTCTGGTTGTCAATATATCCAAATTTTAATGCAAGCAACACACAATACAATTCACTATTGGCTGCCATCTTCAAATTGTCTGCCCACAGCAGGGTATAAAATGCACCACAGCAGGGTGTAAAATGCAAAGGCTTTCTGCCCAGTAAAGAGTTAATATATAAGTAAGCAGGGCTTACATTTGAGATGTAATAAAATACGTTGTTATAATTGCTGTGTTGCATTCAATTAAGTTTCAGATCTTGAAGCAAAGTTCAACAATTATGATAACAAAATAAAACATCAGTTGCTTACTTATATATCGCAGATGAACGAGACTCGTGATTTAATGTGGCAAATATGTTACGGTACTTGAAAGGTGCAGAAAAGTTAAGGAATGCAGTATTACGAAGTACACAAATAAAGCATTATTTGGATTACCGTATTATCTCCAATAGATGCGCAGTGCGCGAGTGCAAGGACTTAGGTGCACGACTATCGATTTATTTTAAGACATAAGTAGCACAGACTGTTTCAATTATTCAAGCGATGCTAAACAAATCATCACACTAGCCAGACAACATCATTGGATAAATACCAGGACAATGCAGGAAATTGTATGTGCAGAATCGGGACTCAGTTAAATTCAAAACCACGTGCTTTTGCCAACATCCGGGCAATGATGCAACAGCAACGTACTGCAAGCGTTTCACAAAGGGAGCGATTCACGAAGACATTAAGTCGCCATCCAGGCGCTCTTCATTCTTCTGATCCATCGTTGTGGCTACATAGGGTTACGTGATTATGAATATCACGTTATTTTGACCATTCCTCTACGTTGTTAGAACGCCCAACTTTGAGAATAAAACAAAACATATAGAAACGTAATGCCATCTTATGGCTAATGTACAAATAATTGTTATCTTAGACAGCATCCACAAGGTGGTGCACTTAAAAAATATGTTTTTATTTTCATTTTTGTAAAAAGGGGGTGCGCGTCTGTTAGGCAGTGCACGTCAATAGGGAACAATACGGTATTTCATTTGTTGAAAAAGTGTGGACTCCCACATTTTTCTGCAGACTCCAAAATTTTAGCAGAGTAGTAGGAGTCCATAGGACTCCCACCAATTTCCCATAAAAATCGAAGACTGGTGTGTGAGCAGTGTGTGTGTTGTGTTGGGTGGGGTGAGTTGTGTTGGGTGGGGTGGGGTGTGTCATGTGTATGTATGTTTAATTAGTATTTTTACCTGGATATGCAGTATATTATATATGCATAATATAATTTATTTATTTTTATTAATATTGATCATAAAGCAGACAAAATAAATGATTTACGAAAAACCTAATTTGTGTTCACTATAACTATTAGTGCTATAGCTGCATAAACAACTTGCAGGGTGAATGCGCTTATATGTATGTAATATGTGCAGTCGGTTTAACCAGAGTACATATTGTTCTTAAAATGATCAAAAGAATTTACTTTGATTGTTAGGTCATGTGACTTGTGACACTAGGTAGCCAAATGTTATTGTGTGTAAAGTCACACAACGTTGACTTTTTGCAGAATTATAACCCAGATCCGGTAACAAATTATTTAATTATTTGTAATTATTTCACCACTAAAACAAAATAAAAAATGTATACAATGAGGTAACATATCATAATTTACACTGTATTAAAAATTGTTTCAATATAAGTTTTGTTATGCATGATATGCCCACCAGGTGGAGTTCCAGATGCGCAAAAGCGGGCAGGCGACAGTGACAACGAAACAGGGAGCAGGGGATCATGGGAATACGGAGAGCGAACTCACCAAGGAGTGTTACAACGAACTAGTCTCCCTTGCAAAGACAATCAGTAAGTGTAGACATGTGGCATGATACCAAGATGACCTAAATCAGTTGTAGAAGATTCTTATTATCATATCTTCGGGCCTCATATTCTCCAGTTTGTCCTGACTGTGACTATCCATTTGGATTCTTTCCACGTTTTCACTCCAGTTGAAGAGAAAGATTAAAAAGACTATATATATTAAGTAACAAAAATACATGACATAGTTTCTATATATAAATATTAAAATAAATAAATAAATAATTATAATATATTAAAATTAATATATATATATATATTATATAATAAATAAATAGATAAATTAACAAAATACACATTCATTAAAAAGTGTCCACAGTCCGTCAGTGAAAGTAAGCCTGCTTAAAGTTAAATTAAGTGTCTGGATCATGTCTGTAGGTATGCGTTCCAAAGTATGACCACACACTGAGAAAGTTTATGTGTGTCTGTAGGTCAGAGACTGCAGTACAAGAATTACACGTCCATCTTCAACAACGCCACCCTGCAGGAGATGGCAGCCTTTCCCCCACTCAGCCTCGAAGAGATGAAGGACATAGATGGAGTATCCACCTACAAACTCGCCCAGTACGGGCAGCAGTTCCTGGATGTCACTATCAAGTATGCCGTCATGATCGCAAGTAGGTCTTGTCTCTTACTTGCGATCCGTTTGATAGTCTTTACTGTGTGAATTATTTGTGTCATTTACACCGTATCATTTTCATGCAGTTGTGTCATTTATATAATGAGAAAAGTAGCCGTGGAAGCTTGTCTCGTGCGACAATGATTGTCTTGGCTGCTTCGTGCCAGGAAATTGCCAGCACGGAGCCTCGTATGATTTACCTCCTGGTTGGTCTGGTGTACTATGATGTTTATAGCTGTGGTATACGTTGATGTTTGTAGCTCAGCTGCTAGTAACTGTAAGACTGACTCGCCAGATGGATCTGTCCACAGCAACAGTTTGCAATAGATCAATGTAATAGACTATATATAATAGCCTAGATCTTAATCATGTCTGTAGGTATGGACCGTCTCTGTAGATGTGGATCATGTCTGTAGGTGTGGACCATGTCTAGGTATAGATCATGTCTAAGTGTGGATCGTGATTGTAGGCGTGGATTGTGTCTAGGTGTAGATTGTATCTGCAGGCATAGATTGTGTCTGTAGGTGTGGATGGTGTCTAGGCGCGGATTGTGTCTGTAGGGGTGGATCGTGTCTATAGGCGTGGATTGTGTCTGTAGGTGTGGATTGTGTCTGTAGTTGTGGATTATGTTTGTTGGTGTGGATCATGTCTAGGCATGGATTGAGTCTGTAGGTGTGGATCGTGTCTAGGTATGGATCATGTCTGTAGGTGTGGATCATGTCTGTAAATGTGGATCGTGTTTGTAGACGTGGCACATGTCTGTAGGCATGGATTGTGTCTAGGTATGGATCGTGTCTAGGCATGGATCATGTATGTAGGTGCAGATCATGTCTGTAGACATGTATCTTGTCTGTAGGTGTGAATTGTGTCTAGGTGTTAATCATGTCTGTAGGTGTGGATCATGTCTATAGGTTTAATTTGTGTCTGTAGGCATGGATCGTGTTTCTAGGTGTGGATCATGTCTGTAAATGTGGATCGTGATTGTAGGCGTGGATCATGTCTGTAGGCATGTATCTTGTCTGTAGGTATGGGTTGTTTTTAGGTGTGGATCATGTCTGTTGATGTGGATCATGTCTGTAGGTGTAATTTGTGTCTGTAGGCATGGATCGTGTCTGTAGGTGTGGAACATGTCTGTAGGCATGGATTGTGTCTAGGCATGGATCGTGTCTGTGTGCGTGGATCATATCTGTAGATGGGGTAGCTCCTGTGCTAGCGATATTTTATATCTTAATGGGAGTCTCCCGACTTTAATAATTATTTACATTATTCATTGTATAAGTATCGTATTTATAGGTTAAATAAATTGATTCTGAGTTATATAGGCATGGATCGTGTTTGTAGATGATTTGTGAGATGATTTAACTTTAACTTAACTTTTTAAAAACTGTTGTAACTTATTTAACATATTTAATTAATTTATTTAACCGATATAACTGTTATTACTTTTAGTCTTTTTATTTTTACATTGTGTATATTGCATGTACATTTGTTTTATATGTCTTAATATGCTGCTACACTCCACATGAATTTCCCTCACAAGGGACAATAAAGTATTGTGATTGTGATTAATTGATAGGTGTGGATCATGTCTTTAGATGTGGATCATGTCTATAGGCATGGATTGTGTCTGGGGGTTTTCGTTTGTAAGATTTGTCTTTTTTATGACTATTTATTTTACTTAAATCTGTGATGTGATTTTTCTGTGACTTTATTTCATACATCTTATACACACACCTCTCATGTGAGGATTTTTATTTTCTCCATAATATTTGGTGTCTCATCCAAAAGATAAATTTAAAACATTAATTTAAAAATTTCAGACATAATTTTTGGGTGGAAGACAATAACAAGTACAGTCTCAAACTAGAACCTCATAATGAGTGGCACTTCATTCATGTTATATAAACCAAGAACAAATAGTGATCTATCCCCTCTTACTGTTCCTGCACACTGTGCACAGATCGGTTCCCCAATGTCTTGTTCCAATTAATAAATCTACTCGATGATTGGTTGGTTGATGCTTCTGATCAATTTACTGATCAGGTTCTTGTGTTGTGTGAATGATGATCATTTTGATTTTATAAATTCTTTTGAATGATATATATGCATAATTATGACAAAACACATTTTGCTAAAAAGACGCCATTGGTCATTGTAGGTATGGACGAGGCAGCCGAGACTGTGACTGACACAGACGGCCAGCAAGAGTCCCGCTACTTCAGCAGCAGCACAGCCGCTACCTCAACCAACAAGGTACAACTATACCCTAACACTACCTCAACCAACAAGGTACAACTATACCCTAACACTACCTCAACCAACAAGGTACAACTATACCCTAACACTACCTCAGCCAACAAGGTACAACTATACCCTAACACTACCTCAACCAACAAGGTACAACTATACCCTAACACTACCTCAACCAACAAGGTACAACTATACCCTAACACTACCTCAACCAACGAGGTACAACTATACCCTAACACTACCTCAACCAACAAGGTACAACTATACCCTAACACTTCCTCAACCAACAGGGTACAACAGGTTACTATACCCTAACACTACCTCAACCAAAGAGGTACAACTATATCCTAACACTACCTCAACCAACAAGGTACAACTATACCCTAACACTACCTCAACCAACAAGGTACAACTATACCCTAACACTACCTCAACCAACGAGGTACAACTATACCCTAACACTACCTCAACCAACAAGGTACAACTATACCCTAACACTTCCTCAACCAACAGGGTACAACAGGTTACTATACCCTAACACTACCTCAACCAACAAGGTACAACTATACCCTAACACTACCTCAACCAACAAGGTACAACTATACCCTAACACTACCTCAACCAACAAGGTACAACTATACCCTAACACTACCTCAACCAACAAGGTACAACTATACCCTAACACTACCTCAACCAACAAGGTACAACTATACCCTAACACTTCCTCAACCAACAGGGTACAACAGGTTACTATACCCTAACACTACCTCAACCAAAGAGGTACAACTATATCCTAACACTACCTCAATCAACAAGGAATAACTATAACCTAACACTACCTCAACCAACAAGGTACAACTATACCCTAACACTATCACAACCAACGAGGTACAACTATACCCTAACACTACCTCAACCAACAGGGTACAACTATATCCTAACACTACCTCAACCAACAAGGTACAACTATAACCTAACACTACCTCAACCAACAAGGTACAACTATACCCTAACACTATCACAACCAACGAGGTACAACTATACCCTAACACTACCTCAACCAACAAGGTACAACTATACCCTAACACTACCTCAACCAACAAGGTACAACTATACCCTAACACTACCTCAACCAACAAGGTACAACTATACCCTAACACTACCTCAGCCAACAAGGTACAACTATACCCTAACACTACCTCAACCAACAAGGTACAACTATACCCTAACACTACCTCAACCAACGAGGTACAACTATACCCTAACACTACCTCAACCAACAAGGTACAACTATACCCTAACACTTCCTCAACCAACAGGGTACAACAGGTTACTATACCCTAACACGACCTCAACCAAAGAGGTACAACTATATCCTAACACTACCTCAATCAACAAGGTACAACTATAACCTAACACTACCTCAACCAACAAGGTACAACTATACCCTAACACTATCACAACCAACGAGGTACAACTATACCCTAACACTACCTCAACCAACAAGGTACAACTATACCCTAACACTACCTCAACCAACAAGGTACAACTATACCCTAACACTACCTCAACCAACAAGGTACAACTATACCCTAACACTACCTCAACCAACAAGGTACAACTATACCCTAACACTACCTCAACCAACAAGGTACAACTATACCCTAACACTTCCTCAACCAACAGGGTACAACAGGTTACTATACCCTAACACTACCTCAACCAAAGAGGTACAACTATATCCTAACACTACCTCAATCAACAAGGAATAACTATAACCTAACACTACCTCAACCAACAAGGTACAACTATACCCTAACACTATCACAACCAACGAGGTACAACTATACCCTAACACTACCTCAACCAACAAGGTACAACTATACCCTAACACTACCTCAACCAACAGGGTACAACTATATCCTAACACTACCTCAACCAACAAGGTACAACTATAACCTAACACTACCTCAACCAACAAGGTACAACTATACCCTAACACTATCACAACCAACGAGGTACAACTATACCCTAACACTACCTCAACCAACAAGGTACAACTATACCCTAACACTACCTCAACCAACAAGGTACAACTATACCCTAACACTACCTCAACCAACAAGGTACAACTATACCCTAACACTACCTCAACCAATAAAGGTACAACTATATCCTAACACTACCTCAACCAACAAGGTACAACTATACCCTAACATTGCCTCAATCAACGAGGTACAACTATACCCAAACACTACCTCAACCAACAGGGTACAACTATATTCTAACACTACCTCAACCAACAGGGTACAACTATACCCTAACACTACCTCAACCAACAGGGTACAACTATACCCTAACACTACCTCAACCAACAAGGTACAACTATACCCTAACACTACCTCAACCAACAGGGTACAACTATACCCTAACACTACCTCAACCAACAGGGTACAACTATACCCTAACACTACCTCAACCAACAAGGTACAACTATACCCTAACACTACCTCAACCAACAGGGTACAACTATACCCTAACACTACCTCAACCAACAGGGTACAACTATACCCTAACACTACCTCAACCAACAGGGTACAACTATACCCTAACACTACCTCAACCAACAGGATACAACTATACCCTAACACTACCTCAACCAACGAGGTATTACTTTCTTTGAATGAACATGTTCATCAGACTGGATGATTCAAATGATTGATATTTTGACTTATTCTTATTTCACAGTCAGTTTACTTTTTTTCCCAGAAATAAGTAAAAATATCACTCAAGATATTACTGTCTTTCCTGATGACATTGTCACACCACATGCTCAGCTGCCATCCAAAGGTATTCTAGCAGGCCTTTTTATTCATCAAACTTATAAATGTAGCCATTTCAAGTGTCTTTAACATGTTACGTTATGAATATCTTATGATTGTCTGTAAACTGCACAAACCTAGTTTACCTAGGTACAGAATGATCTAATGCAACTCCAGTTATGTGGTAATCTAGTGTAGCTACAGAATAATTCAGTTTAAGTGACCATGTATAGCTAACTTGTTCACCACAACACCAACTAAACTTGTCCAGGAAGCATGAAGCCACATTTCAAAAACTACACAAAATTATCTGAGTAATGCCATCATTATATACAACTAAATATCCATTTAGATACGATCTAACTGGGTATAGTAACTTATATGATCACAGGCCCCACTTTCCCACCCCATGTAACAGGGTAAGAAGAATTGGAAGAAGAGGAAGACTCGTGGCGCCACCACACAGAAGGGTAAACGACAGTGGGGCGCAGCAAAAGGGAAGGGGCGGGCAGCACCAAAGAAATCCTCAAGCATGTGAGTGATCTTAATTTGCGACTACCCAGTAAACCTCATGAGTGAATGAAACTAGTATCTAAATCTATGTTTGCACATTCAAAATATATAATTTATTAATTTGTTTCATTTATTAATAATTAATCTAAGGACTTTTATAGATTCAAAATGTACCACAACCATGCAGAGCTATTTGTGGAAGGGAAAATAAAAAACTATTCCATGCGTAAAAAACACATTTCGTAACTTTTTCTAATGCAAGAAGATGATGAAAGATAACTGTTGAATTATATTTACAAAATCATTGTTCAAAACACCTGTCTTTTCTGTAAGGATTGGAATTTTGTTGTGTATGTGTTTTTGTATAATCCCCTTGGACAAATCTCCCTCCAGACATAACCTCCCTTGGACAAAACCCCCTGTAGGCTAGTTCAAACAGTTAGGCTGGTTGAAAGCCTGGACACTCATTCTAAATGGTCTAAATGACTGGCATCAAGACGTGACATGACTAGAAAGACGTTAAAACAGAATACATATTTATTATATATCTGAATTAAGGGGGTTATGTCTGGAGGGGGTTTTGTCCAAAGAGAGTTATATCTGGAGAGAGTTTTGTCCGAACGGGGTTTTGTTCAAGGATTTTGTTCGGAGAAGATTATGTCCTGAGGGGGTTATGTTCAGTTACCATATTTTTTAGTCTGAATACAGATAATAATTCAAACACATTTGTGGAGTCCAGATGATAAAAAGATGTAGTTAATACAAAATAAACAAATCAAATAAAACATATAAAATTATGATTAAAACAACCTGACTTCACACTGTTCACGTGTCTGTTGCATGTTTCCCTGATGCTACTCTGGGGTTGTAGGCCAGCTGTGGGGGTGTCCAAGAGGGCAGGTGTGTCCACCCTCGGTCAGTTCAAGAGGCCAGCAGCAGAAGGAGGTGCCTTCACGTCTGCGTCACACTTGTCAGGTCGAAAACCCCGCCTCCTTAATGTCCCGGCACCTCGCTCCTTCCTCGGGGGTGGTGGGGGGACGTACTTCGGATGATCGACACAATTCCCTCTTGCAGCAGGTGAACAGACGGTAAAGAAAGGAACAGGAAAAAAGAACAGACAAAAGTCACTGTTTTTGTTAAGAATTATTTTTATAAATCTATACGCTAACTCTGAATCTTTGTGTTTCTCCTCCCTGGTGTCAAGGTCCATTGTAAGTGTATCTCCTCCCAGGTGGTGAGGTCAATTGTAAGTGTATCTCCTTCCAGGTGTCGAAGTCCATTGTAAGTGTAACCCCTCCCAGGTGTAAAGGTCCATTGTAAGTGTATCTCCTCCCAGGTGTCGAAGTCCATTGTAAGTATATCTCCTCTCAGGTGTCAAGGTCCATTGTAAGTGTATCTCCTCCCAGGTGTCAAGGTCCATTGTAAGTGTATCTCCTTCCAAGTGGTGAGATCCAGTGTAAGTGTATCTCCTCCCATGTGTCGAGGTCCATTATAAGTATATCTCCTCCCAAGTGTCAAGGTCCATTGTAAGTATATCTCCTCCCAGGTGTCAAAGTCCAATTTAAGTATATCTCCTCTCAGGTGTCAATATCTATTGTAAGTGTATCTCCTCCCAGGTGTCATGGTTCATTCTAAGTGTATCTCCTCCCATGTGGTGAGGTCCATGGTAAGTGTATCTCCTCCCAGGTGTCGAGGTCCATTGTAAGTGTATCTTCTCCCAGGTGTGAAGGTCCATTGTAAGTGTATCTCCTCCCAGGTGTCAAGGTCCATTATAAGTATATCTCCTCCCATGTGGTGAGGTCCATGGTAAGTGTATCTTCTCCCAGGTGTGAAGGTCCATTGTAAGTGTATCTCCTCCCAGGTGTCAAGGTCCATTATAAGTATATCTCCTCCCAGGTGTCAAGGCCCATTGTAAGTGTATCTCCTCCCAGGTGTCGAAGTCCATTGTAAGTGTATCCTCCCAGGAGTCAATATCTATTGTAAGTGTATCTCCTCCCAGGTGTCAAGGTCCATTATAAGTGTATCTTCTCCTAGATGTTGAGGTCCATTGCAAGTGTATCTCCTCCCATGTGTCGAGATCCATTGTAAGAATATCTCCTCTCAGGTGTCGAGGTCCATTGTAAGTGTATCTCCTCCCATGTGGTGAGGTCCATTGTAAGTGTATCTCCTCCCAGGTGTCGAGGTCCATTGTAAGTGTATCTCCTCCCAGGTGTCGAGGTCCATTGTAAGTATATCTCCTCCCAGGTGTCAAAGTCCAATGTAAGTATATCTCCTCTCAGGTGTCAATATCTATTGTAAGTGTATCTCCTCCCAGGTGTCATGGTTCATTGTAAGTGTATCTCCTCCCATGTGGTGAGGTCCATGGTAAGTGTATCTCCTCCCAGGTGTCGAGGTCCATTGTAAGTGTATCTTCTCCCAGGTGTGAAGGTCCATTGTAAGTGTATCTCCTCCCAGGTGTCAAGGTCCATTATAAGTATATCTCCTCCCAGGTGTCAAGGCCCATTGTAAGTGTATCTCCTCCCAGGTGTCGAAGTCCATTGTAAGTGTATCCTCCCAGGAGTCAATATCTATTGTAAGTGTATCTCCTCCCAGGTGTCAAGGTCCATTATAAGTGTATCTTCTCCTAGATGTTGAGGTCCATTGCAAGTGTATCTCCTCCCATGTGTCGAGATCCATTGTAAGAATATCTCCTCTCAGGTGTCGAGGTGCATTGTAAGTGTATCTCCTCCCATGTGGTGAGGTCCATTGTAAGTGTATCTCCTCCCAGGTGTCGAGGTCCATTGTAAGTGTATCTGCTCTCAGGTGTTAAGGTCCATTGTAAGTGTATCTCCTCTCAGGTGTCAAGGTCCATTGTAAGTGTATCTCCTTCCAGGTGTCGAAGTCCATTGTAAATGTATCTCCTCCCAGGTGTCAAGGTCCATTGTAAGTGTATCTCCTCCCAGGTGTCAAGGTCCATTGTAAGTGTATCTCCTCCCAGGTGTCAAGGTCCATTGTAAGTGTATCTCCTCTCAGGTGTCAACGTCCATCATAAGTGTATCTCCTCCTAGATGTTGAGGTCCATTGTAAGTGTATCTCCTCCCAGGTGGTGAGGACCATTGTAAGTGTATCTCCTCCCATGTGTTGAGATCCATTGTAAGTGTATCTCCTCCCAGATGATGAGGTCCATTGTAAGTGTATCTCCTCCCAGGTGGTGAGGACTATTGTAAGTGTATCTCCTCCCAGGTGGTGAGGACCATTGTAAGTGTATCTCCTCCCAGGTGTCAAGGTCCACTCCTTTTTCTGTTCATTCGCTTCCTTGAACCATTCGCTTCTGATCTACTAATTAACAGTATTTAAGAAAACACAACAATAGTTTGTTTTTTTCAGAGGAAATTGAATGGTCATTCTCCAGTGGACGCCATGTTTTGTTGCCCCATGGGTGGTGTATGCTGGGATAAAATAACACTCGGAATATAACACATTTTAATACATATAACAAATTTATATATACCGACTGAATGTACAACACATACAATTGTCTTATTTTTAACATTAACCTGCATTTCAGTTTTCTGCTTTTTATTCAGGGTTCACCAACATTTATTAATCTGAATGTTATATTTGTTACCAATCAATGTATGCACACTGAGTGTGTATGTACCTTTCAAACACACAGTATATCAGCACAAAATGTGTTATTTAACTGCATAACGTAATAATAATTTAAATAATAGGTTGCTTCATGTCTTTTACATTTTGTCTGTTGCTTTCCTACAGCTGAACACATCTACGTGTGGTGTTTCATCAAGCTTGGAAGGAAGTTGTCATATGGCCACCTTGTGATATTTATTTTAATGTAAAATTTGCTGTTAATTTTAGCCTGTATTACACTTCACAGAAGTCTGAGTTTCAGTGTCCTGTCACAAAAGTTGTGTTTATATTTTTATTAATTTTTTACTTGTCGGATGTGGTAGTTTATCTGTATTTTATATTTATGGAGTTGTATATACTGTACTTGTCCCGATTAAATAAAACCACTGTTTCGACTATGTTGCATTTATTTATTATATGATAATGTGATTGTTTGACAAAATTGTGATGATCTATGCATGTGCACTGATGTTTTAGCAGAACATTTACAGGTACATTTCAGGTCTGTTGTAAAATTACAGACCATTTCAACATCGGCTGTTAATGCTTAATAATTTATTCATTATAAATCACTATTATATCAAAGAATTACTGAAGCAACAACTGACGTGATATGTTCATAACAAATCTAAAAATACAAAGGGAACTAGGGACAAGTGGTGTACAGCACAAGAAGTAGAGGATTAGAGAGACACAGTGATGCATGGACTCACAACTGCATGGATTAAATGTACATCATAGTTTCTACATCTAACATCTATATTATAAAAAGTGGATCTATGTCGGTATGGAATGTTATTAGTGTCCTAGTGGCCCGTTAAGGTAGTTCATAGATTTAAAGTTTTAAGATTTCTTCTGGATTGACCTCTGGTGGGACTGGGAATTTTGGTGCAAATGGAACCGACTGCTATTTCTGGTTGGGTGCCAAGAAACGACTGCTTGCTTGGCATTATAGAGTAATATTGTAGCTATCCATGGGCATTGTATCAACTCTAATCTATAGACAGCTTAACTAGAAATGTTAATAGGTGACCATGTAACATCGGGATAACTCAGCTACTGTAGCTATAAAGTGTGTCAGGACACTTCCACAACAACCCTTTGTTCAGTGAACATTTCTCCGTGGTTCACGTTGACACAGACAGTGTGGAGCAGCTGACAGAGATATGTCACTTTCCATGAAGATATGGCATCACACAGTTGTGATTTGGAATGTTTACAAGATATGGTAAGATTATATGACTAATGTCAACAACAGCAGGTTGCTACAGATGTGAATCCTCCACCTCTCTGTTGCCTAATTAACCTGTCCGTCATACAACCTGTTGCATTAACAAATGGTTGCTGAACACATGGTGTTCAAACATTCTGTCGTAAATTTTGTTGAAATTCTGGCCCTAATTTTCCCTTATAATAAGGCTGTTTTCAACGCGACAACTTTATTATGTGAGAATGTTAGATCTACCAGATGCCATGCTGTCCTAGTAACGTTATTCACATAGTTTACTGTTATCTACGTAGTTGGCAAAAAGCTCGACAGGTTACAAAACAGATGAAGCAGATTCAATTCATGACCAGTAAAAACAGATTTGTTTGCTAAGAACTCCATCAATGTAACCATATTGGCTTTGTTTTTGTGCATTGGATTGTTTGACCATATTATTAGTGACAACAAAATCCACATATCCTTCCCATATAACAGCATTTATTTTTTATAAATAGCAGTGAAGTTGTGGCACAAAATGAGCAAGTGCAGTTTTTCCTCATGTCTCCCCTTGCAGCATGTCTTCCCACATTTTATAGTACTTTAAAGCTACACTGGCCACAGATATCCAAAAGTGAAACAATGAAACATCAAGATATCCCTGATCCATATTGTTTGCTTGAATATACAATAAAATTACATATTGTCTTAAAAAACCTTTAATATAAAGGTGGCTGTTCCTATTGTGACATAGTCAAGAAAAGTAATATTTATAATAACCTTAATTTATTATCCATCCTATGAATATAAGCAGTGTGCATAATGGCAGGCTACAAGCACTAGACAGAATTTTCACATCAAGAGTTCCACACAAACACACTACTCGGTGCATTAAACAATTCAATCAAGCATTCGGGCATTATGACACAGCTACTGCAGGCCATCAATGCAGACAGTTGTGTACTCGATGTCACTTCTTACACTTATCCATGTTATTTCTTTCACAGTCAAAGCAAACTCTTGGCGTAGTTGAACAAGAATATCTTTGTGGCCAGAGGTCGATGACATAGTTATGACATAAAATGTGTCATAAAATGACTTCAATCATTGGTGGCTGTGTGAATACTGATGGTGACATGAGACGGCACTCAAGGTCGACATCGTCCAATGAAGCGAGGGTACAGACACACGTCCCTAACATGCTGCCGCCCTAGGAGCCAGGTGAGAAACCGCTCGAGACCGAGGCCATAGCCGCCATGAGGACAGGAACCGTACAGTCGCTGCAACAGACGGACGATGTAACCAGAGGGTACTAACTGGACAGACACTTCTACACAGGACAGCTTTTACATGATGCAATAAGATTGCATAAGCTATTAACCCTTTTATTGGACGTTCTTTCCCTGAGGCAACATACGAGTTTTATGTTGTGAGCGTGTTTTATATACCCTATTTAAAAAAACGGCAATTAACACAAAATCAATGCTGCCAAACGAAGTTAGTGAGTAAAACATTTCATATTTTTTTGGAATATAATTTGTTGAATACAACATTATAACAGGTAGTGAAGAATTTTGTATTTGTAAAAGTTGAAATAATTAATCCAATAAAGGGAATTGAAGGGTTGGTTTGCAATTTGATTTTTTGCTCATCTTTTACAAACGTAAACTATCCAGTATTCACAGCGACATACTGGTCTGTTTGTGTAAACTTGTTTCCTTTTTATGAAAACACCAGATAAACTACATAATTATAATTGAGTTCGCCTTTGTGTGTTATGTTTTTTGTTCTAGACTAAGAATCTCAGACACCCAACATTCACAGAATAATCTACGACCACTCGGAAGAAAAGTAATGCATTTAAATAATGTTTCCACCCACATGAATTAGCGTACCTGATCCGTGTACCAGTAGTAGGGTTTGGGATCGATCCCCTCTCGCTTGTAGCCCGCCAGCAGCTCATCATAGTCCCAGATACGCATTGATCCTCCAATGATCTCCCCCACTCCTGGCATCAGCAGATCAACCTGTGACACAAACCACCTCAGATCACAACATGATCCCCCAATGATCTCCCCCACTCCTAGCATCAGTACATCCACCTGTGACACAAACAACCTCATAGATTACAACATGATCCCCCAATGATCTCCCCCACTCCTGGCATCAGTACATCCACCTGTGACACAAACAACCTCATAGATTACAACATGATCCCCCAATGATCTCCCCCGCTCCTGGCATCAGTACATCCACCTGTGACACAAACAACCTCATAGATTACAACATGATCCCCCAATGATCTCCCCCACTCCTGGCATCAGTACATCCACCTGTGACAAACAACCTCATAGATTACAACATGATCTCCCCCACTCCTGGCATCAGCAGATCAACCTGTGACACAAACCACCTCAGATCACAACATGATCCCCCAATGATCTCCCCCACTCCTAGCACCAATACATCCACCTGTGACACAAACAACCTCATAGATTACAACATGATCCCCCAATGATCTCCCCCGCTCCTGGCATCAGTACATCCACCTGTGACACAAACAACTTCATATTACAACATGATCCCCCAATGATCTCCCCCAATCAAGTAATAGCAATGCAATACATAGAATCACAAAGATTGAAGCATAATGATATTGAAACAATGATCAAATCTGATGATCTTACAGGTCCACGAGTTTTGTTAGGTTTGTGCATTCTGAACAAGGCTCATTTGTAATAAGGGAAACAACACACATTTATTAAATCACAGGTTACTAACGGATCATCAAAGCTAGAAGAATTGTACTCACGGATTCTGTGAGTTTCTTGTCTTCCTGACACCGGATCATGTAAAATGATTTTATTTCGGCCGGGAACCGACACAGGAAGATGGGTTCGTTGATCTGGTCCGTCATCTTCCTTTCCGGTGCTTCGGGAATATCCTGCAAGCAAAGATGCAACGGATCAACATTGTAGCATAATCACTGAGTAAGGTCTGTCAATGGCCTTTGCCAGAAATAGTGCCTTGTCAGAGTGAGAAACTACTGGTTTTCTGTACTGTTTGTTTTGGCTGGGAAAGAAACTCACAAAATATGCAGACAATATCCAGCTTTGAGTTACTTAAACTTTTCAACACTTCAAATCTATAAAAATGTCCATCCTCCCTCATGCTGACGCTGTCATGTTTCACAATGGCACACACAAATTAACGTTAGTGTAACAGAATGTGATTCACTTGTTCCTCTTTAATCGTATTATCAACTTTAATAAGAAAATAAAAATTTTGAGGAAAAAATGCAATGTACATTCTTAAACAAAACAGCTGCTGATGTTTCGCAGTGAAACCAATACAAGGCGATGTCATCACAGGGAACCAGACTGTAGCTTAACATCCTGTGTAAATTCCATGCTGTGACTGCAGCTTGACATCCTGTGTAAACTCCATGCTGTGACTGCAGCTTGACATCCTGTGTAAACTCCATGCTGTGACTGCAGCTTGACATCCTGTGTAAACTCCATGCTGTGACTGCAGCTTGACATCCTGTGTAAACTCCATGCTGTGACTGCAGCTTGACATCCTGTGTAAACTCCATGCTGTGACTGCAGCTTGACATCCTGTGTAAACTCCATGCTGTGACTGCAGCTTGACATCCTGTGTAAACTCCATGCTGTGACTGCAGCTTGACATCCTGTGTAAACTCCATGCTGTGACTGCAGCTTGACATCCTGTGTAAACTCCATGTGGTGATGCGTCATAAGCAACAGAACTAAACCTATTTTGAAGAGATGCCATATGTTTCTGATGACCACAGTGACAACATCGCATCATATAAACTGAGCATACCTCTCCGAACTCATAGAACGTGCCGTCGTCCTTCCTGATGTCGTGTTCACGCAGGTACGTGATCGCATCGGAGTAGTTCATGCGCTTGAATGGCCTCTTGGGGGGCTGGAAGTCAGGGTTGAGATCACGCAGGAGTGACACCAAGGGGGAGTCGAGGACATTCTCTATGACGTTGCACACCAAGTCCTCTAGCCTTTGCAGCAGGTCCTCAAAGGTGATGAATGGACACTCGGCCTCTATGTGTGTGTACCTGAAAGTATCAGTCAGGTGTGATATGAACGGACACTCGGCCTCTATGTGGGTGTACCTGAAAGTATCAGTCAGGTGTGATATGAACGGACACTCGGCCTCTATGTGGGTGTACCTGAAAGTATCAGTCAGGTGTGATATGAACGGACACTCGGCCTCTATGTGGGTGTACCTGAAAGTATCAGTCAGGTGTGATATGAACGGACACTCGGCCTCTATGTGGGTGTACCTGAAAGTATCAGTCAGGTGTGATATGAACGGACACTCGGCCTCTATGTGGGTGTACCTGAAAGTATCAGTCAGGTGTGATATGAACGGACACTCGGCCTCTATGTGGGTGTATCTGAAAGCACCAGCATCAGTCAGATTCCTGGGGATATCACTCGAGTAGCAATCAGTAAAGATGTCCCATGTAAACTCACTCTATAACTATGACAGGGGCACCTTTACGAAATAAACTGTTTATTACACAGCACCACTTTAATCAATTACAATTAATTCTACAAATCTATATAACATTACCAATAGAACATCAGGTCCTTTCTCTTATGGATGGAATGCGCAGTGTCAAAAAGATGACGTTGCTGGCTAATAAGTTAAGCATATGTTGTAATAAAACAGTTTGAATTTTTATATGAATAAATGAAAACTGATAGTTCATCAGACTAACACACTATGGCTAGTTGCACTGGCTACAAATGCTGTTACCTGGTTATATTGGTAGCCTGCAGGTGGCAGCACCATTCTACATAATTGACACAGTATTAGCCCAAAGGTGGCAGCATTGGTCACTACACGCCTTAAAAAGCTTCCATAGAAATTGAGCTTTCAGATTAAACTTATTGATTATAAGACATTATTTCTGAATTCCAGAGCAATAGTAGCAGCACCTTCAACACATTTTTCCATTTCCGTTATAATTGTCGAAACATGCAGAAATAATGCATAAAGGCAAACGAGAAAACATAATTGTTTTTGTACACAAATAAAAAGGACTGCTGCCACATAACATTGTGAGTAAAGATAAGTATGCAAGACGTACTCTGCCAAGTGTCTGCGTGTGCGAGAAAGCTCTGCCCGGAATGACTCGGCAATACAGAAGACATCGCCCATGGATGGCAGACACGTCTCAAGGTAAAGTTGTGATGACTGGGTCAGGTATGCCTGTAAAAGGTAACAGGTAGAAAAGTCGAAATAAAATCACGTTTGTACAATTTTTTACAATTTCAGAAAAAGAAAAGTATCAAAAAACTGTTTTTTTATAAAACTCTTAAATCAGGCATATGCAATTTGATATCCTTGATCTGACGAAGCAGTGGATACATTGTTAGAAAAGGTCAACACTATTTCATATTGCACAAGATAACATTTTACACAAGGTCAGTTCTATTTCAAGGTAATGTTGCTATAGTGTGTAATAGCGGTGAAAACCCTCGTCACTTACGTCCTCGCCATAGTAGTCAAACTTGAAGAGTGTCGACCCTCCTTCCACCTGTGTCTGCACCATGGCCGGGGGGGTCACCTGCAAAAAATACAAAACACATGACAACATGGCTTTTTATATACAACTAACAAAAATGCCTGTCACCTGACGGGATGCCTTGGTAGTTGACAGTCGTGATGGTAATATTTACCAAATGATTTTACCTCATAAAAGAATAGAATCTTGACATACATATTTCTATTTTGAAAAGATATATGTCCGACATCCTATTCTATGAGTCGCAGATTAATCCCTGAAAGTTTCACACTCCGTCTAAGACGAAAACGTTAACCTACCCGCAAAAACTGTTGAAATTCACAACAAATTTGGCTGAAATAAACAGGATATAAATTGTGGGACAATGGCGCTGTGCTTGAAGAAGTTTTGTAAAATTTTAAATAATTAAATACAGGTGAAATTGCATCAGCAATATTGGAGTCAGACAATGTCTGCACGGACATACAGACAGACATCGTAGGAAGCAGTGACACGACAGCCTACCTCAAAGTATCCCTGCTTGAAGTAGTGTTGTCTGAATGCCTGCATCACAACCGATCGCATCTTCAGGATTTTGGAAGTCTGCAACAACGACAGAGATGTGAAGAACTGACAATAATGACTCATAGCAGAAACTATTATATTTAACTGGTTCACATTAGACTTAAATTGATGTATCCGCTATGTCATGTTTTGCCTATGTCACAAGCAAAATTTTGTGTGACCCCTGTCAAGCTTTGCCTTGGCCAACAGTGTCGATAACAGTTATATATGTGAATTAAATTAATATTGCAGCATGACATCTCATAGAGCAAACATAATTGAACACATTGAAAACTTTGCCTTATGTTTTTGTTATAAAATACTTCTGACGCCAGAATTTCAACCAAATATATGCCGGAATGCACGAATGCAACACGTGTTCTACATCCATTTTTTATGACTTGATGGAGGTTTTGCTAGGTCACGTGATGGATAGGTAAATTATGAACACACACATTATAAATCCTTTCATAAAATCATGTGATAAATTGTATCTATTCTAGCATCATGAATGACATTATATATTTTTTTATAAATATACTTTGACCATGATGTTATATTTAGTTTGAATGATTTGTTTTGATTTATGGGTGTCAATGATTTGCCCAAGAAGTGATCCTAGGACCTAGGAATGACAAACGTTCTCCTCATGTATTAGACATCGTTGAAAGTTGCTGCGACTGTACTTAATGCCTACGTCAGTTTAGACAAAGACAGAACATTTTAAATTATATTTTTAAATTGTGGTTTACGCAAAAACTTATGGGTGATCATGGGTTTAGAATTTATATAGTTTATAACAGTAATACGTGATTTTATCATTAAAATTATGACTTTCCTTTAATAAATAACACTATTTCCCCAGGAAAAATGTTTATGCAAGCACCAACACAAGTCATGAATAGTGATGAAATAAGGCCAAATGAATGACGTTTATCAGAGATTAAGTTAAAGAGAGAGAAATGTGGGCTCTACATCCCAAGGCCAGGCCTGTGACTGAGCCCATACTAGTCTCCTGTACCTCAGGAAAAATGTATATGCTTACGCATAAATGCTTACATACATTTTCCAATTTAAGATTTCTGGAAGTGATTATCGAAGTGTTTACTCACATTTTCGCCACGTATCAGCATGTGTCGGTTGTCAAGTTGGACATCTACATGAGCGTCTTCGTTCAGCAGGTTGTCAGCGCCACCTGGTGGGGCTAGCTCAATCACTTGCCAGTAATCGACCTTCATTTCGTGTCCTCCTGGTGCCTACAATAAAAATTTTCCGGGAATGTTTATACAATGAAAAGCGTTGCTACACGTAAGTATACAATGGTCAGGAATGCTATCTCAAGCATATCTCCATGCTGCATTTACTGAAACCACAATTGCCCTATAACCACGAAATGCATTCACCAATGACCTGTATATTGCTAATTGATGTTATCAAGCAAGGCTTCACTACAACTTGCGGATTACAGTTGAAACTGATTGTGAGATCCACTTCAATCATACGGTTTAACACTGGATAGAAACAATTATTTATTTGAGTGTGTGTTTATAGAGATCTGAACAAGATGGGAGACTCACAGTCTTGCCTTCAGGCAGCAACTGGATGATGCCAGACACTTGTATACTGGACTCTGTCGACAACATCAGGCCGTCATATGTCTGACACTGAAACAGATACAACATCAGGCCATCATATGTCTGACACTGAAACAAACACCATTAGGCCGTCATACATCTGACACCGAAACACAACATCAGGTCATCATGCATCTGTCACTGAAACAAACACAACATCAGGCTGTCATACGTCTGACACTGAAACAGACACATCAGGTCATCAGATGTCTGATACTGAAACAGACACAACATCAGGTCATCAGATGTCCGACACTGAAATAGACAACATCAGGTCATCAGATGTCTGATACTGAAACAGACACAACATCAGGTCATCAGATGTCTGATACTGAAACAGACACAACATCAGGTCATCAGATATCTGATACCGAAACAGACACAACATCAGGTCATCAGATGTCTGATACTGAAACAGACACAACATCAGGCCACCATCATTGTCAGTCAACTGACAAATCCTCACATCAATGTTACGTGCCTATGCAATAATCCCACATAGTCGATATGTACATATTTTATATCTAATAGTGGTAACCAGAATGAGAATACATTATTGAATGGGAGTAGAGCGGTTAGCAAAGAAAGTAGATGCCCAGAGAGTGGAGGGGAAAAGGAGGCAAGGAAGACCTAGACTGCGATGGGAGGACTGTGTAAAAAGAGACTTGGAGGGATTGGGAGAGGAATGGAGAACACGAGTGAAAGATAGAGAGGAATGGAGACAGTTGGTGGCGAGAGCAGTGCAAAATAAGTGAGGGAAAAGAAGGATAAAATATAACTGAAGTTGAGGGTCGGAACTGAGGCAAGCTTCACCCTTGATGACAGGGAAACAGGAGAACAACAACCACATTATTGCGGGTTACGACTCTGACGCATACAGTGAGAGTTGACTCTCCAGGCAGCTCGTAGGCACGATTTGTTGAGATGTAACTCACCAGTTTATCAGCAAACACACACTGCAGATACCCCGTGCCGTCTCGCAACACAACAAACATGAGATTCTTGCCTGCAACACACAGATTTAAAATATCAGATCACACACGTCCATTATATATGTCATAGTAAACACACAGGAAAGAGAAACCAAGTTGGTTGGAGTTCTTGGAGGATGACAGAAAACACAACTAGAGATCGTACAGAATGGTGGATGTTATGAAGTGGCTTTAGACACTTAAAAGACTATAAGTAAAGTAATACTTATGACACATTGCCATGGCAAGGTGTGCTCTGCCATTTTGAAAGAAAAACAAGGATACATTCATGGGATGAAAGAACTGAATTTCATTTTTTTTGCTTTTTTAGAAACAAAAAAATCTACTACCAGTTAGAACAATACAATTTTTAATAAACGTGAAAGTATTTATGATGCATGCTCTTTTTGATTAATTGGCAAGTGATTTGATAGGTAAATACTCAATTTCGATGCTGATCCTTGTGTAAAAAAAACACCAGTCCAAACTCCAGCACACAACTGACTTTTAAATATAATCATACATACTTCTTAAAGTAATAATTTATAAGCATGCAAAATGTCATTGAGGTATCATACTTACAATTGTTCTGTTGCTATGATGACATTTTTAACAACCTTAAACTCTGTTTTCACCAAACTTGAATCCTTCGGGTGGGTCAGTTCAACCACCCGTAACTTTGCAACAAATTGACATATACAAACAATACTGGTACCAGTGTAAAACTGGAATGTATCTTTTACCATGATGCTCATATCGCCAAAATGTTTACCTTGTCTCCTCAGCCGATGCACCCAGCCTGAGATGCTCACTCTCACTTCTCGTCTCGACTCCGCATCCCGCACTTTTATCTATAACAACAATCACGTCTAATAAATGGCCTATTAAACAGTTCAACGATAGTTGAATGATCCCGTTGAGCACTTTATATTCTTCTTCTATTTGATGACCACCTTTATTTGGTTGAAGATTTTTTTATTTTGTGGGTACTAATAGTACTCTTTGGCAGCAGGAAAGAGAGAAGAGGTGCTGTAGTGATTTAGTGGGGAAAGGGGGATGTAGAAAGGGAGGGGTGGGAGGGGTGTTTATAGAATTCAGAGGTGGCAGTGGAGTCAGGACTCAAAAGAATTGAGGGTGGTCTCAGATACCACTTCCTGGGGCTGGCTATTCCTCGTGGGGAAAACGACATCTTCCTATACTGCGTACGGTGGTGGGGAAGTTTATACCCAATGTCATGGGTTTGTTTTTTGTTACTTGCAGTAACACATACATGTGTAGTCTATTTTAATTTGAGAAGAGTTTGAAACACAAGGTAGGCTTCCCTGATCTACTTATCCTATACGTGTCATGTGGCACAAAAAGTTTATTCTAAACTTAAATTATAATTTTAAATTATAACATTCATGATTTATATGTTAGATTTTTATTTACATGAGAAGGCAACATATTATTTTACACATTCATAACAAAATTGCTTGTTAAAAAATACTTTATTCTCAATAAACAACGTACATTTCAATTGTCTTCTGAATCACATGATTTACCGTGTAATTGATGAAGCCAACAATGGCAGTATCATCCATCATAAAGTGGGGAATATACTGAAAAGTGGCAAAAGTATACAAAATAATTTCTTTCTTAAACGTTTGTAATCCCCTTTTTTTTTTAAATATACATAACCAAGACACAAGAACTGTGTAGAAAACACGTGTACAACTCACCCTCACTGGTTCTGGCAGTGACTTATCTTCCTCCAACACAATCTTCTTGGCTTCTTGCAGGTTCTTCTCTCGCCTTTCTGCATCTTCCGCCTGTGTAACACACATTGTCATAGATGTGTTGCACAACATACTTTTGCAGCACCATCATCTTTTTAATATTTTCTATACGCTTTCACCATTTTCTCCATGAAAATTTGAAATAAATGTATGAGAATTGTATACACCTATGAATCAGCATACTGACTGAGCTGAACCATAAAGGTAATAATTTGAATTTTGAAATGGTAAATTAAATTTGTGCAGACACAAATATTGCCTTAATCTGATGACCAGACAACGCAAGATTCCCAATGAAAGTAGCCTTTGCAGTTATTGTTAATAAAACAAATAATACAAGTCAATCGTTAACTTACTTCTTTCTTTGCTGATTCCTCAACTTTTCTCATGTCTCGTTGAAAGATCTTGACAATTTTCTTCAGTTGAGATTTGGCTGCCACATCATACCTCTGTGAAAACAATAGTTATGACAGTTAACACACATTGTCAGTACGTCAACATTACTGGATGACAAATTAAGAACTTGTTACAATGTCTACTTGTAACAAGTTTTTAACAATCATTTTTTAAAATCTATTGCAAAGCCTGCATCACTTACACAATAGTTGTGTAAGTGTCTCAGATTAGTCTTTTAGTTCACCTACCTTCCCGTCTTCTTTGCCATCAACATATATTGTAGGGAATGGCTCCTTTCCAACTGCCTTCATTGCCTAGAAAACAAACATAGGACTTAAATAACAAATTCATACAGCTTTCAGTTATAATTCTGTTTTATTAATGATTACAACAATAATTGTTTTAGTATTTATGCAAGCAACAACACGGAGACAATATAGATATGAAAAAGGCCAAATGGATGACGTTTGTTTATTATGGGTAACCAGTGTATAGGCCTTTTTGGCACACTGTAATATTTAAATAAAAGAAATGTGGACTCTACAACCCAATGCCAGGCCTGTGACTGAGCCCATACTAGTCTCCTGAGCATCAGGCTGTTAGAGCCCACATTTCAACATATAAAGCAGCAGTGGTATTCCTAGAACAATTGAAAGGAATGACATGTAATCACAGCAGAGCTTGTTATGTGTAGTTAATTTTAAAGCCAACATGATTAACTAAGCCAACATGATTAACTAAAAAGTGCCTTTCTGAATACCACGCTATCTGCTGCCAAAAACACTAAATCTAAAATTATAATAATCCCAAATGTGGGGGTATTTCGCCACAGGTCACCGAACATGTGACCCCCCCACATAAACAAACTAGATTACAACAATAATTGTTTTAGTATTTATGCAGGGTTCAATCTGGGATCTTGGACAAATGGGCCAAGGGCCCATATAGGTTATAAAAGGTCAGGGAAGTCACTTCTATGTCAAGGAAGTGACGCACATCAAACACTTTAAAAACAGAACATGACTGAATCTAGATAGCTTGCCTCATTTAGGCATCTTCAAACCTCCATATAGCAATTTTTTTTTATATTTGGGGGTGCATGCCGTGTGCGGGCCTACGCTAGACAAAGACAACAAAGTAAAATTTCATTTAAAAAGTGCAGTCCGATTCCGCTTGGTAGCGAATTTCATTATTGCCTATACTATTATCGGTAATAATTTAAATTTCCAATGAATATTTACGTATAATACTTTTCGGTTGTATGCATGGCCTTTTGCCCCACATGTCTATGAGTGACTTTTGCGTTTTACTTCGTTTCATGATTCTGTCTAGCGGATAAACAGCGTGCGCACTCTGGCAGATATTTTACGCCTCGATAAAACAACATGCGCGCTCTGGCAAATAATTGTACGCCTAGCAGATTTGTATGGAATTAGCAATAGATAGCGCGGTACGCTATATTATCGGCCAGAACAACGACATAATAATTACTTGCTATTGTGTCTTTGCTATCTTGCACATAAATTCTGGATACCTACAAAATATCGAATAAATTAAGGGATTGCATGCCTCGTCAATGTAGATTTATTTTTAGTGCGCATCAACTGAATTTGTTTGCGCCAGATGTCACATTTACGAGCCCTTTAGGCGCATTCGTGAAATTTTGGTGGGTCATTTGTTAAAATATTGCGTCAATGGCACGGCCTGGATTGAACCCTGTTTATGCGATAGTTATCGGGCCCATAGTGTTGGAATTTTTGGGGGGTTTGCGTTTTTTGGTCTGTTATGGCACATTTTCAACAAATATATATCATATCCCGTTTAGCTGGAGCCTTGAGGAGAGTAGTGTTGGAGATTTTTGGCAGTTAATAGGGTAGTGTTGGAGATTTTTGCCAGTTAATAGAGTAGTGTTGGAGATTTTTGATGGCTGAGTGTGGAACAGTGGTGGAGATTTTTGCCAGTTAATAGCATAGTGTTGGAGATTTTTCATGGCCAAATGTGGAACAGTGGTGGAGATTTTTGCCAGTTAATAGGGTAGTGTTGGTGATTTTTCTTTGCAGTTGAGATAAGGGGTGGCAGGGATTGATATGGAAAAAGACATGCATGTGCCATTCAGGCAGAGATAAAACTATGTGCTTTTTCGAAATTTGATGTGAACCAAATCAGTTAATTATAATTTTTATTAATTAATTTGCATAACAGTATGATCGCTTAAATAACCTGGTAAATGATGTGAACATTAAATTTCTTCAATATTAGGCATGTAATCATGTTATTATTAAACTAGTTTTGAATTCTATTTATGACTGCCTATGCAACATATTTCAGGGTACAAAACATATAACCATCAGTATCAAAGTGCTCAGAAATATTCAGGTTCTTTTCAAAATCTGTAACGTTACAAAACTAGATACATTCTGGGGAGGTGTACCCCATTTTTCATGGATTGGTCATGCTGCTACAGTCTACTGCTCCAAGGACAGGAAGATTCTAACTGAGAAATACGATGCAGCAGTTTGTGATACTGAATGACAACGATTCACATATGAGAGAGCACCAACTAAAAATATTCAAAGAACTATGTTGTTTAAACATTAAAAAACTCATTGATACACCGATAAACAGATGCATGGAATATCCTCACTCAGTCTGTGGTTGACATTGCATCGGTGCAGTCTTTTGAGAGGAAATTTTATTATAAGGTGTGGGAAAATCACCCAATTAAATTATGCAATACAGTAAGACTATTATTACATATAAGATTAGAACATAGCATTGTCTTTTTTATGACCCAAAGTGATGGGACATTTGTAATTAATGTACTATTTGTGAGCCTTGGTGACATGCTTTTAAAAATGCTTATTTTTTGTTTATAATGTACTCCAATTGTAATATTTAGCAAAAATACATGAATTTAAAAACATGCATATATGTACATGTATGGATGGATATTATTTTGTATATATATATATATATATATATATATGAACGGATTGCATTTTGTTCGGCAAGAGTTGAGAGTTGAAAATGGGCGATAATATGGTGTCGGCAGCAACAAATGCTGTTCACGGTGCTTGACTAAAGCTTATAAACCATGTCAACGACAGGCCGGGGTAAGCAAGGCACAAGGGTATTGATTAGACTGTTCTCAGTGTCCAGTCATCAAGGTAAGATATGATTTAAATAACTCCATTCAGGCCATTGTTCTGTTTGTTGTCTACGCAGCCGTTGTCTAGGTTCGGGCGCAGTCTGGACTCTGGAGCAAATCGGAGTGCTATTTGGGCCTCAAAATACGCTAAAGCCTAAGACGCAATATCTATATAGTGTGAAATTGTAAATATGCTTGGGATGATGTGGAATGATTTAATTATCGCATCGATGTGTCAAATTTAGGCAAGTTAATAACGGCAAAATCAAGGTGGGACCAGATTCTACACAAGTGGAGTAGTGTAGGACATTGCTAACATTAATTAATCAAGTGTAGGGGCCTGGTTACAACATGTACTATTTCAAAACATTTTTAGTTTATTACACTTTACAATGACTAATTCATCTTTTTGCACAGCTGCTCATCCTGAGAGCGATGCATAGCAATACACTGAATGAGGCATTACACGAGGAAAGACGAGTGTACCTCCAATATTGTCTTGTAGGGTTTATCAGCACTTCCATCTCCCTTTTCATCTGAGCCTTCCTTCTCTGACGTGTACATCTCAGCTGAACAACACAGTTCACAGGTCAGCCAAGTACCAAAATTATCTGGTCATGTAATTAATCATTAAACCATCAACAAAAGCAACATTTCAACCATATCAACTGATTTTAATAGTGTGCAGAATTGCATCAGCCTCCACTCCATTGTTATCATTCATTTAGAAAGCTGATGAAATATAGTACTCTTGCTAATTGTGACCATTAAAACTGCCCTACAAAGCAATGTGTGATAAGAATATATCTTTGACAAAATAAGGTAACAATAAAGCAAGAATAATTTTAATTTCCGCCATGTTTGTGGTCCAAGTTTGTAAACGAAAATATTCCCAGATAAGTTAGAATAGAATGCCATCTTCATTTATAATTAGTGACAAAACTATATATGTCCAACGTTTTTAATTTGAGGTAATATTTTTGGCACCTCTGTGCCCTTTTCTTTACTTTTGCCGTAATACATTACCACTACGTCTACAGTTGGCTCCAGCCGGGCTGTGCTCGGGATACGAGCCGCCCGGGCCCGTGGCCAACGTGGGATGTCAAGTGACAAGTTGTCAACGTACCAAGACTCATTTGTCCCACTTCGCTTCCGATGTCAGCCATACTACTGTTCTTTCAGTGTACCTCACTAAACCCCACCAGCTATTTATCTCAAACGTTCGTGGACAATTGGTGTTTTATTGCAATGTTTTTCCACGTTGCATCAGACAGTCGGTAACGCCGACAGATTTAGAAACCGGATGCGAAAGATTTCTGGCAGGTGACAATGTCGTAATTTTTTTCACTGCCTTTATATTATTTCACAACCTCTTAACAATGCATTTTGATAGATTTATTCGTTAAACAATATTGAACACTAATCAGTGTAGTATATTTTACTACACTTGTTTTTATCCTATATTTATACCAAAATGTGTTCACTGTTTCACCATCTGTAACAAAAACGGTCCATAAACCGTTACAGGTCGGACAAAATTATTATCATGATTTGTTTCAATAATACATTCTAGTGTATATGTAGCCAGGCAAAATTATTTGAACTGTAGTCCTCGATCTTGATTTAGCATCTGATCATCTATCCACTGTACTACTGTAGCCCTTCAATTAAGCACCATACAAACAAGTATGTAAGTAATATTGCACAACAAGTGCTAGATCTATATATATATATATATATATATATATATATATATATATATATTACTATTCATGATGTCATGATGGTAGATGATCGAGGGTCTGGCGCCAGAAACTTCACACTGCAGTCAATTAAGAGGAGTGTAAAGGGAACCACTCTATGGCCGATAATTTTTCAATTTTAGAATACAATTTTTTTTTTTGGTGCATTTTGGTTAGGCACACATAGAGGTGTACAAAATTAGTAATTATTTTTAAACAGTAACAATTGTCTTGTCCAATGTGGTAAATGTTGATATTAAACCAGCAGATCATAAGATTATCCCCAACATGAAGAAACAGCACGAGTTCTACCATCAAAGGGGAAGCCAAAGGGGTAGAATGGCATTGCTGCATATGTACGTATGACGATGTATGTGTTCAAATATGTTTCACTGTTTCACTGTTTGTTTATTTGCACTGCCTTTGAACAACACACATTTTACATAGCATATTCTTAAATAACTTAATCTCAAATGCACCAAGCTTAGTAACCCCGAAGACTGCAGGTGTGCAGTATACCACAGTACAAATTAAGAGATTATAATTTAAAATATATGTTTTCGACATTCACTCATTGTATTATAAAATTGCTAGATCAGCTTTCAGCCATAACTGTTTTCTTCTACATCGGTGGCTTTGTTAGTTAGTCTTCTTCTATAAGTTAACTGTCTATGCCATAATATACCACAATATACTATTTTAAAATAGTTAGTGTCTGTACTTAATTTGTATATTAATTGCAAATTAAGAAGTTTGGAAACGCGACGACAATGGCGCGCTAAACAACAACAATAATGCCGATTTTGTTCGACGTGGTGTATAAACCGACTGACATCCGCCGTTTTCGAAATGCACATAGCATGTTTGGAAATGTTTCGTTAATGCGTAATATTATTTTATAAAAACAACTGTTCTTAACTATATCACATATGCAAGTCAACGCAGATTATAAAAAAATAGTGGCTCCAACAACCAGTTGCATATATGTATAACCAGTTTAGAAAGCAGAGCCGTATAATGGTACAAGTTCAGCATATCAATGCGCGTACGTCGAAGGCAGAGGTGTCTTGTCCGCTGAAGAATTTTGCAGAATTTTAGCGGTTAGGGCACACGAATAAATGCAAAGATGGACAAATCTAAAATAATAGCATCCAAAATGTTTATCACGACGATATTGGAGACGAAGGATGAACTTGATGAGGTAAAATGCGTTGATTTCTTGTGTGGATGAAAGGGGAAGCTGACCCCGTTTAGGCTTTAGCCCCAGACATCAGAACGTAGTCGTAGTCATAAACGAGGGTCACCATAAACTAACGTTCTCTATTCATAACAGTAACCCGATAACAACGATACGTTGACAGGATGTTATTAAACTCGGCAACATGTATATAATTTTATTGAAACGTGTTAAACAGCTAAGGCTAAGCAATTGCAAGCTTGACAGCCCAGACCAAGGCCAAGCGAGCCCTGTTATTGACAGTGTTGTGGCTTGTGCCAGGCATAGCCACTGGCACAGTATATAGAAATAAGGTTACACTGGTAACCAACTCAAATTGACTATATATCTATACATTTGATGTTATGCAGCATGCATGAAATTAGGCTTGATTTACGAATTACCCTGATTCATATTTGTATTACTCATGCAAACAATGGTTATAATTTATAATAATGGTTTTATATTTTAAAACTAACACCAACGATTGCCTAACACTGTAAATAGATCTATTATTGCAGATATGTAAGCAGATGTGTAATTTCTTATGGATTATACATATTCAATATAATTGTTTTAATGAATGTAGCCATATGCCACATTTAAATGTTTTTTTTAATGTACACAGAAACACTTTCTGCCCAAACCTACCAAATTTAATTTTATGGATATATTTTCTAAGTAGAAGGGTAATACATGGCAGTTTTCCGATGAAAACCATCAGAATTTTTGTTTTAAATACAATTGTAATCTGGTAGTTGCCAACAGTTGGCTGCTGTTCGAATGCTCTACTACAGCTGCCTATAAACTAGTGGAATATTTTAATGTACAAAATTTAATGTGGAAAACGGACACTTTTTTGTAGTTGATTATCATAAGACACGTTATTAGTACAAGTTGTTGTGACATGCCACATTGTAATATAATCACAAAACTGGCTAAGGTTACATCAATTAAATAAATATTTGTGAGCACTGTGAAAGATAAAACTATACATATATAAAAATGTTCATATTCCTAAACAAGTTCTAGAGTGTAACATGTTAATTCATGTAGCTTAGTATTTAATCTTCTGTAAGCAGTTCTTAACACCAGTCATTTGAATTAGTCGTTGTTATGGCTACTGTACAGAGATAGTAACACAATGTTTAAAAAGGTTGGCTGATTAGACATCGGTATTTGGTTTTTTGTAGGTAACAGGCTCTTTTTAACAATTTATACATTTGATTGATTTTTTATTTAAATTGTTGACATACCTTTATGTTTGGCTTGGAATATGAAACTTCTTCTGACTACCTTGTATACTGTTTCTTTTTTGGGTCTTCTTTCATCAGTTTTACAAATACAAACTCAACATTTCCGACATTGCCACATTTTACTGTTTGCCTGGGCGTGAAATGCTAACTACAACATCAGGATATTTAATTTATTGCATAAATATCATGTTACATTGCTGGTCTCCTAACCACATATATTACCATATACAATTTTCAGCCTGCTAGTTTTTTTATTGTGGAATGTCACAAGGATTGTAGTAAGCCATTGTAGTGTTAGATGTTAAATGATCTATAGCTTATTATCCAGTGTTATGTTAGAGGTTCAACTAGACCACATATTTGGAAAGTCTGAGGAACACTAAACAGAAATACTTGCTTAGTCATAACAAGAAAACTTGATAGAACATTATGAATTTATGATAAAATTCTAAATAATTTATCCTTGTTGCAAAGTTGATTTTAATGCACTTACGTGTATTTTTCTATTTAGAAACTGGAGAAATACTCGGCAGTGATCAGCAAGTTGAGTGCTGGCGTATCAGAGAGTGCAGCAAATGATGCATATCAAGCTTACGTAAGTCATTGAATGTTGACAATCTAAAATGGTCATAATTGCCGTCGTAAATCAGTTTCAGCTACCACACTGCTTTTAAATATCCTTATTGCGTATGCAGGTACACTGTGGTGTAAGTCTGCTGTGGTCATGAGTTCAACAAGAACATGTTCACAAGATCTGGATCCAAAGAAAGAAAATATGATCATTTTTCAAATATTTAACAATTACACTTTCAAATCTTTCAAGGCAATCATAATTACACTATTGGACAGTTCCATGTAACTATGGATTTGACTCATAAAACATTCATTATGAAAACATAATGTTTATAATGTATTGTACACAAATTGGGTGTCCCAAATATAGAAGTTACACACAAATACTACTTGATTGGTCACTTGGATACAATCATGCTTCCATGCATAACTAAAGTATGAATTTAGCAGTAAAATGTCCAAATCAAATAACGCATGTGTCAATAAAATGTTAATACCATACAACCCCTCCAAGCGACCAGTCGTAGTATTTGTGTGTAACTTCTATATTTGGTACACCCAATTTGTGTACAATACAATACAATACAAACATTACATTTTCATATTGAATTTTTTATGTGTCAAATCTGTATTTACATGGAACTGTCCAATGGTGTAATTCCGATTGACTTGAAACTTGTATGTAACTATAATACATGTAATTACAATAACATAAATGTTCTTATATATTTTATAACAATTATTGAATGGATTGAAGATCTGTTTTTTTGGTTGCTATAATATGACATAATTACCTCACAAGAAAGTTTCTTGTGAGGTAATTATGCCATATTAAATTGTTGATTAATGTTTTTAATTATTAAAAAAATCTTATTTAACTGTTCTTGTAATTAATATATATATATATGATTTTACTCAATTTTATCCATTTGCATTGTGCACATATTTATGCCACGTTTAATGTTTTACATGTAATTAGATTTTGTACAGACTTGTTGCCAAAAGGTGAGCATGAAAAGTGGACAGGGGGGTCAAAACAAAGTTGGTATAATGAGAAGGATGAATGCATGTTTAGCTTGGGCACATCATGCTGTCATCATCACGAGTAAAGAGAAGATAATGCTTATCATAGTTTTTGAGCAATTTGAAATTTAAGGAAATTTGTTGGAAAGTGTCAAACGTCAGCGATTACACAACAACAGAATCAATGTCAATGTCAGTTTGTTTGCTATAAATGTAATCGCTGATGTTTGATTCTCAGCAAAAACAACAACAAACAGTAATTTATATTTCTCTAATTTGCCATTTATTTCAGGCACATAAAATAGGCACTTCAACGAATTCTGCTCGCGCCGTTTTTTCGCGTGCGTCATTTTCTGTTGCAACTGCGCTGTGCCGTTTACTCGGCTTCTTGGTAGCGTTTTGTTTCAACCCGTCGTTTTGTGCGCTTTTAACAGTCGTATACATCATTCATTGCGGGATTCTTGTAGACGGTAAGTTGAAGTTTATTTGCGTCAATTTCTTTTTACAGTTTGACCAAAATGTCAATTAGACGACATTGCTGTGATTCATTGGCAAGTTTTACAGTTTTGGCACAAATTGGCAGAAATGATTTTGTGTTTATTTACATCTATAGGTTTTATTCATTCAGTGTTGACAATTTCGTTGTTCCGACAGATTCCGCCATATAGATTTTACGCCGTTCAAAATGTGACTGTTTTGGCCGATCTGGCTCTGTCAAACCAAGAGCGCGTCACAGGAGTCTATCAGATCATAATCATATCTTGTTTATCTTAATTTAAATCCCTACAAAAACAACAGTGAACACCTGTTTTACCTTTTAGATATAATTTATTTGATTAATCACTGATTAATATACGTGGGCCTTGGCCTGGGCGCCGTTGGCCCGGTTGGGCTTGGCATGTGCCATTATAATATTACGGTTATGCTTTTATTTAGACTTAGAAATAGTATAAATTTCATTATGCAATAATTTTAATTGTTCTTAATTACAACAATTTGTTAGAAAAAAAATGTTGAGGTAAAATATGTAAATTATTCGACTTAATTTGTTTTAAAATTTAAAAGGTTTCATGACAAACAGTCACTGCACAACATTTTAAAAGTACACCTGTAGTAATATAAATATTAAACGCCTTGAGGCTTGATCAGTTGTAGCATCATTTGTTTAATTGTGTGACAACATGCAATACATTAAACACCACAGTTATACCTCTGAAGTTAGTATCACAATTATTATGAATTGATGTGACACATAGAATTTTACGCTGATCTGTGTCTGACAGTTAACTCTGAAGGTACCGAGCCACAGTCGTCTGAATATGACACCCGTCACCTGCCCGCATACGTACACATTTAATCTGGCTGATTATATATCTGATTCTACATTGAACAGAACAGCATGACACGAACATTACTTATAGACATCATGTTGAAGAACACAACATTATTTTACAGGATACTAAAATATGAACCTTGCTACACAGATCTTGCAGCCTACTGGCAATTATGAGACAATCAACTTCCAATATTACAAAAAGACTGTATTATGAGCAGAGCAGACTTCTTCTTCGTGGCTTGACTCCCATGGTCCATGGGGAGTAACGCAGAAAGCAATCTTGCATTTGGATTCAGTGACGGAATACTGTGAACAATTTATAACATTACTTCATGAAGTTCATGTTAAAATGTAGAACATTACATTATAAAGCACTGACAATTGATTACTGGTCTCTATAGAGCCTGCAGCATTCATCCAACCTGTCGTGACACAGTCACACATAGACACAGTGAACTAGGAATATGAATATTGTATTTCATTGTCATGTATTGATCTGTTGAGTTATTTAGCCAATATTTACTTATTAATAAAGTTATTGTTAATGTTACATGACTGGTTAATGTATATTTATTATGTTTAATGTGGGTGTAAACATTGCATAACTTATATAACTGTCTTCATAATTGTGGTCATTCCAGCCTTTCTTCGAAATGTAGTGGTCGGTCGTTAGTGTGCTAATATTAGCCAATATTAACTTATTAATTAAGTTACTGTTAATGTGAAATGACTGGTTAATGTATATGTATTACCATAATTAATGTGGTTTACTGGTTGCATAAATTATATAAATATCTTCATAATCATGGACATTTTGGCCTTTCACTGAAATGTGTCGGTCTGTCAAAGTTGCGCACTAATTAGCCAGTATTGACTAATTAATTAAATGATTTGTTAATGTATATGTATTACCATTATTTATGTGGTTATACAGATTATATAATATGTATAAATATTTTCATAATCATGGGCATTATGGCTTTTAATTGGATTGTTGGCCTGTTGAGTTTGCATGCTACATTACTAAAAATTAACTAATTTATTGTGCTAATTTGGTTATAATTTGTACTGAAAATATTAAATATTGTAAATTTATTACTCTAGTCAATGTGTTTGAAAGCCATGAAAACAATATTTAAATATGTACATAAATAAAAAAGTTATGACATTTTAAAGCAAATATTTATCCACAGAAAACACAAAAATGAGTCCATTTTGCCATTGTAAGAGATACTAAAAAATTACGCTGTTTTGCTGTCTTAAAATTGCAATATCTTTTGATCTATTAAAGATACCTTAGTAAAATAAACAGTTATGTGATCCTTAATCTATTACCTTTAATTTAAGCCCATTCCCAATGTTCTAGCATGATATTTAATTTGTTGTTTAAGTGCCTACATAAAAGAATCAACATGACATGACAAGCAAGTCGTAATTATGATGTCCGACACCAAAACAGTGTCAAACATCATCATTACGACAAGATGCAGTAATCTGAGACTCGATTTTGCACCCAAGTGCAGTGCGCAAACCAAATAATTTCATGGGCAAAAATGCATGTTTCCAACTCTAATTCTACCCTACTCAAGAAAATTCACATAAAACTTCTTAAATTGGCAATTGAATCCCTGAAACTGAACAAACTAAGAGTCGGACATCATTACAGGGTCGAACATCATCAAAAATAAAAGATTACTACATATCTTTTGATGCCACAAACAGCGAAACGCGAAATTCCCCACACGGCCTGATTCGACCGGGAATTGTCACATGATAAACCAGATGTGGTGGAAATTCCAAAATGCTTCCAAAATAATAATTCCTATCTATTTGATGTTTTATTCGATAAGGTGTCGTGACATCATTTCTTACAACACATTCTGAGCGAATTATCAACAGGATTTCAAAAACTATACAGCTTTTGAACGATGAAATTGAGTATTGCTGGCAAGTTGCCGATGTCATCTCGCCAACATATCAGTATGTTTCCGGTTGTCACGGAACTTTGCTGCCCTGTGAAGGTTGTCAAAGTTTTCAGTTGATGTTTACATCGCAAATGGCCTTTGACTCCCATGATTTTCGCAAGCCAAAAATTAAATTAAAAGAATACAAAAAATTATGTTTCTGTTGTGAAATAAAGTAAGTTTAATAGGAATTATATGCACCGATTTTGGGAGACAAAGCGCTGAAGTCAGCAGGGGTCGACTTGTCCGTTTTTGATGGCCGAAATTTGTCGCTCACATCAATATTGAACATGAACACACACATCTCTTTTAATCAATATTTTTACTGCTACTATGACTTTTAGACTTGGCATTAAGCTTTTATCAATTACCTTTTGTTTATATGACACGATAATACTAATATTTAAATATATATATATATATACATTTTTTTATTCATTTTTTTTACTTAATTAATTACTGTTTTGATTTATTACTATTTTACATGTAAAGCGCCTTGAATAGTTTCTAACTAGAGTTGGCGCTATATAAGTATATTTATTTATTTATTTATTTATTTACATAACTTCACCGTATTTGTTAATCATTTTATTTCCACTATATCTATAACTTATTATCAACACACACCATAAGCCATTTGAACACAGTGTTTTTTTTTTTTGCATTCAAAGTACCCTCGTTTTGCACACCTTTTAGCAATAAGTCTACAGCGCTTTGATTGGAAATGGTGCTTTATACAAATATTATTAACAGTTTCTGTTAATATTATTGTACTGATGGCACATGTTTTTTGTTGTTACTTGAGCTGTTGCACTGGAGACGGCTGAAGAAGTGGTTGTGTTGTGTTGTAGGTATGCAAGGGTCCGCCCCAACACGAGGAGATACAACTTGGTCTCCTTTACAACATCCTGTCTGACACAAACACAAAGACGGCAGCCACAGTGAGTCATTGACACTCTGTCGTATCAGCACATAGCTACACACAGAGGTGCTGGGTACTGTCCTTGTTTATGGGCAGGCCAGCATCCCTTAACGATGACTACAATCAGTCACATAGGCACATGCCCCCTGGACCTTTGTAATTTGGCATGCCCACAAAATCGAAAATCGAAATGTGCCCCTGTTAAGGTTACAATAAGGTGAAGTTATGCCGATGCAGCGATGAAAAATGTTTGACAGCCCGCCATGCCCCCCATCTTCCGATGTCTCCAGTCGAACTGATACAGCGGAAAAGCTGGCTGATATTTGAAATTTTTTACACCATTTGGTTTGGCTGCCAGTGGAGGTTTTGGTGGCCCCCCTAGACTACCCTCTCTGGACACGCCCCTGAGCCACTTCTTTTTCGAGCTTTTGGCATGGATATTTTCTGGGCCGAAAGTAGGCACTAACATTTGGCATGTACATGCGTTATATGCGCATGTGCAATATGCAAAACCGGATAGGAACTTACTTTCAGGCTGGAACTTTTGGCATGTTACACCGGGTTCATATTTTCTTTGTATCATTTTAACCGTAAGCCAGTTTGTTCACTCCGCATTGCTCTGGTTCATTCAGCTGGAGCTTCACTCTGCATTGCTCCGGTTCATTCAGCTGGAGCTTCACTCTGCATTGCTCCGGTTCATTCAGCTGGAGCTTCAGTCTGCATTGCTCTGGTTCATTCAGCTGGAGCTTCACTCTGCATTGCTCCGGTTCATTCAGCTGGAGCTTCACTCTGCATTGCTCCGGTTCATTCAGCTGGAGCTTCACTCTGCATTGCTCCGGTTCATTCAGCTGGAGCTTCACTCTGCAATGCTCCGGTTCATTCAGCTGGAGCTTCACTCTGCATTGCTCCGGTTCATTCAGCTGGCTATAGACAGTAGTGGATGTTTGTGTAGGAATATCTTTGCACAGTAATTGCAGCGAGGCTGACATTTTCCCAGAAAAGTCAAAACAGTGTTCAGTTGAACAGGTTTTCCATGTAGTAAAGTGTAAAGCAATTTGAGCATTCCTAAAGACTGGATACAGTGCTATATAAGAACTTTTACTTTACAGTATTACCGAGACATGACATTAACCAGTCGTGACGGTCTCACAAAGGTGCTGACCGTCACGAATCAGCTCATCTACGAGAAGTGGATTAAGATGCAGGACACGCCCAGAACACAGGTATCGTACTTTACGCCACACGCTTCCTCTTGTTTTGGACTCATCGATTGGGTCAGTAGGAATGGTCATCAAGCAAACAGTTCTGCTCGTATCATTTGCAGACCAAAATTGCACTAATGTGCAAAATTGCACTAACATTTGCAAGTTAGATCAGTATTATGCATTTAGGTAGTAATTTTACTGCAGTGTACAAATGTCATAAATACAATACTACTGTGTACTAGTATTAAAATAACCATATTACAGTGTATTAGCATCAAAATAACTAGACAGTATGTTTTTCCTTCATGGTGGGTGAATTTATGCTGACATTGAATCCACTGTGATTGAAGCATCAGTGATCCTATGGAAATGCACATATAAAATTTCTGAGAATCTACTGACACAAGTAAAATCATAGCTGAGTGACAAAGTTTGATGTAAGTGCAAACATATATTGAGTTTATTATTTCTTAATTCATTGTTATGAAGAGAAACTGAAAAGATCAACAAATAGGTTAGTTGCTGCAGCCACCATAACTGTGTATCTGTTGTGTCGACAGCTGCTGTGGTTTGCGAAGGAACTGGTCAAGAACGGAGTGACTGGAGCGGATAGTGTCATACACTCACTCATACGACAAATAGCGGGTCAGTGTTAGTGCTCAATACTCTCCTAACACAGCTGTCTGCATGTGCCGTGTAGGGCCAAATAATGTATACGTTATATTTAGACGATTTGACTTGTTTATTTTCCACATGACTAATACAGTACTTTAGGAGATTAGCAGCAGACCGCTGGATGCAAGTAAAATCAGTACTTTTTAACTTATTTTGTACTAATGATGCATCTTATTATCTTGGTTTGAATCATGAAACTGGTATCAGTTAATGCTATCTAGAGTAACTGTGAGTTCACTAGTGATGCAAACCTGACATTTATAAGGTCTAAATTTGCCAGTGACATGTCTGACTTCAAATGTCTTTGAATTTTCACTGTCACTAATATTAGGCCACTTATATCTCGGCATGTACGTTTGTTGGTGTACCTGGCTGTCTGTGTTTGCAGGAGGAGATGTCAGTGCAAAAAATATCTGGTTGACAGAATCTGTACTAGACATACTAACTGAACACAGGTAAGTACAGGGATACTTATCCATGCGTGCCTATCCACGTGACATTGCATCATAGTTCAGTGTCATTACGAAGGTGAAACGTTCGCCCATGTAACGTTGTATCATATTAATTATGATAATACCCTTTATTTTCTTGATATTTAGCGCCATATCTGAAATTGTTCCTCATGATGCTTAACAATATATTAAAACATTAAACAAATTAATAAAAATAACTTATTTTACAATAAGTAGGACATGATATAGCAATACGGTGATAAATAATTTAAGTAAGTACCATATTGTTCCAGACAAATGCCAGATTGATTACTTGAGAGGTGCACAACAAACAGTCATCTCGGTAGCCAAAATACATCGTTGGACTTGACAGAATATCCTCCATCTGTACTGAATTGGTGCTCAAATAATTCAAAACAGTTGGCTTGGCAACGATGCAGCGGGGCAATGACAACTGTGGGTGCAGTCAACAGTGGGGGGAATTCTCAAAGACGTCAAGTCAGATATCCATGTGTTCTCCATTGTGTGGATCCTTCGTCATGGCGACAGACAGTTTTGGATTGTGAAAATCACATTATCTTATCGTTAGGAAGGTTTACATGGTTATGACGCCATGCTCGACTTTGAGAATAAAATGAAAGCCGCACTAAAAAGAAACATGTTGCAATCTTATCCCTAAAAGCACAATTAACTGTTATCCTCAAAGTATCCAAAAGGTGGCGCCAGCAGCCATATTACCATATAAAGTGCACATTCACTTCTGAAAACCTGTGGTTTCATTTGTGTGAAAGGGGGGCGCATATGTTACTATTAGGCAGTGTGTGACTATTGGGGACAATGTGGTAGTAAGTTAACAGAGTGTTCTGAGTGCTTCTATGGACTGGATACATTGCTATAAATGATAAGAAGTTTTCTTTTGGTTGTGTTTACAGACAGTGGCTGGACAAGCTGCCCCAACTCCTGCCTATTGCACTCTACACATTCCTGCGGGTGATCGTCGACCACGGAAACCGCATGTTCCTCAATCTGCGGCAACGAGAAGTCGAGTTCTGTGTATCGCTACTGAGAGAGAAGGTATGATTATAAGTTGTGCCACTTTTTCTTGTGATATAATACAGTCTTTGATATTTATTTTATTGATTATTTTTGCATTCCGCTGTATTTGACAGTGGGACAGTAGCATATGTAATCAAAGGTGCAGTTTGATATAAATATTTTGGTGTTATAAGGTTTAAAACTTTAGTCCTACAAAAACATGACAAAATATTTTAAAAAGAAATTGTCACTAAATGGACTTTACCATATCAATGAAGCAATAGGGTCTTGATTGTTTTAGTAATGTTTTGTCAGTGTGAATGTAGATGGACATAACTAAAAATGCCGTGTGAATGTTTGCAGTGGACAAACTGCATTGTGATAGGCCGGGATCTCGTTCGACTCCTGCAATACGTCGCACGGACACCGGAATTTGAGAAACTCTGGCGTGACATACTGCACAATCCTACAGCAATCCACCCACAGTTTACAGGTAGGTGATAGTTCGCAATTCATGCCAACCTTTCAGATTTGATTAACAACCTGCACTTATATAGCTCTGAAACGACAGGAGAATAATCGAGTTGATGTCTGAATAATAAATATATTTTCTTTATTGTGTTCACGTGTGGACACCAGTGTAAGATTATGCATATAGTTAGATTATGTGTTTTAAATAAACACCAACTATGTAAAAAGGTGTTGTTCTGAGTAAAATCAGTGTTTGGTGTCAATCAGTGTTTGGTGTCAAACTGTATGTAATGTCAATCTATGGTGTCAACCAATATGTGATGTCAAACAATGTATGGTGTCAGTCAATATGTGACGTCAAATTCGTCGTCAATCAATGTTTGGTATCAATCAATATATGGTGCCAGCCAATGTGATGTAAATGGATGAATGTAGTCAATCAGTATGTGGTGTCGATTAACATGTGATGTCAATCAATGTATGTTGTCAATCAATGTATGGTGTCAATCAGTATGTGGTGTCTGTTAACATGTGATGTCAATCAATGTATGGTGTCAATCAGTATGTGGTGTCTGTTAACATGTGATGTCAATCAATGTATGGTGTCAATCAGTATGTGGTGTCTGTTAACATGTGATGTCAATCAATGTATGTTGTCAGTCAGTGTATGGTGTCAATCAGTATGTGCTACTATGTGGTGTCAATTAACATGTGATGTCAAACAATGTTTGTTGTCAACCAATGTATGGTGTCAGTCAATGTATGGTGTCAGTCAATATATGGTGTCAGTCCATGTATGGTTTCAATGAAAATGTGATAACACACTATATACTGTGTCAATGTGTGGTGACGGTCAGTGTTTGATGTCAACAGGTGTTCTTCAGCTGTTGAAGATGCGTACGTCGAAGCGGTACTTTGTGAGTCGACTGACGCCAGATATGGAGAACAAACTTCTCTTCCTCACCTCAAAGGTTATTACCATGTGTACAGCAAATGGCTGCTTCCACATTTACACACAATGAAGTACTGCAGCCTGGAGAAAGTATATGTTATATGGGAACTCTTTGCGATTTAATTCTAAATGTTGTTACATTTTAAAACATTTTACTCCTCTGAACTGGTTAACAACTTTTTTTTATTGTAGCTAAAATCTACAAAATATGTCAAATTAAATGCATAAAGATGTGACCATGTTTAATTTATGCATTTTTCTTTGTGCTAAGATTTATAACTGTTTCAGTCATCAAAGATGTTGGCATGTTTATTTAAAATCATCTGCTGCAGGTAACTGACATGTTCCACTTTAAAATACTGTATTTATTTAGTCACCATACCTGAAGTTATTACTAATTACTGTAATTTATTTAAAAAAATAATTTTAAATGACTAACTGTTGCTAATTTGCCACATATAGGTAAAATTTGGTCAACAAAAGAGGTATCAGGACTGGCTACAGAGACAGGTAAGTACAATGATGTACATGATATTTGATGAATACATTAACACCCTGTTAGTGTAAACAAATCTGAAATTATAGCCACCTTCTGCAAAAAAATTAAGACATTTATTCCAAATTGCATGTCCACCCTATATCCCAGGCAGTCCTTCACTGTGTTGGTGACTTGCATGGCCCTCGTCATAATTTTCTTAATAAATTTGGATTGTTGCATTTTTTTAGCTCTGGTCTCAAGGATTAAAGCACCATTGAAGTTTGTTATTATTTTAGAAAATACAGATTGAAATTATTTTGTTGTTATAGTATTCATATCAACTTGTTGCAGTATGTATTATAGTATTCATATGAACTTGTTGCAGTATCTGTCAACTCCAGAGAGTCAGTCATTGCGCTGTGATCTCATCCGCTACATCTGTGCTGTCATCCATCCGTCCAATGAGCTGCTGTGCTCGGACATCATCCCACGCTGGGCCGTCATTGGCTGGCTGCTTACCACATGTACAGTGAGTAGGATCCCGGTCTTCATTCTTGATTTGTTTAGTTGCATTTTAACCAAATTCAAGTTGTTTTTAAATTGGAAGTTGTGGAGTTTGTAAGTTTACAAAAAATGCATTATGTATTGGTTTGGTTGTCATCGTGTATCATGAAGAAAATATATTGCTACAGTGGTGTCACCTAGTGAGTGAAACATGTTAATCTAAATTTATGCTAGTAACAATTTTGAATTGTAAAAATCACAAGTCCCACATGATGTATTGGTACAGGAGGGATGGGGGATGAACCAAATGTATTGGTGCAGGAGGGATGGGGGTTGAACCAAATGTATTGGTGCAGGAGGGATGGGGGATGAACCAAATGTATTGGTGCAGGAGGGATGGGGTTGAACCAAATGTATTGGTGCAGGAGGGATGGGGATGAACCAAATGTATTGGTGCAGGAGGGATGGGGGTTGAACCAAATGTATTGGTGCAGGAGGGATGGGGGATGAACCAAATGTATTGGTGCAGGAGGGATGGGGGATGAACCAAATGTATTGGTGCAGGAGGGATGGGGGATGAACCAAATGTATTGGTGCAGGAGGGATGGGGGATGAACCAAATGTATTGGTGCAGGAGGGATGGGGGATGAACCAAATGTATTGGTGCAGGAGGGATGGGGGTTGAACCAAATATATTGGTGCAGGAGGGATGGGGGATGAACCAAATGTATTGGTGCAGGAGGGATGGGGGATGAACCAAATGTATTGGTGCAGGAGGGATGGGGGATGAACCAAATGTATTGGTGCAGGAGGGATGGGGGATGAACCAAATGTATTGGTGCAGGAGGGATGGGGGATGAACCAAATGTATTGGTGCAGGTGGGATGGGGGATGAACCAAATGTATTGGTGCAGGAGGGATGGGGGATGAACCAAATGTATTGGTGCAGGAGGGATGGGGGATGAACCAAATGTATTGGTGCAGGAGGGATGGGGGATGAACCAAATGTATTGGTGCAGGAGGGATGGGTGATGAACCAAATGTATTGGTGCAGGAGGGATGGGGGATGAACCAAATGTATTGGTGCAGGAGGGATGGGGGATGAACCAAATGTATTGGTGCAGGAGGGATGGGGGTTGAACCAAATGTATTGGTGCAGGAGAGATGGGGGTTGAACCAAATGTATTGGTGCAGGAGGGATGGGGGTTGAACCAAATGTAATGGTGCAGAAGGGATCGGGGTTGAACCAAATGTATTGGTGCAGGAGGGATGGGGTTGAACCAAATGTATTGGTGCAGGAGGGATGGAGGTTGAACCAAATGCATAACAATGTTTGTACTTTGCTAACTTATGGGGCCGCCCTTTAGTTGCAACTGTTGTAAATTTATGGCACTGTAAACAAAAGTAAAATAATTGTATGTAAACTAGAGTGTGTGTGTGTGTTTTTCAGTCGAACGTTGCCGCATCGAACGCAAAGTTATCGTTGTTCTACGACTGGCTGTTCTTTGATCCAGAACACGACAGCATCATGGCTGTTGGTAGGTGGCTACTTCAGCACTTTGACATAAATACTTTCTCTGGAATCTTGATAACCAATGATTTCCTTGTTTGTGTGTCATCTGAAGTTTGTTGCTTTAGATAGCTGTCTGATCGAGTCTTATTAAGCAGTCGATCCTTAGAAAGAAGTTGGAGATGACTTTTTCAATTAATTGAGGGTCCATGTTCAGGTCAAGTACTGATAAGAACCTCTTGAGTGCCTTGTTGAAAATTATCTGGTGACCTATATTGGCATGTTACAAATGTGTTACACATGTTGGTGATACTGAAGAATAATGCATTTGCTTAAAATGTCAAGTAATAACATTTCAAACCTGGGGCATGATATCGTCATTTTGATGGAAAACATAGTTTCACCCAGAATGTATTGCGTATGTATTATTTTGATTCTCGTTGGATTCAGGTTAGACCATGTTAAATGTATCTCTGTTGTAGAGCCATGTATTCTGGTGATGCACCACTCCATGAGACCTCACCCTGCCATCACTGCCACACTGCTAGACTTTATGTGTCGGGTAAGTCGACTACTTCCACCACCAGTCTCAGTCCACCAGTCACCATCAGGGTTGTATCTTGAAAGATGTAACACCTTTACATTTACAGATACAGCCTTGCTTCAGTTGTAACTTCACCTTTGTTTTGGGGTATATCGAAAAATATTGATGTTGGTGTGTAAGAGAAAGAAAATAAATTCATCTCCAAATATTTTGACCATGTTTCTCATCATTTGTAAGTGGACTGGCTTCGCTGTGGGCATGTCACATGACCAGCATCACGTTTCTTTTGATATTAATTATGTTTAATGTAAAAAACCAAAAAACTATAATTTATGTACATTCAAGAAATCAAATGTTCAATTTGTATATATATCATGTTAAAATTTAAAAGGAGTTTTGAAGAATACTAAATTGGTACAAAGATGTTTTTTGTTGCCATAGACATAGACATGCACCTCCCTTTTACTGAAATAAATCAATAGTGAACTTATGCTTTAAAAATGCAAAAACCGATAGTACCACAGCTGGTGCTACCTAGCAGGTACTTTCTAGTTAAGGGTAACCACTACTCGAAAACAGCCATAGGCCATATCTCTGTTAGTACTGAACATATCTTAGCCAAATTTGGAGTACTAATTAGTTAAATGAATAGTACATGATATGTGGAATGTGGGCTCATTTGCTTGTGCAGTGCCATGACAATCAACATTTCTAGTCTGATAGAGGGGCATGCATCCTTGAAAATTATTCTGAGCTAACAACTGTATGTGTGATCATGCAACTGTCAAGAATCATTAGCTTTGTGCAATAAGGTGGTTTGGGGCAAGGAAGTTTGACTGCAATGACCGTTGTGAAATGGGACTTTAGGTTTGAGCTTTTTTCATGACGTCTTGAAAAATGCTCAAACCTGAACAACAGTCACTGAAGTCAGATATCCTTGCCCAAAACCACCTTATTGCACAAAGGAGTATTCTAGCTAATGATTCTTGACAGTTGCATGATCACACATACAGTTGTTAGCTCAGAATAATTTTCAAGGATGTGAAAATCCATCTCACTTGAAACGTTCATTGCCATGGTAATACACAACCAAACGTGCCCATATTTCACACATCATATACCATTCATTTTTCTAATCAGTGCTCCAGATCTGGTTATGATATGTTCAATATTAACTAACTAAATTATATGGGCGTTTTCGAGTAGTGGCTACCCTTAACAGTTTCTTGTACTTTTAGCTATAAGATTGCACAATGTTGTGATCACTGGCAAACAGCTATCATTTTGTCACTCTGCACTCACCAGTGGCATTGCCCTGTAGCCACTTGGGCAAAGCAAGTGAGTTTGAATTATCAGCAGAGGTGGAGGACATCCTGCAATGTCCAATCATGTCCTCTGGCTAGCGCGATGAATGTCTGTTTACCACTGCTCACCTAATCAAGCTGACATTTATCTGGAATTACAAAACCACGAACGATCAGACGGCCATCACTAGACCTCTGGCTGTCTTGAGTCGTGGTCTTTTCATGTGCTGTCTTCTGTCAAATGCGCACCGAACATTTTTGTACATGTGCTGAATCTGTCTGTTATGTGTTTCTTGGCGTAGGGTAGTACGTGCGTGACGTGCATGTAATTTCTACCTCTGCCCACCCATGGCAGCTTGTGGTATTTGTGTTTTATGAGACACCAGTAGACTCGCACCCAAGCCATATAGCACTCACACACTACGCATCTGTTTGGAACTATACGGTATAGATGTTAGATGGTGACAGTGTTACAACTTGTTGATGTTTGCCAACTCTTGTCTGTTCAGATAATGTCCAACTTCTACTTGCCACTGGCTGTGGAAGTGAAGCAAGGCATCTACACGTCATTACGCTGCATCGTTGAGAAACGAGTCCTACCGTAAGTACACGCTACACGCTACACGCTGCTCACCACTCATGTATGGCAGAGAGTGGTAAGGCAGTTGCTCTACTTTCAACGTGTTCTTTCATGTCTGCAGTATAAACTATGCCTTGGACACATGTTATGGTTTCAAACAAAGACTACCTTTGAGAGAGCGCTGCCAGGTTACACATTCACCCCAAAAGAATGTTGTATTTGTGACATTTGTCCTATGCATAATACACATGTCATCATATTTATATTACCTGTATTGTTACATGAATTGAGTTGACTATATTGTGTTGAATGTGAAGTTAAATATGGTATGACTAGTGTGATAATTACAGATCATTGTCACCGCTGTTTGATAACTCCAAACTTGACAAGGAGCTGCGTAGTATGATCCGCGAGAACTTCCAGCAGTTCTGCTCAGCGGAGGGTAAGTTGATAGTATTGATTGACATCGTGGCGGTGTCTCGATGTCATGCAAAAAATCACCTGGACGCTGTCATCCTATGAACATTTTTTAATTGGTTTGTAGCCAACATTGCCCATTGTTTGGCACAAACTATATGGTAACATTGGAGCATTGTAACAATATCTCCTTCAAGACACCAAGTTTGTAATCAACTTTGCCCATTGTTTGGCACAAACTATATGGTAACATTGGAGCATTGTAACAATATCTCCTTCAAGACACCAAGTTTATAATCAACTTTGCCCATTGTTTGGCACAAACTATATGGTAACATTGGAGCATTGTAACAATATCTCCTTCAAGACACCAAGTTTATAATCAACTTTCCCCATTGTTTGGCACAAACTATATGGTAACATTGGAGCATTGTAACAATATCTCCTTCAAGACACCAAGTTTGTAATCAACTTTGCCCATTGTTTGGCACAAACTATATGGTAACATTGGAGCATTGTAACAATATCTCCTTCAAGACACCAAGTTTATAATCAACTTTGCCCATTGTTTGGCACAAACTATATGGTAACATTGGAGCATTGTAACAATATCTCCTTCAAGACACCAAGTTTATAATCAACTTTGCCCATTGTTTGGCACAAACTATTTGGTAACATTGGAGCATTGTAGCAATATCTCCTCCGAGACGTGAGGTCCACTCGCCTCTTTCTGTGTCCGTTCGCTTCCTACCATTGACCTCTGACCTACCATTTGGTGATGTATTTCAGAAAACACAACAGCAGTTATTTAGAGTTATTTACTTACGTATTTGCTGTGATATGCCATGCTTTTCTGGAGAGCATTTCTCCTACCCGAGCGAATTGAGTAGTGAACCACTGTCTCCGCTGCCACCGTGGGAAGAAGTTTTAAAAAAGATACTGTAATGGTGATAACTGCTGTCGTTGATTTCTTTCATCATGGGTGGGTGTAAGCTGGTGTTATAGCGTTTTCTGTGGGATGCCGTAGCACAGTGGTTAGAGCATTGCACTCTCAATCGAGAGATCCCGGGTTCAAATCCACTTCCTCCCATTTTGAATCTTGGGCAAGTTCATTCAGTCCACTTTGCTCCAGTTCATTCCGCTGTATGAATGATTACATGGCAGTAGACAGTCGTGGATATGTGCAGTAATTGCAGTGTGGCTAAATGCTTCCTAGAGAAGTTGAGATAGTGTTCAGTTGAAAAGGTCTGTCAGGGAGTAAAGCGTAAATTGCTTTGAGCAGTCGTGATGACTGGGTATCCTGCTATGTAAGAACTTACCTGTGCTTTTTTGACTGACCACTTTGATATTGTCCAGCCATAAAGGACGAGCCAGGCTCCAACAACAACAACCAGAAGCTGATGATGTCAAAGGACCCGACAGCAAACCACTTGAATGAGAGCAACAACCTGACTGACATCACTGCTGAGTTCAGTGAGGAAGAAGAGGATGACATCCCGCTACGTAAGTACCTCAAGCTACCTCAACTCACACTCCCTAGGTCTAGTATATATCATACTTCCTGTGACCGTTCTATTATATATATATATATATATATGTATATTTGTATGCTATATACTACATCTAGGGAGTATGAGTTGAGATATATATACATAGATATGTATGTATTCCTAATGGCAGCATTATCAAATTTTTGCCGCGTTAGGCAGACCACTGTTTTTTTAAGTTTTGACTCCTGGTTGCGTGGATTATGTTTTATTTTAAAATAGCAACTAATACTATGCGTAGTATAACCAGAAATATAATGATATATGTATACTTGTTTGCACCAAAAAGTTTGTGATTTTTTAGAGGTGATACGTCCCATCTTGCTTATGCTGCATTTAGGAATATATACAGTGTATATATAATATATATACACTGTTTTGCGGGCTGCGGGCCAAAACCCGCCCCGCGCAGGACTTTGATGTATATATATAGCATATATAGCCATGCCAGATATTTTCTTGGTTAAAATCCGTATTTTTGACTTGGAACTGTGCATAAATCTGCATAAACCCGTAGTGTGTTTTGTTTGGTTAACCAGCCTGTACTATTCCTAATCTGATTGAGTGTTGTGATTTACCAAGCTACTAAACATACATACACGAAACAAAGTAAACCGTGTTTTTTTACCTTTGTAAGTTTTCTATTTGGTTGATACTGTGACAAATACAAGAGCGTATGTACTTGTCATGATGTTTACATTTAAAGCAAATCCATTAAAATTGGGATATGTCCCAATTCCTCCCAAAATTACAAAAAATATGTATTTTATACCAGAAATCTGTATAATGTATCAGGTTTCAATATATATATTAAACTTCTCCTGTTCTAACGAATATCTTGTTATCATTTGAAAAGGTTATTATTTTAATATTTTCATCAATGTAGTTAATGACAACTTAATGTTGTTCTGAAGTAGTCGGTAATTTAAGAAGTGAACTTAGAGGGGTATCAGTTAGGTCCGAGTGTTGTAAGTTTGCATTGCTTTAACTGTAGCCTGTTCGTCAACAGAGAAGTTACGGAGCGAACTGAAATTCCAACCAATCAAAGAGCCACCAAAGTTTGAGCCGATCGACATCACAGAACACGTTGAGCAATTGGAGGGAGAAATTAAAAGACTAGTCACAGTGCTGCAGAAAGAAAGGTATATTTTAAAAACAAATGATGGAATTAAAATGTGCATTTCAGTTAAGAAATTATTACGTTAAAATGTTGTGAATAAATACTGTTGCAATGACTGTCTTGATTTATTTAGCAGCATATTGTTGCAATGACAGTCTTGATTTATTGAGCAGCTTACTGTTGCAATGACAGTCTTGATTTATTGAGCAGCATGCTGTTGCAATGACAGTCTTGATTTATTGAGCAGCGTACTGTTGCAATGACAGTCTTGATTTATTGAGCAGCGTACTGTTGCAATGACAGTCTTGATTTGTTGACAATATTATAGACATTTAACATTTGTCGGAATTGGTTGTGAATGAATGGATTCAGTTCTCAGTGATTTGCCTGAGTTGCAGTTAAAAGATGTTTGTGACCTCTGTCAAGTTTTGTCTCGCCAACAATGGTGATAAAAGTAATATATGTACATTACTAGGGCAGCGTAACATCTGCTAAACTAATTTGCCTTATGTTGTTGTCTTAAGGGTAGCCACTACTCGAAAACGCCCATATAACCAATATGCCATATCTCTGTTAATATTGAACATATCATAACCAGATGTGGAGCACTGATTAAAAAAATGAATGATATATGATTTGTTAAATATGGGCACATTTGGTTGTGTATTACCATGGCAATGAACGTTTCAAGTGAGATGGATTTTCACATCCATGAAAAGTATTCTGAGCTAACAACTGTATGTGTGATCATGCAACTGTCAAGAATCATAAGCTAGAATACTCCTCTGTGCAATAAGGTGGTTTTGGGCAAGGATATCTGACTTCAGTGACTGTTGTTCAGGTTTGAGCATTTTTCAAGACGTCATGAAAAAAGCTCAAACCTAAAGTCCCATCTCACAACAGTCGTTGCTGTCAAACTTCCTTGCCCAAAACTACCTTATTGCACAAAGGAGTATTCTAGCTAATGATTCTTGACAACTGCATGATCACACATACAGTTGTTAGCTCAGAATAATTGTCAAGGATGCATGCCCCTCTATCACACTAGAAATGTTGATTGTCATGACACTGCACAAACAAATGAGCCCACATTCCACATATCATGTACTATTCATTTAACTAATCAGTACTCCAAATTTGGCTAAGATATGTTCAGTACTCACAGAGATATGGCCGTTTTTGAGTAGTGGCTACCCTTAAAATGTGCATTTCAGTTAAGAAATTATTACGTAAAAATTTTATGAATAAATAATACTGTTGCAATGACAGTCTTGATTTATTGAGCAGCGTACTGTTGCAATGACAGTCTTGATTTATTGAGCAGCGTACTGTTGCAACGACAGTCTTGATTTATTGAGCAGCATACTGTTGCAATGACAGTCTTGATTTATTGAGCAGCATACTGTTGCAATGACAGTCTTGATTTATTGAGCAGCGTACTGTTGCAATGACAGTCTTGATTTATTGAGCAGCGTACTGTTGCAATGACGGTCTTGATTTATTGAGCAGCGTACTGTTGCAATGACAGTCTTGATTTATTGAGCAGCTTACTGTTGCAATGACAGTCTTGATTTATTGAGTAGCGTACTGTTTCAATGACAGTCTTGATTTATTGAGCAGCTTACTGTTGCAATGACAGTCTTGATTTATTGAGCAGCTTACTGTTGCAATGACAGTCTTGATTTATTGAGCAGCGTACTGTTGCAACGACAGTCTTGATTTATTGAGCAGCATACTGTTGCAATGACAGTCTTGATTTATTGAGCAGCATACTGTTGCAATGACAGTCTTGATTTATTGAGCAGCGTACTGTTGCAATGACAGTCTTGATTTATTGAGCAGCGTACTGTTGCAATGACAGTCTTGATTTATTGAGCAGCGTACTGTTGCAATGACAGTCTTGATTTATTGAGCAGCTTACTGTTGCAATGACAGTCTTGATTTATTGAGCAGCGTACTGTTTCAATGACAGTCTTGATTTATTGAGCAGCTTACTGTTGCAATGACAGTCTTGATTTATTGAGCAGCTTACTGTTGCAATGACAGTCTTGATTTATTGAGCAGCGTACTGTTGCAATGACAGTCTTGATTTATTAAGCAGCGTGCTGTTGCAATGACAGTCTTGATTTATTGAGCAGCGTACTGTTGCAATGACAGTCTTGATTTATTGAGCAGCTTACTGTTGCAATGACAGTCTTGATTTATTGAGCAGCGTACTGTTTCAATGACAGTCTTGATTTATTGAGCAGCTTACTGTTGCAATGACAGTCTTGATTTATTGAGCAGCTTACTGTTGCAATGACAGTCTTGATTTATTGAGCAGCGTACTGTTGCAATGACAGTCTTGATTTATTAAGCAGCGTGCTGTTGCAATGACAGTCTTGATTTATTGAGCAGCGTACTGTTGCAATGACAGTCTTGATTTATTGAGCAGCTTACTGTTGCAATGACAGTCTTGATTTATTGAGCAGCATACTGTTGCAATGACAGTCTTGATTTATTGAGCAGCTTACTGTTGCAATGACAGTCTTGATTTATTGAGCAGCTTACTGTTGCAATGACAGTCTTGATTTATTGAGCAGCGTACTGTTGCAATGACAGTCTTGATTTATTGAGCAGCGTACTGTTTCAATGACAGTCTTGATTTATTGAGCAGCGTACTGTTGCAATGACAGTCTTGATTTATTGAGCAGCGTACTGTTGCAATGACAGTCTTGATTTATTGAGCAGCGTACTGTTGCAATGACAGTCTTGATTTATTGAGCAGCGTACTGTTTCAATGACAGTCTTGATTTATTGAGCAGCGTACTGTTGCAATGACAGTCTTGATTTATTGAGCAGCGTACTGTTGCAATGACAGTCTTGATTTATTGAGCAGCGTACTGTTGCAAAGACAGTCTTGATTTATTGAGCAGCGTACTGTTGCAATGACAGTCTTGATTTATTGAGCAGCGTACTGTTGCAATGATTGTCTTGATTTATTAAGCAGCGTACTGTTGCAATGACAGTCTTGATTTATTGAGCAGCGTACTGTTGCAATGACAGTCTTGATTTATTGAGCAGCGTACTGTTGCAATGATTGTCTTGATTTATTAAGCAGCGTGCTGTTGCAATGACAGTCTTGATTTATTGAGCAGCGTACTGTTGCAATGACAGTCTTGATTTATTGAGCAGCGTACTGTTGCAATGACGGTCTTAATTTATTGAGCAGCGTACTGTTGCAATGACAGTCTTGATTTATTGAGAAGCGTACTGTTGCAATGACAGTCTTGATTTAAGAGCACCATATTGTTGCAATGACAGTCTTGATTTATTGAGCAGCATACTGTTGCAATGACAGTCTTGATTTATTGAGCAGCGTACTGTTGCAATGACAGTCTTGATTTATTGAGCAGCATACTGTTGCAATGACAGTCTTGATTTATTGAACAGCGTACTGTTGCAATGACAGTCTTGATTTATTGAGCAGCGTACTGTTGCAATGACAGTCTTGATTTATTGAGCAGCGTACTGTTGCAATGACAGTCTTGATTTATTGAGCAGCGTACTGTTTCAATGACAGTCTTGATTTATTGAGCAGCGTACTGTTGCAATGACAGTCTTGATTTATTGAGCAGCGTACTGTTGCAATGACAGTCTTGATTTATTGAGCAGCGTACTGTTGCAATGACAGTCTTGATTTATTGAGCAGCGTACTGTTGCAACGACAGTCTTGATTTATTGAGCAACGTACTGTTGCAACGACAGTCTTGATTTATTGAGCAGCCTACTGTTGCAACGACAGTCTTGATTTATTAAGCAGCGTACTGTTGCAACGACAGTCTTGATTTATTAAGCAGCGTACTGTTGCAATGACAGTCTTGATTTATTGAGCAGCGTACTGTTTCAATGACAGTCTTGATTTATTGAGCAGCGTACTGTTGCAATGACAGTCTTGATTTATTGAGCAGCGTACTGTTGCAACGACAGTCTTGATTTATTGAGCAATGTACTGTTGCAACGACAGTCTTGATTTATTGAGCAGCCTACTGTTGCAACGACAGTCTTGATTTATTAAGCAGCGTACTGTTGCAATGACAGTCTTGATTTATTGAGCAGCGTATTGTTGCAATGACAGTCTTGATTTATTGAGCAGCGTACTGTTGCAATGACAGTCTTGATTTATTGAGCAGCGTACTGTTGCAATGACAGTCTTGATTTATTGAGCACCATACTGTTGCAATGACAGTCTTGATTTATTGAGCAGCATACTGTTGCAATGGCAGTCTTGATTTATTGAGCAGCGTAATGTTGCAATGACAGTCTTGATTTATTGAGCAGCCTACTGTTGCAATGACAGTCTTGATTTATTGAGCAGCTTACTGTTGCAATGACAGTCTTGATTTATAGAGCACCATATTGTTGCAATGACAGTCTTGATTTATTGAGCAGCATACTGTTGCAACGACAGTCTTGATTTATTGAGCAGCGTACTGTTGCAATGACAGTCTTGATTTATTGAGCAGCATACTGTTGCAATGACAGTCTTGATTTATTGAACAGCGTACTGTTGCAATGACTGTCTTGATTTATTGAGCAGCTTACTGTTGCAATGACAGTCTTGATTTATTGAGCAGCGTGCTGTTGCAACGACAGTCTTGATTTATTGAGCAGCGTACTGTTGCAATGACAGTCTTGATTTATTGAGCAGCGTACTGTTGCAATGACAGTCTTGATTTATTGAGCAGCGTACTGTTGCAATGACAGTCTTGATTTATTGAGCAGCGTACTGTTGCAATGACAGTCTTGATTTGTTGACAATATTATAGACATTTAACATTTGTCGGAATTGGTTGTGAATGAATGGATTAAGTTCTCAGTGATTTGCCTGAGTTGCAGTTAAAAGATGTGTGTGACCTCTATCAAGTTTTGTCTCGCCAACAATGGTAATAAAAGTAATATATATACATTACTAGGGCAGCTTAACATTTGCTAAACTAACTTTGCCTTATATTTTTGTCTTAAAGAAAAACATTTGGTGCCAGAATTTCAAAAAACATACTACAGAATTTTGGAAACCTCCTCGTGGTTAACATCCATTTTGATGGCTTGGTGAACCTTGTTGCTAGGTAACATGTCCCATGATGGATAGATGAATTGTGGTTTGTTTGTTTGCAGTGACAACGAGGCTCAGTGTGAACTGATGGACCAACTCATGCAGACAATAATCAGGGTTAGTTTCTCTCACACAAGCCTTCACTTTTGAAATATATCTTGGTTATTTTATAGTTATGAGGTGAAATTAGTAGTCATAATATGGAAAATGTTGATTTTATCAACACAATTAAAATATATATCAGGGCACATCAGAGATAGAATTATGTGCCTTTTCGATATTTTATGTGCCCAAAATCAGGTGATTAAAATGTTAACTAACCAATTCGCATTCACTTAAATAACCAGATAAATGTGAACATTAATTTTTTTAATATTAGGCATGTAATCATGTTATTATTTAACTTGTTTGAATTCTATTCAGGACTATCTGTGTGACATATTTCTAGTACATAATGTATACCCATCAATATCAACATGTGCAAAAATATTGCTACTACAATCTACTGCTGCACGAATAGCGCGGTTCTAACTAAGAAATACGATGCAGCTGTTTGTGGCATTCAAGGACGATTCACACAGTGATACACGAGAGAACACCACCTAAAAATATTCAAAGAATGATATTGATTAAACATAAAAAAACTTATTTATACACAGATGTATTCATATGGAATAGTCTCACATAGTCTGTGGTTGAGGCTTCATCAGTGCAGTCTTTTGAGAGGAAATTAGATTTTAAATTGTATCAAAATCACCCAATTAAATTTATATAAATTAGGGGTCCAATTAAATTATATTACCCGTATACAGTAAGACTATTACATGAAAAAGTTTTTTCTAAGTTTATGACCCTAGGTGACGGGGACATTTGTTATAAATGTAATATTTGTGAGCCTTGGTGACGGAGGCATGATTTATAAACATGCTTTTAAAAATGTTTGTTTTTTGTTTATAATGAACTCCAATTGTAATATTTAGCAAACATACATGAATTTAAAAATTAGCATATAAGGTAGATTTATGAATGCATATTATTTGTATAGATATGAACATGTTGCACTTTGTTCAGCAAGACTTGAAAGTTGACGATGGGCGATAATATGGTTGGCGGCAACAAACACTGTTCACAGTGATCGTTTAAACCTTATAAACAATGTCAACGACAGGCAAGGGGTAGACAAGGCACAAGGGTATTGATTAGACTGTTCTCAGTGTCCAGCCATCAATGTAAGATATGATTTAAATAACTCCATTCAGGCCATTGTTCTGTTTGTTGTCCACGCGACCGTTGTCTGTGTTCAGGTGCAGACTTGAGCAAACCGGGAGGCTATTTGGGCCTCAAAATACGCTAAGACACAATATTTGTATAGCGTAAATATGCCTGGGATTATGTGGAATGATTTAATTATCGCATTATGTGTCAAATTTTGGAAAACTATAGTTGTAACGGCAAAATTGAGGTGGGTGGACCCGATTTTTACACAAGTGACCCTCAATTTTCCCAGATAAACATGATGCTTTTGTATGCACCTTTTGGGCACATGCTGCAAAAAAGTATCTAGCATTCCAGTGCATAATGCATCATTGATGTGTTTCGGCATGATGTGTTGTAATTTTTTTTCCACGGCAGCTATATTTGATTGTTATCATGGTAACAGTGGTCTGGCAAAAAAATCTTAGGTATTTTTTATTCAGCTTGGACAAATTTTTTTTATTAATTATGCATTTAAAACATTCTTATCTAGCTGCCATACCTCCCCTTAACCTTGCAACCAAAAAGTCTGACGTTTTAATTAAATGCATTCCGATTCCACAAAGCGCTCTTACAAATTCAGCAAGATATAACTTCAAACGACAGCAAATTAAAAACGTCCAATATAAAGCCATAACCCCCCTAGTGTAAGATACACTAAGCATTAAAATGACGTAGCACGCAATTATCCTGCAGATGGCACCACTTGTATGAGTCATTAAAGTACAGCTTATCTATGATGCAGTTACAGGGGGTTGGGGTTTACAACAGATCGGCCTAAAGGGTTAACAGCAAAATTGTACATATATGTGTATAACACATGCATGATGTCTCGCAGAAGTACAAATGCACGCATGTACACGCACGCACACTCGTATCATTTCATTACACCAAGCTTTATAAATGATCATCGGGATGGCTAACTAACATTTTTTTAGAAATAACTACACGCAAAACAAATAAGTCAATAAATAAAACCAAAGTTAAACATGATCTCTGCTGTGTGCTCCTTTCAGAAAAGAAAGGTTTTTAGCTTCTCTTTTTAAATTAGTTCAACTGGCGCTGCCTTTGATTTCTGGTGGAATATAAAGTCATTTAAGTGTGAGGCCCAGTCAGCAAAGGTAGTGACCGTCCACTCTGTCAGGTGACCGTGTGAGTCCAGTGATCAGTGCTCCGTGTCATTGAGATGTTGTGTTGTAGGAGGAGTTTGACCAGGACACGGCGATGATCCTAGCCACGTGTCTGTGCCAACTGACGGCCGCTCAGCTCAACAATAACATCTTGCCACATGACTTTGACGATGAGTGAGTTCATGTGTTGTCACTGCAAGTCACATCCACAAGCTGTCAAAATATAGAAATCATACAAGTTGTATGAAAAGTCGTCTAAAAGCCTACTACAATTCGCAGGATTTTCTTTAAGGGCGGGAGTCCCGAATTAATCCAATAGTTGCACGCGCTGTAGGGATGTTGGTACACCATTGTTTCCATATTTATCTGGTAGGTGGCAGAAAGACAGACCATTTGTAACCCACGTTGTAAGTAAATATCTCTAAATAATTATCTATGGTTGTGTTTTTAAATGTATCACCAATTGTTAGACCAGAGGCCAATGATCCAAGGAACAAATATAGAAAGAGGTGAATGGACCTCGACGTCTCTATGAGAAGATACACTTACATTGCCTCCAAGGTAACCTATTACTGTATAGATATATGTATGTATAGTATTATTATTTTAATAAACATTTATTGGGTTATAATCTGGAATAAAATTATTAATAATTGTAATAATTACAATTATTATAACGATAGTTTTGTTCTGTTTCAGGTTGTTAGAGGATTCCATAGGAACGCCCTTGTTTGTGATATTTAGGTAAGTCATCGTCAGACCCGATGTTCACCCTCTTTATCAGACCTGTAGTTTCATTACACTTCATCAGTATGGTTGTGCGAAAAAAGTGTTTTTAGTTGAGGTAATAATGAGATATCTATAATTGTAATGTGTTAGTAATTTGCTATGTTTACTTTTGTTAATTTTTAAATACCTTTTTTAAGACTTACTAAATGTCTTACAGCTCTTCTATATTATACTGTTTACTTTTTTACTAAGTATATAAATAATTTATACCATTTTATATAAATTCCTATTATTATAAAATATTTATTACGGGGACCCAAGTGATGGAAAAATCAATTTCTTAACTCAGAGTGTTAAAACTTTGTGACATCATAAACATCACAATTTTATTTTCAACTGATGTCTTAACCTCAGTGATGTGTTTTCAGCTGTGGAGAAGTGCCTACTCATGTGTCATTATGTCTTGTAGAAACATATGTCAGACCCCAGAAGAGGACCCAAGTCGACAGCCACTGCTTATGCTACTGGAAGAGATGTCTCATAAACAGACTCGCATTGCTTATCTTTTTCTCTACTTCCTCAAAGTCAGGTCAGTCTCTCTCTATATACTGGAAGAGATGTTCCACAAACAGACACATATCACCTATCTCTTTCTCTACTTCCTCAAAGTCAGGTCAGTCTCTCTATATACTGGAAGAGATGTTCCACAAACAGACACATATCACCTATCTCTTTCTCTAAAGTTAGGTCAGTTTCTCCCTATATACTGGAAGAGATGTTCCACAAACAGACACATATCACTTATCTCTTTCTCTACTTCCCCAAAGTCAGGTCAGTTTCTCCCTATATACTGGAAGAGATGTTCCACAAACAGACACATATCACTTATCTCTTTCTCTACTTCCCCAAAGTCAGGTCAGTTTCTCCCTATATACTGGAAGAGATGTTGCACAAACAGACACATATCACTTATCTCTTTCTCTACTTCCTCAAAGTCAGGTCAGTTTCTCCCTATATACTGGAAGAGATGTTCCACAAACAGACACATATCACCTATCTCTTTCTCTACTTCATCAAAGTCAGGTCAGTGTCTGTCTATATACTGGAAGAGATGTTCCACAAACAGACACATATCACCTATCTCTTTCTCTACTTCATCAAAGTCAGGTCAGTCTCTCTCTCGATATACTGGAAGAGATGTTCCACAAACAGACACATATCACCTATCTCTTTCTCTACTTCATCAAAGTCAGGTCAGTGTCTGTCTATATACTGGAAGAGATGTTGCACAAACAGACACATATCACCTATCTCTTTCTCTACTTCATCAAAGTCAGGTCAGTCTCTCTCTATATACTGGAAGAGATGTTCCACAAACAGACACATATCACCTATCTCTTTCTCTACTTCATCAAAGTCAGGCCAGTCTCTCTATATACTGGAAGAGATGTTCCACAAACAGACACATATCACCTATCTCTTTCTCTACTTCATCAAAGTCAGGTCAGTCTCTCTCTATATACTGGAAGAGATGTTCCACAAACAGACACATATCACCTATCTCTTTCTCTACTTCATCAAAGTCAGGTCAGTCTCTCTATATACTGGAAGAGATGTTCCACAAACAGACACATATCACCTATCTCTTTCTCTACTTCCCCAAAGTCAGGTCAGTCTCTCTCTCGATATACTGGAAGAGATGTTCCACAAACAGACACATATCACCTATCTCTTTCTCTACTTCATCAAAGTCAGGTCAGTGTCTGTCTATATACTGGAAGAGATGTTGCACAAACAGACACATATCACCTATCTCTTTCTCTACTTCATCAAAGTCAGGTCAGTCTCTCTCTATATACTGGAAGAGATGTTCCACAAACAGACACATATCACCTATCTCTTTCTCTACTTCATCAAAGTCAGGCCAGTCTCTCTATATACTGGAAGAGATGTTCCACAAACAGACACATATCACCTATCTCTTTCTCTACTTCATCAAAGTCAGGTCAGTCTCTCTCTATATACTGGAAGAGATGTTCCACAAACAGACACATATCACCTATCTCTTTCTCTACTTCATCAAAGTCAGGTCAGTCTCTCTATATACTGGAAGAGATGTTCCACAAACAGACACATATCACCTATCTCTTTCTCTACTTCCCCAAAGTCAGGTCAGTCTCTCTCTCGATATACTGGAAGAGATGTTCCACAAACAGACACATATCACCTATCTCTTTCTCTACTTCATCAAAGTCAGGTCAGTGTCTGTCTATATACTGGAAGAGATGTTCCACAAACAGACACATATCACCTATCTCTTTCTCTACTTCCTCAAAGTCAGGTCAGTGTCTGTCTATATACTGGAAGAGATGTTCCACAAACAGACACATATCACTTATCTCTTTCTCTACTTCCCCAAAGTCAGGTCAGTTTCTCCCTATATACTGGAAGAGATGTTCCACAAACAGACACATATCACTTATCTCTTTCTCTACTTCCTCAAAGTCAGGTCAGTTTCTCCCTATATACTGGAAGAGATGTTCCACAAACAGACACATATCACCTATCTCTTTCTCTACTTCATCAAAGTCAGGTCAGTCTCTCTCTATATACTGGAAGAGATGTTCCACAAACAGACACATATCACCTATCTCTTTCTCTACTTCATCAAAGTCAGGTCAGTGTCTGTCTATACTGGAAGAGATGTTGCACAAACAGACACATATCACCTATCTCTTTCTCTACTTCATCAAAGTCAGGTCAGTCTCTCTATATACTGGAAGAGATGTTGCACAAACAGACACATATCACCTATCTCTTTCTCTACTTCATCAAGGTCAGGTCAGTCTCTCTCTATATACTGGAAGAGATGTTCCACAAACAGACACATATCACCTATCTCTTTCTCTACTTCATCAAAGTCAGGTCAGTCTCTCTCTATATACTGGAAGAGATGTTCCACAAACAGACACATATCACCTATCTCTTTCTCTACTTCATCAAAGTCAGGTCAGTCTCTCTATATACTGGAAGAGATGTTCCACAAACAGACACATATCACCTATCTCTTTCTCTACTTCCCCAAAGTCAGGTCAGTCTCTCCCTATATACTGGAAGAGATGTTCCACAAACAGACACATATCACCTATCACTTTCTCTACTTCATCAAAGTCAGGTCAGTGTCTGTCTATATACTGGAAGAGATGTTCCACAAACAGACACATATCACCTATCTCTTTCTCTACTTCATCAAAGTCAGGTCAGTGTCTGTCTATATACTGGAAGAGATGTTGCACAAACAGACACATATCACCTATCTCTTTCTCTACTTCATCAAAGTCAGGTCAGTCTCTCTATATACTGGAAGAGATGTTCCACAAACAGACACATATCACCTATCTCTTTCTCTACTTCATCAAAGTCAGGTCAGTCTCTCTCTATATACTGGAAGAGATGTTCCACAAACAGACACATATCACCTATCTCTTTCTCTACTTCATCAAAGTCAGGCCAGTCTCTCTATATACTGGAAGAGATGTTCCACAAACAGACACATATCACCTATCTCTTTCTCTACTTCATCAAAGTCAGGTCAGTCTCTCTCTATATACTGGAAGAGATGTTGCACGAACAGACACATATCACCTATCTCTTTCTCTACTTCATCAAAGTCAGGTCAGTCTCTCTCTATATACTGGAAGAGATGTTTCACAAACAGACACATATCACTTATCTCTTTCTCTACTTCCCCAAAGTCAGGTCAGTCTCTCTCTATATACTGGAAGAGATGTTCCACAAACAGACACATATCACCTATCTCTTTCTCTACTTCATCAAAGTCAGGTCAGTGTCTGTCTATACTGGAAGAGATGTTCCACAAACAGACACATATCACCTATCTCTTTCTCTACTTCATCAAAGTCAGGTCAGTCTCTCTATATACTGGAAGAGATGTTGCACAAACAGACACATATCACCTATCTCTTTCTCTACTTCATCAAGGTCAGGTCAGTCTCTCTCTATATACTGGAAGAGATGTTCCACAAACAGACACATATCACCTATCTCTTTCTCTACTTCATCAAAGTCAGGTCAGTCTCTCTCTATATACTGGAAGAGATGTTCCACAAACAGACACATATCACCTATCTCTTTCTCTACTTCATCAAAGTCAGGTCAGTCTCTCTATATACTGGAAGAGATGTTCCACAAACAGACACATATCACCTATCTCTTTCTCTACTTCCCCAAAGTCAGGTCAGTCTCTCCCTATATACTGGAAGAGATGTTCCACAAACAGACACATATCACCTATCTCTTTCTCTACTTCATCAAAGTCAGGTCAGTGTCTGTCTATATACTGGAAGAGATGTTCCACAAACAGACACATATCACCTATCTCTTTCTCTACTTCATCAAAGTCAGGTCAGTGTCTGTCTATATACTGGAAGAGATGTTGCACAAACAGACACATATCACCTATCTCTTTCTCTACTTCATCAAAGTCAGGTCAGTCTCTCTCTATATACTGGAAGAGATGTTCCACAAACAGACACATATCACCTATCTCTTTCTCTACTTCATCAAAGTCAGGCCAGTGTCTGTCTATATACTGGAAGAGATGTTGCACAAACAGACACATATCACCTATCTCTTTCTCTACTTCATCAAAGTCAGGTCAGTCTCTCTCTATATACTGGAAGAGATGTTGCACGAACAGACACATATCACCTATCTCTTTCTCTACTTCATCAAAGTCAGGTCAGTCTCTCTCTATATACTGGAAGAGATGTTCCACAAACAGACACATATCACCTATCTCTTTCTCTACTTCATCAAAGTCAGGCCAGTCTCTCTATATACTGGAAGAGATGTTCCACAAACAGACACATATCACCTATCTCTTTCTCTACTTCATCAAAGTCAGGTCAGTCTCTCTCTATATACTGGAAGAGATGTTGCACGAACAGACACATATCACCTATCTCTTTCTCTACTTCATCAAAGTCAGGTCAGTCTCTCTCTATATACTGGAAGAGATGTTCCACAAACAGACACATATCACCTATCTCTTTCTCTACTTCATCAAAGTCAGGTCAGTCTCTCTCTATATACTGGAAGAGATGTTCCACAAACAGACACATATCACCTATCTCTTTCTCTACTTCCTCAAAGTCAGGTCAGTCTCTCCCTATATACTGGAAGAGATGTTGCACAAACAGACACATATCACCTATCTCTTTCTCTACTTCCTCAAATTCAGGTCAGTCTCTCCCTATATACTGGAAGAGATGTTGCACAAACAGACACATATCACCTATCTCTTTCTCTGCTTCCTCAAAGTCAGGTCAGTCTCTCTCTATATACTGGAAGAGATGTTCCACAAACAGACACATATTACCTATCTCTTTCTCTACTTCCCCAAAGTCAGGTCAGTCTCTCTCTATATACTGGAAGAGATGTTCCACAAACAGACACATATCATCTCTTTCTCTACTTCATCAGTCAGGTCAGTGTCTGTCTATCTATCTACTGGAAGAGATGTCTTTCAAACAGACAAATCATGTATCTCTTCCCCTGGTGTAGTGACACATGAGTTGTGTCTGTGTTGTAGCAAGGTACAGACAGATGAGAAGATGTTGGCCTACAAGGACTTCTGTAAGAACATGGAGAACCGCGACTTGAAGACGTGCCTCATGACAGATCTCAGGGTGAGTGACAGGACGTCACTCCAGAGATGCTCACATGCACGCAAACATACATGTACACAGTGACACCCGTTTCATTTTAGCTTCATTTCTGCATCTTTATTGTAGATAGAAGAATGTTGCTATGTCTATGGTTTGTTGTATCACTTAAGCACAGTCTCTACGCATCAATGTTTGATACAAAGCAGAGTTGATTACATTGAGGCTGACTTTGAGGCCATACAGGTGTTTTGCGCTGTGATGGTTGAACTGCCACTGGGCAAATACTAAGTTACTGAAGTTGAACACGGATCAGTGTAATAAAGTTTCAAGTAGCGGGGGATGTGATCTCAGGTAAAAATGACTCTAGTTTCATGTAGTGTCATCCATCTGCATGGTGACTTGTGTTCGTGTTACAGTCATGCCAGGAGGACGACGTGCGGTTATTTTCATTTCTCATCCCAGACATATATACACAAGTAAGTGCTCCAATCTCTGGTCGCCTTGATTGTGCTGTGTCTCCTCGACACCTCTAGATAGACAATAGCTAGGTTTGGGATACATTTTATATGCATGATTTTTGTATATTTTTACACTTGGGAATACCTACAATTCACAACCGTCAAAAATCTGTTGTGAATTGTGATCTATTATGGTAAGAAATCAGCAGGTTTTATAGTGTTCCATGTTTATTTCGTGATGTTTTGTTCATTCACTCAGAGAGCAATGATTTGCCATATTTCGCAGTTGTGTTTAGTTAATATAATTAAAATTCTATTTTAAATTTTGTGATTATTGACACATATTCATTGTGCTTGTAATAGTCTACAACACAAGCATAGCAGTGACGGTATTTCAGTTGTGCAGTCAGCGAATCAGCCTGGTTAACGATGTTTAAATGAAATGTTGTCATGTTTGCAGTTTCCAAGTATAGCCATAGGCAATTCGGAGCTGTTGCACCTCATTGTGTCGTCCATTGATGCTACACAGGTGAGTAGAACAGTTACTTACTTGGTTCCTTACATGAGCTGTTGCACCTCGTTGTGTCGTCCATTGATGCTACACAGGTGGGTAGAACAGTTACTTACTTGGTTCCTTACTGCCTGTCTTGCGCTATCCTCTGCCACATGGTGCCCTTCTAGTACTCGTCTAGTTCGTCTCTGCACCGCTTCGCCGGTCTTCCTCTAGATCGTTTCCTTTCGTAAGGTCTCCAGGTTGTGATACGCAATGTCCATCGGTTATGTTGTAATCTGCTGATGTGCCCTGCCCAGGTCTACTTCTATCTTCTGATTTGTTCTATCAGGTCTATGACCTTTGTCTTCTGCCTTAGCCAGATGTTTGTTTTTCTCTCACGATATGTGATGTTTAACATACTTCTTTCCATCTTTATTTGTGCGGCTGCTAGCTTGTTCTTTGCCTGGATGGTGAGTGCCCATGTTTCCGCGCCGTATGTCATCGCTGGAAGTATGCATGAGTTGAAGACTTGTCTGTTCAACCAGGTTCCAAAGTTACCTTTGAAGATGTCGCGGTGTTTGGCGAATGCTGTCCAGCCGGCAGTGATCCTTCTTTGAATCTCCTTGTTTTTGTTTTTGTTTCTGATATTGCATCGCTGTCCCAGATAGACGTAGCTTTCAACGTTCTCTATCTGCGTCGTGTTGATATATATTGGTGTGTCATTTTCTAGCATCACTTTTGTCTTCGAGATGTTCATCTCGAGACCTTGTTTTTCACTTTCATCAGCTAGCTCCTGCAGCATTTTTTGTAGTTCTTGCGGTGTAGTAGCGCATATATTACATGTATTGAACAATAAAATGAATAATTAAGTAATTAAAATATAAATAAGTGCATTTGTTTGATGCATTCTGTTGTATGCGTTGTTTGTGTCATGTGACCTCTGACCTTTGTTGCAGCTGCAAGACTTGGTGTGTGAGATTCTTCGCGGTCACCTTGTGATGTTCAGGAAAGACTCATTCCTCTCAGTATTAAGTAAGACATTTATATCTCACATAATTTTTTTAATTGACGTCGTAGTAATTTTACCGATAATGGCATGGTTTGAAAAAAAATGTATGTAGCATGTCTCTCATTGGCTTTACTTTGATCTCGTATAGGAACTGTCAGTGCTTTTGCATTTTATTGTTATTTGCAACACATGTTACATAAAAGAACCTCTACTGAACGGTGTACCGTTTACTGAGCTTGGAATAGTCACAACAAACACATGTAATGTTGTGAACAGTCAATTAACATCTGTCTTATGTCTCGTATGAACCATAACACTTGTAGTAAAAACCATAACACACAGAGAATTCAGAAAAAATGTTATGTTTCTTTTCATGTTTCATAAATTAATGCCTGACAGTTTGGCGCCCTGGATGCAAACTGGCTTAGAGGTACATGCTCACATACGAACATACCAACGTACATGTGGTAGCTCAATTATAATTAGATAACAATTAATGATTGTATGACAGATGCGAGCCTGGACTGGGACACGATAGAGCAGTACTTCCTGTGGCAACTCATTGCCACACACAACATCCCCATTGAACACATCATGCCCATACTGCCCAAGCTCGACTTCACAGGTAGGACTCGTCATTCCCTTTAGCAATTATACTGGTGACTTATGAAGCACTAGGCCGTAGTGTTGCCTGAGGCTTCTCCAAATAGATACGCCTTCCTCCAATGACGGCCCTTTATGCCAGAGTCATGTAACTTGACACAAGGGTGTAGAATATGTTAATGCTGACTGGTATCAAGGACTGGTGTAATACTAGCAAAGGCATGACTTAATTGCCAGCCATACCTTACTGTATTGGGAATTATATTAGAAGTATAAAGTGGTGTGTTAGTGAACATTAATTGCCAGCCGTAAATTATATGGGAAATTTAATGGTGTGAACATTTATTGTCCAATAATATAAGCTGTGTTATGACTTGTTGTATATGAAAATTTAAATTGAATGACTCTTAATTGCTGGCCATACCTTACTGTATTGGGAGTTATTGAAGAAATTAAATGTTATGACCATAAATGCCCAGCCTTGTCAGAATGTTGTGACTGAGTGTCTTTTGTTGACAGCACATGCAGAAGCCCTCAGCAGCATCTTGATACAGCTCAAGCAGGACTGGTGAGTTTTCTCTGTCATCTGTGATTCTACACGCAGTTATTCTCTTGTCGCGTATAACAAGTAATAAATACAAAACATAACAGCTCGCCATGGAAACTGTCAGGATGTCTGCTTGTGTATGTAATTTCTGGGTGTGCCAATCGGTGACTACATGATTCATTATTGTTGTAGTTGTTTCCAGCACTTGGCAAAGTTCTGTGAACTGACTAGTCTGTATATATTGTGGTTAGAATGTTATGGTGTGACCTCTTTCAACTACTCAGCCTTTTTCAGAACATTTTCACCAAGCTGACCTTTCTATGCTGGCACTGAGGGTGGTCACTGTCAGGGGTGCTTGTCGTCCTCAGTGGTTCTTTTATGTCCCAAATTGAGACGGGACTGACGTTAACGTTATCTCTGAGTCACGAGGGATACACAGTCCCCAATGTTGAGAGCCACGTTTTTACACCAAATGTACCACACCTGCTATGTCTAGGTTTTGAACTCTAGCGTTGACATGCCAGACAGATGTGCTAACCCTTTGCACTGTCACGCTGATACTCGAGTGGAATCATTGTTGCAAACTATAAATAGTGCGTTACAAGGTGCCCTGTCAGTGGAATGTAGTGGTGCATGGCTAGAGCTTCGGACTCTCGACCGAGAGAACCCGGGTTCGAATCCTATGCTGCGATGTCTAATCTTGGACAAGTTTGTTCACTCTACATTGCTCCAGTTCACTCAGCTGAATGAATGAGTACCTGGCTGTAGACAGTGGTGGATATTTGTGTACGAGTGGTCTTCACGCATTAATTGCAGCGTGGCTCGATGCTTCCCAAAGAAGTTAAGATGGTGTTCGATTGAACATGTCTGCCAAGGAGTAAAGTGTAAAGCGCTTTGAGCAGTCCTAAGGACTGGATACTGCGTTATATAAGAACTCACCTTTACTTGACTTTGTGTTATGTGCTTCAGTCCGACAGAGGAGCTGCTCCGCCCCATCCTGCGACGAGAGTGCAAGAAGAACGACTTTTTCACTGTCTCCATCCTCAAGTTCTGGGCCCAGGAGTACGAAGACAAACTCGCAGACCTGCTCCAGTCACAGCTCACACGGTGCGGACCCTCACCGAACAAGAAACGACAAAAGTGGGTGCTTCATTTGTCTATATATTAATACGCAAATTGTGGAGTATTGTAAGTGTGTCTCCTCTCAGGCGCCAAGGTCCACTCGCTGCAGTCTATGATTCCTTAGACCATTTGTCTCTCATCCACCAGTTGGCAGTGTAGTTAAAAACACAGGTAATTACTATCTGCTGCCTGCAGTGCCCGTGCCTTATTTGCAACAGCAGAAATTAAATGGTCACAGGAACGAGTTCAAAGTTCTGTCAGATCATTTGGCCTCTGAGGCAGTTGATTCAAATTGGTGAATCTTTGAATGGTGGTGTTATGATCGACACTTATTAATGTTAGGTCAATAAATAAGTGAAATTATTAAATAAATGGTATGAATAGCATTACAGTAGCACAAGTAGCATTACAGTAGTACAAGTATCATTACAGTAACATTACTGTAGTACAAGTTGCATTACTGTAGCACACGTAGCATTACTGTAGCATTACAGTAGCACATATAGCATTGCATTAGCATGAAGCACGTACATTACATTACAGTAGCACAATAACATTACACTAGCATGAGTAGCATTACAGTAGCACGAGTAGCATTACTGTAGCACGAGTAGCCCTCGTGGTTTGTTTGCCAACTATTGTTACTGTCAGTATTCAGAGTTCTATCACCAGTATCTATCAAAAGGTAAATTTACTATTCATATATTAGTGCATTGTCAGATCAACTATTTGAATTGTTCAGTGTACTGTTACCCCCCCCATGCTACAGTGGCGGGGATGGAAGTCATTATTACAATAAATGGTTATGCATGTGAAACTATGTTTATGTTGTGTCTCAGACATCAGCCTCAGGCAGCAAACAGGGCAAAGGACAAAGACCACTCGATGATTGAGCCGATCCTGGCCCATCTAGAACACATGCGACAATGTTGTCGAAACATCCAGTGTAAGTACAGGTCTGCCCAGTCTTCAACATGTAGAGAACGTTAAATAATGATTTCATGAACAGCTGTAGTATGCTGTAGAAAGGTGTGCTGTTACCTGTTGTAATAGGTCTTTATTCATGCTGTAATACAATTCAAACGGATGTGATGTGTTTAGAGTGTCTAACTTTTTAGTCAAAATTGTGGAGTTATTGATCAGAGAATTCCAATGTTTTACATGATTACCAAATGGGTATGTTAGAATCCCTGAATTGATCTCCATTTCTGAAATGGTGACTTTATTGCTGGTGTTGCCAGATGACTCATGTCTGATCATTGTTAAGAGTATGCGGCCATGACAGATTGTTTTGTAAGTAAATGGTTTTGTCATATGTGACATGTTGTGACGTTTTGGACCTTCAGGTACATTTTGGTGGTATGGGTATCATGTTTTGGACCTTCAGGTACATTTTTGTGGTATGGGTATCATGTTTTGGACCTTCAGGTACATTTTGGTGGTATGGGTATCATGTTTTGGACCTTCAGGTACATTTTGGCGGTATGGGTATCATATTTTGGACCTTCAGGTACATTTTGGTGGTATGGGTATCATGTTTTGGACCTTCAGGTACATTTTGGCGGTATGGGTATCATGTTTTGGACCTTCAGGTACATTTTGGCGGTATGGGTATCATGTTTTGGACCTTCAGGTACATGTTGGTGATATGGGTATCATATTTTGGACCTTCATATACATGTTGGTGATATGGGTATCATATTTTGGACCTTCAGGTACATTTTGGTGGTATGGGTATCATGTTTTGGACCTTCAGGTACATTTTGGCGGTATGGGTATCATGTTTTGGACCTTCAGGTACATTTTGGCGGTATGGGTATCATGTTTTGGACCTTCAGGTACATGTTGGTGATATGGGTATCATGTTTTGGACCTTCAGATACATGTTGGTGATATGGGTATCATGTTTTGGACCTTCAGGTACATGTTGGTGATATGGGTATCATGTAAAAGGGCAACATTTCAGTTTTTCAAAGTCGTCCATTTAAGTCGATTTGTAACAAAGTTATGGATAGTTGAAAAGGATGACATCAAAGTTAAGTACTTACATTTCACATCATTTGCCACTCAATCCAAAACACATCTGAGGCATTTTTCAAGATAATAATTCCAAACTGCGTGATTCAGCCCAGTAGTAAATTGTTTGTTGTTTCAAAAAATAGAAAAAAACTGAAATAGGTATTTGGGCTGAGCTTGCTGAAATGTACCTTATAGTCTGACCCGGTACAGCCTGCCACGTACTGCTGTTACATGAAGACGTCTCTTGTTGTAGTTCTCATGCATGAGTTGGTGCAACAAGGTCTGCAACACGTACAGGCAACGTGTCCGGAGTCACTCAAGTCAAAGTAAGACATCACATCTTGTCATATTGAAACCAACGTTCACATTGAATCCCTTCGCAGACACATTGACTACATTTGTCAGACAACTTACACGAATCTTATGCCTTTATATTGAATTCTTTCCCTTCCATGTTAACTATAGTCATCACAATACGTACAGAAATCTCTTGCCATTGTATAATACATGCACAGCTCAGATAACGGACACACAAACTGTTGCACCGACATACAATTAGTCAGTATCCACACAGAGGAAGAATGCTTGTGTTTTGACTTTGAGCATCCAATAAATGATCATACATTATTTAGACTTACAAAAATGCCTATCCGGATGACACTATATACACACAAATGCATAATATTGTTTCCCAAAGTACTTGTTCCTGACGTTTGTTACGACATAAATTTTAGTAGTTTATAAAGCAAGTTATGTACAATATCCCCAACAGATCGTCTAACTGCAGGTACGGACCCTAAAATCGTAAGAATCCCATAATCATTGATAACTTCCAAAAAATAAAGCATTACTTTTTTATAACTTATTGTAGATGAACCCTTGAAAGATTAGCACCTAAGATGCAAACAATTACACGCAAGGCCACGTGCACACACACACACACAATACATACACACTATAACTGCAAACAATTACACGCAAGGCCACGTGCACACACACACAATACATACACACTATAACTGCAAACAATTACACGCAAGGCCACGTGCATACACACACAATACATACACACTATAACTGCAAACAATTACACGCAAGGCCACGTGCACACACACACAATACATACACACTATAACTGCAAACAATTACACACAAGGCCACGTGCACACACACACAATACATACACACTATAACTGCAAACAATTACACACAAGGCCACGTGCACACACACACACACACACACACACACACACACACACACACACACACACACACACACACACAATACATACACACTATAACTGCAAACTTTTTTGAACTCCGGGAGATTCATCAGTGGTTCAGCAAACTTCCAGTGTCGCGCTGTCTCTCGGATCTTGACATCGGAAGACGGAGGGGTGCTGTTAGAAATGTTTTGCCAGACCAGCAGTTCAGCACGTCTTCCGTGGTGTCGCGCTGTCTCGGATGATGACATCAGAAGACAGGAGTGCTGGTGGAAATTTCAAGCAAAAATATCCGGAAGATTTTTCTGTTTTCCTGGAAACCGGGAGATACCCCCAAAATAATGTAGACTGTCGGAAATTCTTGGAGAGTTGGCAGGTATAACACACACACACACACACACACACACACACACACACACACACACACACACACACACACACACACACACACACACACACACACACACACACACACACACACACACACACACACACACACACACACACACACAAACCCATGCTAGCTAGATTATAGCTAGGTGTTGCCTACATGCTAAACAAGTTTGTGAAGTAAAGCCTTATGCCTTGTAGATACAGTGACCTGTTGGCGCTGGTGGAGGATATCGATGAGATGAAGACGACGCGCGTGTTGCGGGCTGTCCCCAGTCGCCGTGCCTCTGCCGCCGCTGCCATGGCCAAGAGCAACAGACAGAGCAACAAGAAGTCACAGCTCAACGACGACAGCGACAACAGTCTGTCAAGCTCGAGTGAGGTGAGACGACATGTCCAAAGTGACCCACAGCTGTACTTCAAGATCACCACGTCACGAGTTTTATTCTGTAACCTGGTTTTAAGATAATTGATGTATCCAGTACATCGCGGTTTGCGTGTGTCACAATCAAATTTTTGTGTGCGAGATCTCCGTCAAGCTTTGCCTTTGTTGATAATGGTTATACACATTAATTACATTACTATTGCTGCTTGACATCTCATCAATCAAACATTCCCACATACAGTTGTCACTCTAAAAACTTTGTGTTATGTTTTTGTCATAAAGAATCACTTTTGTGACCAGAATTTTAACCAAATATACAACGGAATGTCCAAACCCACCACATGTTTTCTGTTGGCTTGACGAAGGTTTTGCTAGGGTCATCTGATGAATATGTCAATTAGTTAAGTCATACAGTGATTCGACGTTCACAAGCAAGAATATACGAAAGAACCAGCCACGTGTTATCCAGGAGGATAATGCATGGTAATAAAACTATCTGATTGGTCGGTGTCACCAATGGGCTATCTGTCAGTGTCACCAATGGGCTATGTGTCAGTGTCACTAATGGGGCATGTGTCAGTGTCGCCAATGGGGCTTATGTCTGTGTCACTAATGAGCTGTGTGTTAATGTCACCAATGGGCTGTGTCGTTGTCACCAATGGGCTTTGTATTCGTGTCACCAATGGGCTGTGTGTCAGTGTCACAAAAAAGTATGTGTCAGTGTCACTGTTTGGACATGTGGCAGTGTCACCAATGTCATCAAAAGATGTGCTTCGGTGTACAGTAGCACTGATATACTGATACATAATGTTTGTAACATATCATTAATATGTCACTAATGTGTCACACACACTAATATGTCATTAATGTGTCACAATCCCACTGATATGTCACTGATGTGTCACTAATGTTTCACTCACAAATGTGTCACCATGTCATTAATGTGTCGCCATGTCACAAACTTGTCATTACCTATGCTTGTATTGACAGGAGGATGACGTGAAGCCACCAAGGAACAAGAAGGCGCGCAAGTCGGCGCCGGTCATCCTAGATGAAGATGATTGAGATGCGGCCGCATCCACAGCAAGGTTGTGTTTGTGACGGAAGGAAGCGGGTCACCTGACGACACGTCGCTGTCACAAAGCACCACTCACTGACACGCCCGATAACAACAGTGTCATCGTTGGCTTCAGCTACCCGCGGCACGCATCAAGGCGTACATCGGCCATGACTAGGTAATATGTGAAGCTGTCATGAGGATGTCACAAGGAATAGAGGCAGTGAGGATCGTCAACTAGAGGTGACAGAGAGGTCGTGTAGGAGCTCTCCACGCAGTTCAGGAGCTCTTTGAGTGGCACAGGAGCTCTTACAGGGTACAGGAGCTCTTCACAATGCATAGGAGCTCTCCATGCAGGGCAGGAAGTCTTCAGGCAATACAGCCATAAAGACATACTCACTGTGGCTGCTAGCCTGAGTGTGTGTGCATCTGCTTTGGATGTAGACAGTGCATGACAACTCCAGCCGCTGCAGTAGCTCCCACCACTACTACGAAAGAACGAAGGCCCCCGCCCCACTGCCACATGTTGGAACCACATGCTAGGGTGGATGTGTGCTACAAAGGTGTGGCTTTGTACATGTGTAGATTGAAAGAAGCCGTTAATGATCATCGCCAGGACATTTGATGTCTTGATCGAGTCTCATGTAAGTGGACAGGATATTGACACTTTCATGTCACCGGTACGAGACACATGAGTGGCCTGGATGGATTAGAGCGTGCCACACATGGACGTATTGTGTGTGTGTTTTCATTGACTTGAAAGCAGGCATTATCGACAAAACAAACTTAATAAAATTGTACAATATGTCTGACAGTGCTTGTCAGCCACAGCGGAATTAGTGCTACGTTGGTGTTTACTTCACAAAAACGGTTTACTAGTTATGTGAAAGGCAATATGTTTCTGGAATCTTGCGCCTATCGTTTCATGGTTCGTCCGCTATTTGGTTGGGTATCTCAGCCAAAAAATGCAGCATGTTCAACTATTTGACATCACCAAAAATATGCGTATCGATAAACATGTGATAAACTTACAGGATCTAGTCTAGTTTTCAAGAATTGCTTTTCGAAATGCCACATTAGCGAGCTACATTTTGGGAATATCTTTTACATTTGGAATGACTTTCCGTGCTTCTGCGCAGTAGAAAGCCTGAAAACAGGTTAGGTTGTTGGAGATGTGAAGTGGCACCGTGTGTCTTGACTGTTGTCTAGGGGTTCAGTAATGAAACAAGTCTGCCATCCCCGTTTCAATACATATTTTTATTCCAGGTATAATTCAGAAAGATGTTGGAGAATTGATCCAACTGAATGTCATGTTCTATCATAATATGTGATGTTTTATAAACTATAGTTAAGAAAATTAAATAATAGATAACAAAATAAGTCTAAGCAACAAATAGTGAACTTACTATAAAACTGGTTGGGAGACAGTTTTGTAAAATATTTATATATTTAAAAACCGAAATAATTAGTCATTCTGAAAGATCAAGATATTGTGGATATCCCCTTGCCACCATCAACTAGTTTATTCATAGACTGCTGTTTTCATGAAGATATTTGGGTACAAACAACGGTTGTAGCTAACAGTTACATACAGTTCACATGCTTGCCAAGAGCTATATTTCTGTTGGTGTTGCGTTTACAGTCTACATTCATCAGCACTTGCATCATGATGTATGGTGAATGGTGTTCAGGTTTAAGCATGCGAAGCTAGGATTAAACCTGTGTATTTTTTACAAAACTGAAAATCCTAAATAAACGAGACTGAAATATTAGCAGTGGTCTTTTGATGAAGTCAAAGAAAAGCATATTAAATCATCAGAGAAATTGATAACATTGACAAAAGTAAGGTAGTTTCATGCATGTTAGTGCATGTCAGTTTTATAGGGAAGAAACAACAATCATTTGGGCTTAAGACCTGAAACAGTTGATACACACTTTCAACTACAGTAACTGAGCATCACACAGAAAGTGTTCTCAAAGTGGTATATTCTCATGAAATACATTAGTCCCCGACGGCTGACATACTGGGACATCCCTGCGATAATTGACCGAGAAGTGCCCAGAATTCTACGCGGAACAGCTGTGACACACAGAATGTTCATTTTGATGCACATGTATGCGACTATGCCAGCTCACAATATTGGTTTCTGTTATCCTTTGATTCCAACTCTTATTCTGAGGCTGTGTTACACTTTTATACGCACTTATAATGCTATACTGTGCATGGGGCACCATGCAGATGTAGCATTTGTATAAGTTACAATAACAAAGCATATTCGGTGATGAAAATCATGATACGACAGCGGAATGGTGCTGAAGCTCCGGCTTTTTTGAGCTCTCCCAATATTAACTTTGTTACCGCGCCAGTTGATTGGAAAGTACTCGGACTCAATGTGGTCGTCTCTAGAAAGTGTTCCCTATGCCCTTTAGCACGTCATACAGCTGATTGAACGTACATGTGGTGACCGCGAAATGGAGGCGAGACTGCATATTATAAACACGTGTTGAGGGATCGAGAGTAATCGTCGTCCTCTTAATTATATAATTTGTATGTATAATAAAATTGACATATTATTTCCGCTAGATTACAATAGCAACAGTTTATTTGCGTGCCGCCAGCAAGCAAATGTGATTTTTCCACTACAGGGGTAACGAGGTATTTTTTTTTGGGGGGGTTGCCTTCGATATCATTTTACTTCAAAATGTAATTATTTTTTATTGTGGGTCGCACGAATTCTGGACACCTCGATGAGAGCCCAGTTCGTTCATTCTCGTTATCAAAGTGCATGTTTACATTTCGTTTTTCAAACAAGTGACGGTGACTTGACCACGAGACGGGTGACATGTGCTCTGATGCCGCCACCCGACCTTGTGTGATGTAGAGACGTAGACCGTCGTTGTTTAATCGGCCTTCGCACGTCCAGTTCTGAGTAGATCGACGATGTTGAATTGTACCTGTAAACCCCGGGACTCGTGCCGGGACAGTTTGCACGAACAAACTCAGACCTCTTCTCAGTGTCGGAGTTAGTACAGGGCAGTTGCCCAGGTGCTTATACAAAATGTATTTTTATGGGAACCTCAACAAAACGCTTTTTGGGTGCTTTTGTTGGGTTGTAAACGTTTTCAGAGGTAACTCGGGTGCTTCAATATACGATGTGAATTTATGTTATAAATGGATAAAAGTCGCATTCTGCTGTGAAGTCCTTATTGTAGAAGATAGGAAGTAGTGAGAACTAGTAACAAATAAGTAAAAATACTTATAAAGTCATGCGCTTCTTCTTCAACAATTTCTAGCAGCTATTTACAAGATGTTAAGTTTATTAGTGATACAGAAATTACCCTCGTTACTTATGTTTTGGCTGCTTGCTGCGAAACTGAACAATGTGACATTATATCTGCAGACAATAACTTTAAAATATATGTTTGCTAGTGTGCTTTAAAACGAGCTAATATTAATAAAACTGATGTTCAACGAGTTCCATAGTTTGGTTCCGTAGACCGTGCTTCTCAACATTTCTGATTTCACGGCACACATTCGAAGTTGCTCGGTGCTCGCGGCACACCAAACCAAATGTTATCACATCTACATGGACATTCTAGTTGTCCCCATGGGTGAACAAACTTACTTTTTTTTACAATTAAAATAATTTCAGTATGCCATTTGTCTTACAAACTATTTCAAACAATGATATAAATTAATTTTAAGTTAAACTAGAAAAAAACATCTTTACCATTCGTCTTATAACGGAGACTATAAACGTTGTCGTTTTAAAAATATTTCTCTCAGATATGTTACTAACGTTGATAGCGTAGTAAAATATGTATTTATAATTGTTCCCTTAAGCTTCAAGTGATAATTAACGACACGAACTTCCACTCGGACCACTTGGCACCCGTGAGAAACCTGCACCTGTCTTTGACAAGAAAGACGTTTAACGTTTGTTCTATTATGTAAACAAAAACTAATGACTCGCCATGTATGTGACATAAACACGATTGTCACGTAGCACTGTTCGGGTCTGGCCAACGAGATCAATGCTGTCCATCTCTCTTTTTGGTGAGCTGCACATCAGAGTGCCGGAGGAAGTCTTAATAAGATAACGATTTCTACCATCGACCACAACCGTATGGACCAACTTCGTCAACACAGGAATTTATTTGTATTTTCAAATAAGATGTTTTTATTCCTTTAAAGTTGCAGCCGGACATGGTCGGTGTCGATTGGCGAATCGTCTCAGCCATTTTAGTCATCACAAGTTGCCCAGCGGGCAAATTGACGTTGTAACGACGTTGTTTCGACGTCAGGCACCGACGTCGAAACAACGTCGAAAACACATTGGATTTGAAAGTTGTATCAACGTCGGGTATCGACGTTGTTCCGACGTCGGGTGACGACGTTGTTCCGACGTCGGGTGACGACGTTGTTCCGACGTCGGGTGACGACGTTGTTCCGACGTCGGGTGACGACGTTGTTCCGACGTCGAGTGACGACGTTGTTCCGACGTCCGGTACCGACGTCGAAACAACGTCGATACCCGACGTCGGAACAGCATCAGTTACCGACGTCGTTCCGACGTCAGGTACCGACGTCGAAACAACGTTGAAAACAAGTTGTATCAACGTCGGGTGTCGGTGTCGTTCCATGTTGTATCAACGGCTAGTTCGGGGAGCGTTTTTCTTGTAATGTAGTTTTTGCCATGTTTCAAACTAGTATGCATAATTGGGCTCACTGTGGAGCTTGCGATGAACATGCAGGTCCTAAGCTGAAGGGGAGACACCTCACCTAAAAAGTTAATAAAAATACTGTAGTCACCATATTCTGACAGCTTTCTATATTAGCTGTCATTAAAGGAAACAAACTATCTAAACAAATTTGTGGAATATCTTGGGAGTATGGTTATTTGTTCGAATTTATAACGGTATAATTGTGAGAAAAAAATATACTTTCAAATGTTTTAAGGTTTAGTGATGACTGGGACAACAAAAAATGTCCATAATTGCGCAATAAAATAAAATGATACTATGTCAGCGTATCTATACAATTAAAAATAAAGATATTCATTATGTCGTGGAACAAATCACATCATTTTATTTCGTACAAATAAAACAATGATTAAAATTAAAACACTACCAACAACATAAGCAGGAATTTTATCTAGTTGTGAGCCTTCCGTCCACCACCTCCAGCCCGGTCTGGTGCATATTTAAGGCATGCAGAGACGGCTGCAGTGACCTCTGTCTCCGTTCCGACCTGGTTCTTCAGGACACTTGCTGAAACATAATATTCACCACAGGATTGAAATCTTGTACGTTTGAATATCACACCCTTTAAGCATAACCAATCTAATTTTGTTGTGCCCATATGGTAGAAAAGGTCTTACTGAGTAAAAAATATACTGACATTTTGTCTGACCGACCCCCCGTTTCCATGGTAACAAGCAAAACGGCCGCTAAAATACAGCACATCTGAAAATTATAAACTTTGGAAGTACCAACGATATGGCAATCTGGCTTGGATTGTCGTGAATTTTCAAACTATGTAATTGTGAACGTAACAATTTTAGACACATTTTGGGATATTACACCAAAGATAAAGCATAAAACCAAAATGTTTTTATACAGATTGTTGAGATTATTAAAGAGAACGCAGTAATACAAACCAAACAGAGAATGCTCGCATTGATTGCTTGTAAGAGCCACACCTCATCCACCAATAAACGTGTTTTAGAGATGTGTAACTGTTATAAAAGGGATCTTTACTGAAACTTACAAAACTACTGAAATATGCAAGAAACACATTTTAAGTATTTTTTTCTCAAAAGCCATCATTCTAGCTTCATATATCCCGTTCGAAACATCAAGCTTTTGGTATAACTTGAAAAGATACATATTGACGAAGATATATTTAACTGACACAGGAAGTATTTGCGATGACGTTACAGAAAATGATAGTATAGCATAGCGACATGATTAACTCGTTATTGGGACGAAGTCCGATGAACGCTTGTAGTCTGCACTGGCCACCGTCACACAAGTACACTGGGATCGCGATACTACCTACATATAATAAATTTCAACATACCAGTCATACAATCTGTGTATGTCTTGCTCTTTGTCTTCCTCTTCTCATCCTCGTCGCTGACATCGGTCGTTGAGGTGAAATAATATCGTTCGCACTCCTTTCTATCATCTGAAACGAAACAATGGTGAATTAATGTATCCCAATGCACAGTAAAACAATCACAAATCTATATTTTGCAAAGCCCAACTTGATTTGGATATCAAAAACCATTTAAACGCCTAAAGTCACCAGGATATATATAATGACATAGTATTGCCAGAGAACTGTTACATATTAAAAATGTAATTAGCTCTAATAACATAAACTTTGAATAAATACATGTCAAAATATGTTAGCGACATGTTATTTAAAATCAAGGTTTTGTATGTCATTTATAACGATTAAACGTCAGGTCACACATTGTGAGAAATGCAATTTAGCTAGGCACAGGTTTCAAATTACTGTCACATTTGCAACTACATAGTCACAACTTCGAGCCATACAGTTACCTGATGTTATCTTGCATTTGACCAAAGGGAACTGCAACCACTGGTCAGTTGTTGTCGCCCGCTCTCTTTATCTTATGTTTGTGGCATCTTTTACGGGTGGCCAGTAAACCATCCTCTTCTCCCTGTTGATCCAGCAGTGTGTAGGGGTCATTAAAATACCATTAGTATGCAGGGGCAGAAGTAATGGGCCCAGGGCAGTCATTGCCCATGCAGCTCAGCCTCACACCCATGCCTAAAGGTGTGAGCACTGACCATTTCAAACTAGCCAATGGGTAACTCTCATAATCCCACCGCTACTTAACTACAGCTTCTAAAATTACTACCATGTGTGTGTGTGACATGTGCCCCTGTCCACTGTGTATAACAGTCGACTTTGTACGTCACCTTGAGAGCAATCTTATCTGACCGCCCTTTCTGTTATCTGCTAATGGAGTAGAAAGATGTCACATTGTGCAGATCACTTGTGACAGACCAAGCCTTGTCATATGTTACTACACAATATAACATTAATTAATATAGAGTATATAATATATATATATATATATATATAATTTTGGAACATTTTGTGGAGAAAGGGTGGATACACTTAAGAGTGGTGACGTGTCCATGGAAATCATATTTTGGACAAATTTATATAAATCTGGTTGTTTAAATTTTTCACTTCGGATAACAAGTACCAATTTGCCGTTTTTCGAGAAAAAATCTATAATTTGAAAAGTTTATTTGTGGTGATCATAATTTTTGGGTTGTTGATGCCAATTGGGCATATCTTTCTAATGAACCTTTTGTTATCATTCGGTATAGCTAGGGTTTAAAACCAATGCATGAGTGAGTTTTGTTAACATTGTACCAATTGCAAAAAAACCGGACGAGATTGCATTCCGTGGTCCATAGTTTTAACCCAATCCATGGCGGATGTGTACAACGTATATAAAACGTAATTCTCGACACATGGCTGGATGGTCACTGGCGGACGTGGCGACAGCGCAATATCGTTACGTTGTTGCTACGTATTGGTACACGTTTGTAGAATGCCTGTATAGAACGTACATATAAAACGTATAGTTTCAAACGCTTAAATTGCATATTTGCATTTGGCTAATCTAAAACACCTGCATTTGCATTTAAATGCCTTTAAATGCCATCGAGGAGTGCTGTTGGACATGTTTTGCCGCTGCGCCGCCTAGTTATTACTGCATGGAACGGGGGCAGAAAACCATATATGTCTGCCCTCCAATTGTACACACCTTTTACAGTAGAAAAAAATACACATTAATCGTCTCATAAAATTTTAATTTCCACCCGCCATTGACGCTCGCCACAAATACAAACATTCACGTTCATATTTAATGGGGGCGGGTGCAACCATATGTCTGCCGCTGGAGAAATTACAGCTAAGGAGGCATCTGCCAAATCTGCCTCCTGTTCATATGTTTCCCGTTTACAAAATCTTCGGTTTTAGCTGCCGACATGATTTAAACGTCGTGGCACCAGATGTCCATGTCCTTATAAAGTTGTTAACTACATCCGACGTCAAAACGACGCCCGCGCAGCGTTGATGACCTGACATTATACATAGACACGGATTTGGTTGTCGACGTCATTTCAACGTCGTGATAACGTCAAGTTTCGATGCCCTTACCACATCGATGAGTTGACGTTGTAAAGACGTCGGATTTGGTTGTTGACGTTATTTCAACATCGTGACAACGTCAAGTTTCGACGTCCTTACAACGCTGATGACCCTATAGTATATGTTGTCAAGACATCAGTTTTTGATTGTCGACGTTATTTCAACGTCGTGATATATAACAACTTCGTGTTTCGACTGTCTTACAACGTCGATGAGGTGACGTTGTAAAGACGTCGGATTTGGTTGTCGACGTTATTTCAACGTCGTGACAACATTAAGTTTCGACGTCCTTACAACGTTGATTACCCGACGTTGTAAAGACGTCGGATTTGGTTGTCGACGTAATTCCAATGTCATGATGACGTCGCGTTTCGACGTCCTTAAAACGTCGATCACCCGACGTTGTAAAGACGTCGCATTTGGCTGTCGACGTGATTTCAACGTTGTGATAACGTCTGTGTTTCGACGTCCTTACAACGTTGATTATCCGACGTTGCAAAGATGTCGGGTTTGGTTGTCGACGTGATTTCAACGTCGTTATAACGTCGTGTTTCGACGTCCTTACAACGTCGATGACCTGACGTTGTAAAGACGTCGGATTTGGTTGTCGACGTGATTTCAACGTCGTTAGAACGTCGCGTTTCGACGTCGTCACAACGTTGATTACCCGACGTTGTAAAGACGTCGTATCTGGTTGTCAACGTTATTTCAACGTCGTGGCAACGTCAAGTTTTCGACGTCCTTAAAACGTTGATTACCCGACGTTGTAGCGAAATCCGGTTTGGTTGTCGACGTTATTTCAACGTCGTTATAACGTCGCGTTTCGACGTCCTTACAACGTCGATGATCCGACGTTTTAAAGACGTCGCATTTGGTTGCCGACGTTATTTCAACGTCGTGACAACGTCACGTTTCGACGTCCTTACAACGTCGAAGAACCGACGTTGTAAAGACGTTGTATATATGTTGTACGACGTTGCGATGTATATTCAACCAATAATCGACGTCGTACGGACGTCGTGTGCCCGCTGGGTGACGTGTATGCAATGGTTTGTTGTATTTGTAGTAATCTGTTAACACTGTATGGCTTCCGGCGCACGGTCAAAAACATTCCCACAGGTTTTCATGATTATGATTAAAGGCTGTTCCAACAACCATTTGAACGAACAGATAAGCCAATAAGATCGAGTGTTTAACAGAAACGTGTTTTTCGGAACTATCACGTTCTTTGATCATTTATCGCAACACATGGGACACTTCGTTTCTAATTCCGCGGCACACTAGGGACTTTGTTACAGCACACAGTGGCCGCGGCACATCGGTTGAGAAGCACTGTTGTAGGCAATAACACAGCCACGTAGAACTCGACTCGTACCTAGATAGTTGGGTGGACAAATCTCTCGAAACATCAAGTGTCACCAAGCCGCGTCGCCACCCGGCCCTGCCAGTCACGCCTTCATCCCATCAGTCAGAACTACTTCCTGCCGAGAACGACTAGGGGAAGTTAGTCAACGCGCCAGTCACATACACTAATATAGGTTAGACTGTTGCAAGTGGCATGTGTAGAATCTCGGAAAGGGAGCCAGACAGGAAGCATATGAAGGATTCAAGTTTATTATAGCAAAATGTCTTCCCAGAGTCAAAGGGTCAAGACTCAACTCCTCTTAATACGCAATATTAATGGTATTTATAGGTAGGCGGCAAGCCTGGGCTTGTAGCAGTCCACTGACTCGGCCATCACTATATAGCTCCTGTGGCAGATTGTTCCATTCCGGGATTGTCCTCGGGAAGAATGACGTCTGCCGGTACTGTGTCCTGCAATAGGGGATGTTGTAGCAGCAGGTGTTGTTCTTCCTGGAGCTCAGTTGGTTCTGGCAGGTAGATGGAATTTATGGAGATGAGGCAATGGTGGAATTTATAAAACATCTCCAGTCGATCTCTTTTGCGTCAGTGTTGCAGTCGCTATAAATTTTGCACCATTTAAAATATTCAATAAGTATATAAGAACGGAGAGGGATAAGGAAGAAATGGGGGAGGGTGGGAGGGGAGGTTGGGAAACTATTTTTAACCAACGAAAGTGCTCAACTTGGGCAATTATTGACCGTTCTTAAGGTAAGAACTTAAGGTAAGAATAATGTGTGAGTTTTATTGACCCGCGTTTTATCGCGGTGCATTATTGATCAAATTTAAAACGTAAGCACATACGTAATCAAACGAATGCGCGTTCTGACATCGTGGACAAGTCCACTGATCATGACGGGGGTAGTTGTTGGATTTAATGTCCAGCGTTACCTAGCGGTAGGGTGTCATCGGGAGATTTTAAATATTAGCGGCAGTTAGCGGCAAAATATCATTGGCGAAAGAGAAATCCGAATGTAAAGCAACTTCCAACTTCCAAAGTATTGCTCGGATCGAAGTCATATCATGCCTAACATATTTGCAAACTCTTCTATAACAAATGTCTGCAACAGGCCCCGACGACCAAAAAACCCTCTTCCGGTTTAATAAATATATTATAATAGGTATTAGGTCTACACACACTTTGGGCATTGAATAAAACTGCATCGAATGCTCGTCGCCCCCCGTGCAGGTAGGTTGGTTGAGTTCATGCTTCGCGGAGTAAATTTCGGCCAGCCAATCAGATGTGAGTAACAAGTGTGACGTGACACAATGTTTGAAGGTTGCGGTTGGCAGTTGAGCGCGCCAACACAAACCGGGTAGACGTAGAATTTGGGCGGCCAAATGCATGCAAACGTGCCGTGACGTCACCTGCATTGTCCTGCGAGCTTGACGTTTGAAGAAAGTTGAATGCGATGCAGTAGATTGAAAACGTTTACTGGAGGCGGTTGAAGATTAGTGGAAGAATATGAAGAAGCGACAACGGAACATTCTGGGCGATAGAACTCATCACGTCATTTCGATGCTCCCTTCATCTCGTCTGTCAGTTGCTGCTGCCACCGCCGCCGTCATGGTTAACCGCTCTCGCATCACAAGGTTAGCACTGCGTTTGCAAACGTTCGCTTTTCGCTAATCATTGTGAATTCAAACACCAATCGTATTTTATCTTACAAAATGATGTAATTGCATTGAAGTGTTATAGTTATTCAAATGTTGTTATTGCGTTTTCAGATGTGCGAACAGACGAGTCACGTTACCGCCGTCTCGCGTGCTCCGCCGCTGCCACCGAATCGCTCGATTATGCAGATAACGCAAGACCTGTGCTGTAGCCGATTGCGATTCTAGTCAACCCGGAAAATTCCGCGTATCCAACTTCGTCACGATCACTGACGGGCGGAATGTTTATCAAATTCGCTGCCACCGCCGCCAGTAACACTACGATCTCTACACGACCCAGGACCAAATCCGTCGCGAACACACGTATGATCGTATCCGCGCCGTTGCCACCACCAGCGTTAGAGTCGCTATACTGTCCGGCCGGTATCCAGAAGCTCTGCTCCATTAGTCATGTCCCTGTCCAGTCTGCATGTTCGTGGGATCACCATGACGCACGGTGTCAGAACCCGGTATATGTTCAGTGTTGTTTAGTTTTTTGACGAGACAATTTTCTACGGGGGACCGTGGTAATTGTTGGATGAGAGCCAGGCCCAATCGACTGAATCGCCCCCTAAAAAGGGTGTGCGGTCTATTGGTTTCGCCTGTTGTCTATCCAGACTTGGTGGTTGTGGTGGTTTTTGGACGGGACAAAATGTTGCTTGTCTGTTCGACTTACGTGTATGTTATGTCTGTGTTCTGTGTTTTGTTCGATTTGTGGAGGAAGCCGAAAGTCGCCAAAACGTCCGTGTCGCAACAAGGACGTGAAAACAAGACTGCTACAGAACAATGAATGCTGCATTATCACGCAAAAATTTAATTCTGCAACGTTAAACTGCTGAAATAAAAACGATGGACAATACGCTGCCATGACCACTAACATGGCTTCCTGAGGAAACGTACTTATTTCCGTTCAATAAAATTGTGAAAACGTTTAATTATCCTTGTGTTGTATTTATTTATTGTTTAGTGGTGGGTTCTATTGCTTGTTTAAAACCTTTAGCCCGAAGATACAACCCATATCTGTCACAATATGACGGTTAATAAGATAAGATAATGCTTTATTGTCTCAAATATGTAGTTGAGAAATTTGACTGCAATATGTACATAAGAACCATAAAACCATTCGATAAAAACAGCACATAAATAATACATGCATCTACATTACTTATTCTAAAACGACAAGTGTCACTGTGGCAGCAGGCATCTTGAATTAAGTTGTTTAATAGACAGTGGCACGAATGAGTGCTTGTATCTATTAAGCCGGCACCGAAGAGTTATGTAACGTCTGCCAGATGGCAGGAGCTGAAATTAATTATATAGAACATGTTTAGTATCATAAATAATCTTGACTGTATTTTAGTCGGTGAAATAACGTTAAAATCCATGTACGCAACTAGCGATGGCAAAAATTCGAAACGATCTTGTGATTGATACTTCTCGCTTTACGTCTGCTATCAATTACGTGACTATGACATCACCACCCAATGGCGCCACGAGCGGCGTCATTACAGCGTTGCGCCATGGCCGGTCCCAATCCCAGGTGAGAAATGAGTAGGGTTTAATGCTACCCAGGAATCTGGGATCATGAAGGATATCTGCCAAACCCGGAAGTGGACAGGTTCACTTCAGGACGTCAGAGCCAGATGCGTAGCGGATGTGATCATGTGCTGGTATTGGCAGCGCTGTCCTTGAAGATAAGGAACGCAAGGAGAGGAGAAGAGAGAGACAGCGGCGATTTGACATAGTAAAGTGAAAGAACACTAATACAGTTGGACTTGCAAAACCGCTTTCGCATACTCCAAAAGGAACAAGAATTGAGCACAAGAATAGAAACAAGCAAGACAGTTTTAGGCTGCAGAAGAAAATGAAAGAGGATTGGATCAAACCAGACACATGGACAACAGTCGATGAAAGAAAAGCAGCCAAAAAAGAAGCTAAATGACGCCAAATCCCAACGACTGAAGGAACAGCTACAAACTTGATACCCAGAACTTAACAAAGAAGTGAAAAGGAAGACGATCGAAAGCAGACAAGACAGCCTTCATCGAAAATCTGGCGGACAAAGCAGAACAACTGCACAGACACAGAACATGGCTGCACTGTACAAGATAACCTAGGCGATGACAGGCGGTTTTAAAATGACGACGTCCCAGCGAAAGATGTGAATGGAAATGCTGTCAACGACGTATAATAATAATAATATTTTATTTTGTTAAGCGCCACATCCAATATTGTTCACAGCGCTTTACAACAATGTATAAGTGTATGTTAAAAATAATGCATTTTAATAAAAAACAATAGTTGTTATATCATAGATAAAAATGAACTAATAATAATAGCAATTAAAACAATAAATATAGTAGAAGTAGAAAAGGAATGTGATGTAAAATATAATAAAATAAAATAGTTAAGATTATTAGAATTTTTTTATATATAAATAAACTAAGATTAATGTAAACATCAATAAATTAGGCTAAATGTATACGAAAAGTAAATAAATAGATAAATAAATAATAAATAAACGTTAAACATCAATCAGCTATGGTAAAACAGTGTTGGTAAGGGTCCGAGTTACATATACGCTGCAGTGAACACGAGTCTTCAACACAGATTTAAATGATTCCAGGGATGTTTTGTTAGTAACACTTGACGGCAGAGCGTTCCACACTGATGCCGCTGCGTAAGCAAATGTACAGTCTCCGGCTCTGCTGCTTGTTCTCGGAACAACTAGTGCGTTCAAGTCAGCAGACCGAAGACGTCTGGCTGGCATGTAGACACGCACGAGTTTCTGCATGTAGACAGGCGAGAGGTCTTCATGCAGCGACTTGTACGTAAGAACAGCGATCTTGATTGCAATGCGTTGTTGAATAGGTAGCCAGTGCAGTTCGCGAAGAATAGGGCTCGCATTTTCACAACGAGCCTGTCAATTAATAAGGCGAGCTGCGGCGAGCCCACTTACGATGGCAGATGCTGATTTGGGGACAACCGGTAGTATTTCAGTTTTCGTGTCATTCATGAGCAGATAATTCAAAGTCATCCACTCCTTCACGTCATCAATACATCGCTCGATCCGACGCACGGCAGTCACCAGAGAAGATGCATCCAGGTCGACGTGACAGAACAGTTGTAAATCATCGGCGTAGTGGTGATATTTTAAGTCGTGTTTGTGAATGATATCACCGATCGGCTGCACTTATAGTGAACATAATAGTGGTCCCAACACTGACCTTTGCGGCACCCCCGTTAACAAAATCCTCTCGCTGGATAACACGCGGTCGATGACGACACTCTGCTTGCGATTACTTAGGTATGATTCCAGCCAATGGAGAACCACTCCGGTGATGCCATAGATCGTAGCGGAACAGATCCAAAGATGGAAAACACACTTCAAGACCATCCTCACCAAAGAAGCACCGTGCAATGAAGCAGACATTCCAGAAGGCGAAGAGGACCTGTCAACACTAGCAGAGAAAAATGGCATCAAGTGGACCTTCACAGATACACTAGGTGATGTAGACTTTGCAGATAACATATCTCTCTTGTCACATCTTGCCAGGAAATGCTTGGAAAATAGGGCTAAAGGTCAACACCAACAAAACAAAGGTGCTGCGAAACACCAGCCAAACAGCAGACCCAATTACAATTGGAAGAAGAAATACTGAAGAAGTGACCGAGTTCACCTACCTTGGGGCCAAGGTGACAACAGATGAAAACTCGGAGTTTGAGGTCAAGGCAAGGATCAGCAAGGCAAGATGGGCATTTGCGGCAGTAAAGAGCATCTGGAAGAGCAATAAGATCAACAATGTAACCCAAATCCGCCTGTTCAAGAGCAACGTCCTGAGTGTGCTGTCACCAAAGGCATATGCCAGATGCTGGAAGTGTTTCAAAACAAATGTCTCAGGAGGATTCTGCGAATATACTGGCCAAATAAAATCTCTAACACGGAACTCAATGACAGGACAGGCACGCAACCCAACACGTCTGCAGAATGCCGCTGGCATCCATTCCAAGAGTGGCCATCCGGACCCCTGGTGGCAAGAGAGCGAGCTAGGGGGACCAAAGGAGACGTGGAGGAGATCAGTGAAGCGAGAGATGAAGACCCTCGGGTGGAGCTGGGGCCAAGTAACAAAGCTGGCGGACAGGCAACACTGGCGATCTTTGGTGTCGGCCTTATGTGTAAACCCACACGAAGAAGATTAAGTAAGTAAGAGTGGCGCCTCTGTTGGTGAATGTAGTGTCATCCATATATCCACGCAGGATGTGCTGTAAATTGGAGACCATCCTGTGATGGCGCTTTAGTGTAGACCTAAAACTAGTGAGCAGTCATTTTGTTATTAGAGACTGTTTCGAGATGGCGACTCACGGTAAATTAACATAATTGAGAAAACTCGTACTTAATTGATTGTGCACATTAGCAATACTTGGATGGGAGAGCAACTTTTTGAACACATCCGTGCTATGGCACCATGGAGTTATCAGCCATATATGTACGATTTGCCACCCAATAATTGTCTTGCAACAAATGGACATGCTGTAATTCCTTATGCATCAACAAAAACTCTTGAAGCTTATCTGTCAGCTCAAATATTCTTGACAGGACTTTGCCTCGTGAAAGCCAGCAAACCTCTGTATGAATGTATATTGCTCCCATCTCCTCACAAAGTACGGAGAAAGGGCAAGACTTCAAATGTCTTGATTTCATGAAGTTTATGATTTTCACAGCTTTTGCTGTTTTATTTTAATTACCAAAGATGCCACGGCACACCTGAAGGTTGTTGCGGGACATCAGTGTGCCGCGGCACGCCGGTTGAGAAGCACTGCCGTACACCCGTTAACGACATACACCTTCTGGTGGTTGATGCACGGGTTCGTGAGCATTGATTTTGTCTTCGTGTGCAGTGTTTGATGATATGTTTAATACATAACCTTTAACTATTCGACGGCAATTGATTAATGTTTATGGGCGTTATACATAAATAGTAATATACTAAATTGTATCAAATCGGTAAACTTAAAAATAGTGCTTTGTTGAACAGTGGACTTGTTTGATCGCATCGTTGTGCGTTGTGCATAATCCGTATTCCCCTCTTTTGAAGCATGTGTATACGTACAGTGTAAGTTAGTAGGATAGGTATTTCCCAATATTTCGGCAAAAACAGACTGGAATATAACGCATACATACAATGGCGGTCAATTACTTTACTGCATCTGTATGTAATACCAGCACTTATTGATAGTTTAGATTTTACTCGACTGATGTGGTCTTTCTAGTTTTCATGATTCGTCGATAAGCACGCCTAGAAATTTTGTAACTCGTACTCTTAATATATATATAGTATTTTTTATTTTGATATTTACATCAGACAAGTGTACACGACCAAAAAAGAACGTGTAATAAGTCTAAGCTATATTAAGAAACAATTTGTTGATTGAAAATCATAAATGCAATATATTTTCAAACTGTTTTATATCATTGGTTGAACAGAAGATTTTCGTGTCATCAGCAAATAAGACAAATGTGATCATTTTAGAAACCTTGCACATGCCATTGATATACAGAATAAACAGCTTCGGACAAAGTATAGACCCTTGTGGAACTCCACATGTTATTCTTTGTGTGTATGAGCTGTACCCATCAATGTTTATAAATTGGCTACGATTATGCAAGTAACTACTAATGCAATTATGTACGCATTTCCACGAATGCCATAAAGTTCAATTTGTTATACAGCACTTCATGGTCGACAGTATCAAATGCTTTCTTAACATATATAAATACCCTTAACGCACATGTCTTGTGTTCTAGTGAATGTGTAATATCGTCAAGCAATTTAACCAAAGCGTGCGATGTTGACATGCCTTCTCTAAACTGATATTGGGATACACGCAACTGTTTCTGGCGCGAGGTCAATAATCTCTGCACTAATATATAATTCGACTATAGCAAGAAATGGATAATGTACAGTCATTCAAGAAGACCTCGGGTGATTTATTAAAGACTTATATATTCACATTGAAAAGAATTAACAGAAAAACCGCATCCAAACTACTTCGTTGTAGTTAAGGCACGTGTCTACGCAAAGGCGTAAGAAAACACGGACACGTAAAAGCATCTAGGTTATATTTTAAAGTATAATCACACATGATATGTAAACGCATTTCATACATCTGTTTACAGGTTATAGTTCTGTGTATACAATGGTTACCCTCTAGTCCCTATACCACAAGTGTGTATATTGTGATAGTATTCATCGATCCCACTGGCTTAGTGATTGTGCAGTATTCAAATAAGGAAGTAAATATAGGGATATGACATAAAAATGGAACCTCGTGGAGGTGGAGAGAAGAAGCAGCTTAACAGAAATACTGGTGAGAAGCCGGATGAGATGGACAGGCCAATTGGCAATGATTGATGCAGGCCCGGCAAACGTGACAGAGAGCAGAAACCAGGAGCTGAAGAGGCGTAGAGCTGATAAAGCTTGGAGCGGAAGAAACGCAATTATAACTGACGAAGTGTTTAGCGAAAGAAACGCCTAGTCGAAGAGACTATGAGCTGACGACACGTGTGGCTGATACAACTGGAGAAGAAGAAACAGAGGCTGAATAAGTGTGGCGCAGAAGAAAAGTGGAACATAATGTTGACAGAAGATCAGTCGTCATTCTTGTCTCTTCGATTAAATTACTTATTGAGACACACCTTGTGTTGCGGGTGAGTAAAATCAGGCGTTTTATGAAGCAACGAACGTGGTGTTTCTGACAATCATCGATTATCTGTGCCATAGCTAATTATCCTGCTATGGCTTCAAGCAACTGGCTTGGAATGAATTCCCTTAACTGTATGAAAGCCTACCCAACTGCGATCACCAAGTTGTAATTTTTATTTTTATCCTAGATTCATACCAACGTTGGAAACAGGGCTTGTTCTTTTGTTGCGCCTTCTCATTGGAATGTACTCCCCTCGGTGCTAAACATGTTTAAACACATACATAACTATTTCAATATTTAACTTTGAAAATTTGCAATCGCAGCTTTACTACCTGGCGTATTCACATCTCCATTGCCAACTTTAATCCTGTTTATTGGCTTTGAGATTAACCATCGCCGTTTGTCCTTAATACGCCAATATGCGTCGCCCTGTTGTTACATCATGTTAACTGTTGTTACATCATGTTAACTGTTGTTACATCATGTTAACTGTTGTTACATCATGTTAAATGTTGTTACATCATGTTAACTGTTGTTCTTCTTCTTCAGTTCAGCATATCTCTACGAGACGTAGCTGCCCAGATGATCCCACGATACGCTGCTCTGTCTGCCGTTCGTCACCCTGCTCTCACGATGTCGTCTTGCAACTAAAGAAGAACGAAGTTCTCTTGCATTTAATCACGTATTTAATAGTAAATCCAGTCTAATGATACAATAATCAAACAAGCTGTTACTGGTATGGTGGAATACAGTCAATCGCGGCCCGGAGGCTTCCGGTTACGGAGAGCGTCTATTGTAGATCTGTAAGTAGTAAGCGGGAGTGTTCATTATTTCCTATCTCCCTCTAAGCTTTTACGAAGAGTCTCTGAGTAATAAGCTGAGAACATTTAGAATGGCGTGATTAATCAATTTTATGCTATAAGTCTTACTGAAAGTTCATTTAATCTCGTAATCAGTGTGCCAACCCGGTGCCTTGGGTTCACGGTTGGAGCGTCTCACAGCAGGTTCTGGAGGTGCCTTGGGTGGCAACGGTGACGTCAGCGGTATGATACGTCTAGCTGGTGGTATCGGGTGGCTCGGGGTAGCGATGTCCAGTGTAGGGTGGTGTGATGGCGTAGTGACAGCCGTAGGGGCCACGGGAGATGGTGAGCCGTGAGATGGTGAGCGGTGAGTCACGTCTGGGGCCGGAGCCAGGCCAGCAGGTGTGGTGGGGGCCACGTCGGGCGGCGATGGCAACATCGGTGGGATCGTACGTGGGGGCGGCGGGGTCGGGGCTAGTCTCGTGCCGAGGTCTACATCGATTGGCCGAGGCGGTTCCGGGGAAGTGAACGATGTGAACTTCCGTAGGAAACGACGGTTGCGGAGCGTCACACGACCGGATCCATCGACTTTGACCTGGTATTGGTCATGCTGTTTGACTTCCACGACCGTGTCGGTGCGGTCCCATTTTTTCGGGTGTTGTCCAGTTTGGTTCTGGATGCGGACATAGTCACCCACTGCCAATGCGGGCAGGCGCCTGGTGTGTTCGCTCCAGTACTCGTGCGTCTTGATGTGCCTTTTGCGGAGTGCGTCTTCGCGGGCACGTAGTGTGTCGCGCCAGGTGTCGTGGGGGAAATATTTGCCGGGGATCACCGGGATGAAGTCACGTATCATGCGACCAAATACACACATTGCTGGTGATATCTTAGTGTCTGGGTCTGGCGTGTTGCGGTATTGTAAGACCGCGCGCTGTACTGCATCTGTGTCCAGATCGCCCTTCCCGCCGGTGTTGTCCGTTATCAAGCGCTTCATTGTCTTAACAGCGACCTCCGCGCGGCAATTGCTATGGGGGAAGGCGACTGAGGACAGCCTATGATTCACGCCCCATGTGCGTAGGAACTGGCGGGTGTCAGTAGTAAGACGGGGTTTTTGGAGGGGTATCCTAAGGAGTTTCAGAGGAGTTTTTGAGTGATACTGAGTGATATTAGGGAGGTTTCGAAAGCCGCCCCCCTGAGTGAAGTGAGTAGTCACGTGACCGTATGTGTGACCGTGTGTAGCGCACCCCCTGGCGGTGGAATGAGCAGCCATGGAAGGGTTATTGTGTATATATGAGAGACGAAAGACCGAAGAGGGAATTGTAATAACGAAAGATCAAAGAGGAAAGGTATTGAAAGAAACGAAAGATCAAAGAGTCATAATGAAAGATCAAAGAGAAAAGTTTTAAAAGGTGATGAAATGTGTATAATGAGAGATAAAGAAGTAAACTGAATGATGTAATAACGAGTAATAACGAAAGAACAAAGAGAAAACGTTATAATATATATATATATATATGAAACTTTAAAATGTGTGTAGGTATCCTTGTATGTATGTATGAAAGGTGTATAATGAGAGATAAAGAAGTAAACCGAATGATATAATAACGAGTAATAACGAAAGAACAAAGAGAAAACGTTATAATATATATATATATATATGAAACTTTAAAATGTGTGTAGGTATGCTTGTATGTATGTATGTATGTATGTATGAAAGAGGGATTATATATAATATAATAACCAACAAACACCACAGTTTGAAAGTTGAATGTTTTATTAATATCAACGATCGATTACATCTTCAAAACCGTCATCGCTATCATCTGTCTCCGAACACCAATTTTCCATATCCCCCGTGTCTATAGGGGCAACAGGGTCGGGGTCAACCCAAGGGTTGGGGGGATCGTAACGTCCCCGTGTCCGGAGCAGCTCCGCCATGACGATGCAGAACGTATAACTGTGATACTCGCGGAGTTCTTCGTCTCTGGAACATACATTAAAACTCTCAAACCGTATGAACGAGACGTTAAATATATGAAAACTTTGAAAATATCTTCTCTGAAACATATATGAAAACGTTGAAAATGATCAAGCGAGTGGAATAAGGCAGCGATGTAACCAGACACCGCGTAGGGAACCGACACACGATAAAAGGGCAAGCTAGATCAACGGACTATGATACAATACGTAATGGAGACGTCTGCTGACGCAATCGGTAACCAAACACCGCGTAGCTAGTCGAAACGACAAGAGGTCAACACATTGAAGAGAAAACATAAATAAAATAGTAAAATAATCGTTGAACACTCACGTGTAATCATCAATATCGGAGTCACTACTCCAGGTATCGTCAGTGTCGATACCATCGGGAGACCTGAAAGGTAATAAGATAACCGTGATACATAACGAACGTAAGCATAGACAACCGTGAGTGACACATAACGAACGTAAGAGCATATTATAATAGAGGTGAGACGTCACAGGTAGTTTATGTGAAGAACACTGTGATTATGTATGATATGTATAGGATATCTATGGAATGAAACAAAGCAAAGAATATATATATATATATATATATATCTTTATAATAATAAAAGTACTTACACAACTTCGAGACCATCGTCGCGAAGACGCCATTCAGCACGGAGTTGAGTCCAAGGTATCGACGACATAGCAATTGTGAATGAGATGAAGAATGTAACAAACGAGCCGGTATATATATATAGATAGAGCATACGTATGCAGACACACTATGAAGACAACTTGTGAGACACACTGTGGAGTGGAAATATACCGGGGTATGAAAAGCACCGAAGACCCAGGGACGTATCATCTAGGGACGTCACCTGGACGATGCCTGGTTAACAACGCGGTTATAGAAAATGTCGAAGTGGTAAAGTACAAACCGATACCAGTCATATGACGGAGGGACCACCTGGTGATAAGCGCGTGATGCCAATTAGACGACAATGGAATGCGCCTTATCAGAATGCTAACAATACAGTCGGAAGAAAAGAACTCTGTGAGTGGTCAGCGATGAAACATATGGCGGTCAAGAGCTTGGATATACAATTCAGGGGTGCTGGTCACTTCCTATCGAATTTCTATCCGTGCGAGATACATATATGGGGCGAAGACTTTACTTGTACAGAAGCAGCATATAAGTTTTAAAAAGCTAGACATTTTCACGACGAGAACACAGCGAGAAAGATTCAGACCGCGCGCACTGGAATACAGGCGAAATACTGGAGTAAAAGCATTCGTTGGACACCCGATCGAGTCGTTTCATGGCTGTCACAACGTCGAGGCGTGATGTACGCTATAGTAGCCGTCAAGTTTCGTGCCTCTAAACTACGCCAACGCTTGTTGGCTACAGGTGACGCACGACTTATTGAGAATGTACCCAGTGCAGAGGGGTATTGGGGTAAGACCTCAAACCGTAACAAACCAGGTAAGAATATACTCGGTGTGATACTTATGCAGGTGAGAGACTTCGTTAGACAGCGCTCTATACGGCTTACATAAGGCGCCCATTAAAAAACAGACTGCCAGCCACGCGGTGACAAAGTACGAGAGAGTGAGAGATAAAGTCACGCGCACGATAAGATGTGAACACCCAGGGGCGCGATAGCATCATCTAGGGGTGTCACGCGCTCGATCCCTGGAGGGATTGAATTGTATATAAACCCACGGTAAATCTAACAGGACAAACACTCTCTCTCAGTCTCGCTGCCGTTCGAAGCTCTTCACACTATACCGATACCTACACGACAAGATGGCGACATCCAACTTTAACAACGAGGAAATGCTCCTGTCGGAACTCGAACAAGTAAGTGACGGAACGTACGCATTTGCTCATCCACTGACACTAGTAACATGTGCTCTGTCCCCTGAATACGTATGTTACCCGGCATGTAAAGTATGTAATCGGAAAGTTCTTCTTGAAACGACGAAAGGAGGGCACCATAACGTCAGTATATGTCCGGTGCACGGGCGTCAGAAGGGAACTGCCGTTTACAAGTATGCTACGGGGTTGCTTTTCGCTGATCACAAGGGCAATGAAGTGTGGGCAACAGGATTTGACCAGCTAGTGCAGGAGGTCGTGGGAGGAATGACAGCAAGCGACTATATGTCGCTTAAATCCGGCGACGAACGCTACCAATCACTGAATGTCCTACGTGGCAAACAGGCTAGGGTGACAATTAGAAAGACAAGAAAGGCAGGGTATCAAAATTATACCGTGATAGCACTGGAAATAATCCACTCGTAAGAACCGCCAACTGACAGCGACTCACGTGGCGCCTTCTGACGGAGTATAGAGAGGTCCTGTTCCTAACTGTCGTAAGAGGCGCCAACTGACAGTGACTCACTGTTAGATGGCGCCGTCTGACGGAGTATAGAGAGAGGCTGTTCCTAACTCCTGTAAGAGGCGCCACCTGACAGTAACGAAAGAGTAGGTGACGCCCCCAGACGGAATATATATATATATATAGAGAGAGAGGTTGTCTCTGTTTGTCTACCTATTTGATACTATGATGTTCTGCCGTATGTTGTAGACGCCTCCTCGGACATCCGAGGCAGTTCTGTCAACCCCCGTGCGTGGCGTGAAACGTCGACTGTCATTCAATGACGAGGCAAGTGTCATTCACGTGGGGTCATGTTCATGGTCTAGTGATCAGGATAATGATGATGTTGCTAACGATGGTGATTTTGATACTGATTGGTCTGACTACGACGAGAGTCGGAGACCTAGTGAATTACAGGGGGCAGTAGAGAGAGTGAATGCAATTCAGAAACGAGCGGAGCACATGATAGATGACGACTTATTTATAGCCGCTATAACCACTGCATGCATTCGTCAGGTAGCCGAAGGACTGTACCTTCGTTATGCGAACGTTCACGAAGACGTGTATAAAGTGAATCGTTCGCGTATATTTCATGCCTTTGATATGGCAGTATCCGATTTGGTGTGCGAATCGCGCGCACCGTGGTTTGCTCGTGATGTCGTGTCACGAGTGAAAACGAGTCTCCGTAGTCGTGGTATAACCGTGTCGGATGAAACGGAAGACGAAGCACCAAAGGCGCCACAGCCCTGGTAACTACAAGACGACACGACGGGGGAGGAGGCGGGAAGGCAGGTCTGGTGCTCCGAGATGATGCTGGTAGCACGCGATGCTATCGTTCGGTTCGTGAGCAACGAATTGTGGCGCACTTTCGAAAGTGAGACAAATGTCATCTACCTGGTACGTAGCGATCTGATCCAAGACAATGTGAGATATGCAGTACACCATTACAGGTTTATGGTGGACACACCGAAGCGGGCACGTGACCTCATAACACGTGTGCAAGCCATCCTGCGTGTGCGCGGTATACCTCTGTTGGACGAGGAAACACCCTGCTAATGTTGTTGTTATTGTGTTGTCAGGTCAGCGATGCTCCCTCTAGCGGACTAGATCTCATTCAAACATCATATGATGAGAAGCCGCTAGAGTGGGCACCTAGAAAAAGACGCCGTCACCACACCCCACTGCGACAGGGTCTGCTTACGCACCTACACGCCCAGCGTCACGTGACGGCTCTGAAAATGACGTGTGAGTGTGCGACTCCACCACCACCACCATCCAACGAGTCATTGGATATGACTTGTGATGACGATGACGTCACCACATCCGAATACGAGGCACTCCGGACGGATTGCTCGACCCTCGATATGGCCGCCGATGGCCATATCGTGTGGTCGAAAACGGACACGTCGATGCCGTGGACATACCCGGTTCTGTTCGGTGGCGTACAGGACCTGGAAATAAATATCCAGAGTTTAGCTGCGGTGCTGTTCGTCACCAAAAGATGTAGCCTCGATACGGCCGTGCATACGATTTGCAAAGAACTTGCGCGGAACATCGAGTCCGCTGAACACGTCGCGTACATTACGGACTCACTCCAGAAGCGTCTGCAGTGACGACAAGAGGAAATGCGCCCCTACGCTATAGCTGGGGTTATAGGCGCCGCTTGTTTGTCACTGTAGGCGCTTAGCTTAGCTTTCTTATACTCGCTTTTACTGTATAATTCAATGAATAAAGATGTATGTATGTATGTAATCCAGGAATCCGGTGTCTGTTGTTCTTGTCATAGCTCGTTACGATCGATGAATACATACACCTCCCCTCCGTCTATATACACGCACACTCATACAAGCTCCTATGACGTCACACTAGGATATATAGACGCGTACAAGGATCTCCTATCCTTCAGTTGTAGGTAGACGATGAAGCAGCACACGTGTCGTCACTGCGGTCTCGTGCTTGATACACACGCCGACATACAACGCCACATAGACCAAACGCATACATCAACACACGACGACGACGACCATGCTTACAGTAAACCACCGCCACGAGTGGTGCCATCTGGCGAACCACCAAAAAGTACTAGGCACCCCTGTTCGAGATGTGGAAGAGACTTCACGAGACGTGACAACCTGCTACGTCACAACAGGAAGGGTTGTGACACCTCACAAAAAACACTACACCCCTGTTCGAGATGTGGAAGAGACTTCACGAGACGTGACAACCTGCTACGTCACAACAGGAAGGGTTGTGACACCTCACAAAAAACACTACACCGCTGCGAGAGATGTGCACGTGAGTTCACGAGACGTGACAACCTGGTACATCATATGACGTCGGTATGCAGCCGACGTGCGGAAGCGAGCGACCCACCCCTACGCAAACGAGCGAGACGCACAGAGCGACCACGCGCCGCCGGTGACGATGACGACCCGATACAAGCACCGCCCCGACTCCCCTTCGCCGATACTCTATCGAGGGAACTACGAGACGTCGTCCGAGATCACTGGATGACCATCCGAACCCACGTGGCTAGAGGACCCGTGCAATCCAGGTACAATTACAGAGTATCGACACTGGACACGAGCGCCCTAGAACCGTCACTGAAGATCATGTTCCGCGAACAGACGCACGCCTTTAAGATTAATCTTAGTTATGGTTTTGTTCTAAGGAACAAGACCACGAACAGGTACATGTATTATCATTCGTCTTGTAACTGCTGCGGGCGTTACCTCGACGAACCGTGTCTGATCACAAACACTGCAGACTTTGATGCGTTTCTGGAACGTATCCGAGAAACAGACGTGCTGCAGTGGGTCATCAATCAGCGTCCGGACAGTCAATGGGTGTGCGAGGTGGTCACGAATGTCACCTTCTTCGTCAATCACATCGTAGATCATCCGATAGGATGTGTGGATTTCACACTACCGAGGTACATCAAACGAGTCAAAGCCGTCATCGGATTAGAAAGAGACCCCGTCAACAAGACAAAGTACACCGACAATCTGTGTCTCTTCCGGTGTCTGGCTCTGCATCGTGGATGCGATCGATACCACCTGGAACCCGCTGTGCGGGTACTCTACACGAAGTACGACCGTGACGGAGTGGCAATGAAAGACTTTGACGGGGTGACAATGGACGATCTCTATCGCGTCGAGACCACCTTTGAGACCAACGTGTGCGTCTACAAGCTCGTCGAACCGGAAGAAGAAGGCGGAAAGGCGACTGCCGAACTCGTACGCCGGTCCTTGTGTCACTATCCCGAAACGATGTACGTCAATCTTCACGAGACACACTGTTCCTACATACAAGACGTGAACATGTACTGTCACTCTTATCGATGTAGGAAGTGTGGCGACGCGCTATGGAAAGACGCATACCACCTAGAGAGACACGAGCGCGGGTGTACGGGAGGCGTGCGAAAGATCTATCCCGGTGGTGTCTACCATCCGTCGCCGACAGTCTTCCAGTGCTTGGACGACGAAAACATTCACGTTACCGAGTGTTTGCGCTACTATCCGTATCGCGCCACCTTCGACTTCGAGTCCTGGTTCGATACGTCACAGCTTCCGTCGGACAGCGCCAAAGTCCACTGGGTGGCTCGTCACGTACCGTTGAGTGTGTCCCTGGCGAGTAACGTACCCGGATTCGAACAGGTACAATGTCTGATCACGGACGGTGACAGCAACAAGTTGGTAGGCGACATGATGGGTATCCTTCAGACGATGAGCGAAGAAGCCTACGACGCCATCGTAGACAGTTACGAGGGCACACTACGCGAAATCGGGGAGGCTATCACGACGTGGGACGAACAGGAGGCATCCGCCGCAGAAGGAGACGACAACGAGTCACGGCGAAAACCGACCAATCCCTACAAAACTCTCATGGGTCAATTGTACGGTTGGCTTCATCAGTTGCCCGTCATCGGCTTCAACTCGAGCAGGTACGATCTGAACGTCGTCAAACAGTTCCTGGTACCCTACTTCCTGTCCGAAAAGACACCAACAGAGGACGGGGAGGAGGAGGAAGAAGAAGAGAGGAAGGATGCAGGGACGTTTCACGTGATCAAACGCGGCAACACGTTTATGTGTCTATCGACGGACGACCTCAAATTCTTCGACATGACTCATTATATCGCCCCGGGATTCTCGTACGACAAGTACCTGAAAGCGTACGGTTGCGAGGTCACGAAAGGTCACTTCCCGTACGAATACATGGACAGCTTGGAGAGACTCGACGACACCGCTCTACCTCCCAAAGAGGCCTTCTTCAGTCGACTGAAGAACGAAGGTATATCCGACGACGACTACACGCGATGTCGGACGGTGTGGCGAGACAACGACATGGAGACTCTGCGAGACTTTCTCGTCCGGTATAACAACAGGGACGTCGTGTCGTTCTTGGAGGCCATCGCCAAACAGTTCGACTTCTACCAACACCGCGGTATCGACATGTTCAAACAAGGAATCAGTATACCTGGTTTGACCTTGTCCTATCTGTTCACCTACGTGCCGAAGAGGACGTTCTTTACGCTCTTCAACGAGACGAACAAGGACGTCCACCAGCTCGTCAGAGAGAACATCGTCGGAGGACCGTCACTCATCTTCACCAGACACCACGAGAAGGGGGTCACGAAGATACGTCGTAACGACTACGGTGATGCGGCTCGAACGTGTCACTCCATCGTTGGCTATGATGCGAATGCATTGTATCTGTGGTCGATATCGCAAGAGATGCCAACGGGATGGTACACGCGACGACGGGAAGAGAAGGAGTTCCGACCCGAAGCGGCACAGCCCACAGGTCAGATGGCTGCCGAATGGCTGACGTGGGAGTCCGAAAGCACGGGACTCGTCATACGTCACCAGACCAACGGTCGAGAGAAGCGCATCGGTAAACTGTCGGTGGACGGTTGGTGCAGCGAAACGAAGACGGCCTATCAATTTCACGGGTGCTACTATCACGGTTGTCCGTGTACCGGTCGTGAGGTCAACGAGGTCAACGGGAAACCCATGACGCAACTGCTCGCCGAAACGCGAAAGAACACGGCCTATCTTCGACACTTTGTGAGTGTCGTCGAGTTGTGGGAATGCGAGTGGAAGGTCGCGAGACGCGATCCGTGCGTGAAACAGTTTCTGGACGTTCGGCAACGCCGTCGACACGTGCGCTGGAAAATGACGACACAACAGATCCTGACAGGGGTGCGCAACGGTAGCGTGTTCGGTATGATTCAGTGCGACATACGTGTACCGGAGGTCCTGCGCGCTCACTTTGCTGAGATGCAGCCCATCTTCAAGAACATTCACCAGACCCGCGACGACCTCGGACCGTTCATGCGTCGCTACGCCGAAGAACACGACATCATGGCGACTCCGCGTCGCATGCTCGTCGGGAGTTATCGTGGGGATAAGATCTTGCTCGCCACACCTCTCTTGCGATTGTACCTCGCGCACGGACTCGAGGTGACGCACGTCTACCAGGTCATCGAGTACACACCGGTCGCCTGCTTCCGACGATTCGGCGAGGCGGTGTCCACCGCACGTCGCGAAGGAGACGCCCATTCCGACAAGGCCATGATCGCGGATACCAACAAACTTATGGGTAATTCTTCCTATGGGAAATTTATCACCAACGTCGATAAGCACCGCGAAGTCACCTACTGTACGGAGAAGAGCGCATCGTCCGCGATCAACAATCGTCGCTTCCGTCAACTCGACGTCGTCGCCGCCGATGCGTACGAGATCGAAATGCACAAGCGCACCGTCAAATACGCTCTGCCTACGCACGTGGGATTCTTCGTGTTGCAGTGGGCCAAACTGCGCATGTTGGAGTTCTACTACGACTTTATGATCAGGTACGTGGATCGTCCGCTGTTCGAGTACTGCGAAACCGATACGGATAGCGCCTATTTGGCTCTGGCCGGAGAGTCCGTCGACGACCTCTTGACCACTACTATTGTCACCGCTCCGAATGGCTACCGTCCGAATGTTGCGACGATCATCGGAACGACTACATACGCTGTCGACTAGCCGGACGTCCGTGGAACGGCACCGAGACGTGTTGCAAGGCGCGCAAAGCGTACGACAAGAGAACACCGGGACTCTTCAAGGTCGAATGGTCCGGCGACTGTTTCCTTGGACTGTGCAGCAAGACCTACTATTGTTCGGGTACGGTCGATAAATACACCACCAAAGGACTGAACAAACGACTCAACGCCATCGACAAGCAGGCGTTCCTGGACGTGCTGACCAGTCGTCGTAGTGGAAGCGGAGTGAACCGTGGGTTCCGGGTCAATCACTCGTCCGTGCTGACGTACACCCAGGAACGCGCGGCGTTGACCTACTTCTATGCCAAGCGCGTGGTCAACGAGGACGGAATCACCACGGGTCCGGTGGACGTGTAACACCGAACCACTGCTGACACGATGAGGAAATGCGCCCCTACGTCAGTTGGGGTTATAGGCGCCTCTAGCTGTCACGCGGTTAGTAGGTGGGAGACACACGAAAAAAAAAACACTATTTAGTCAGATGCCACGCAATCGATAGTCATAGCGCAGCATGTCACGGACGGGAACGGTCGTAGCTGTAGCACTAGTGGGAATACTCGGTCTGTACGTCTTGTACGTCTTGTTCCGCAATCCCTTCCTTCGTTGGTGTGGCGGAGGTGTCGTCGTATCTAACAGCACAGCGGACAACGTAACATTGTCGAACGACTACTAGATGGACACGCGATGGAAACACCCCTTCACCTGTATCGTCGCGGGTCCGACGGGATGCGGTAAGAGTACGTTCGTGATGCGTCTGCTACGTCACGCCGCAACGATTATCGATCCGCCTCCAGAGAAGATCACGTGGTGTTACGGTGTATGGCAGAGTGCCTACGTCGACAACGACCTGGTACGCTTCGAAGAAGGCTTGCCGAGCGGTGCGTTCGATGCATCGACGCGTAACCTCGTGGTCATCGACGATCTGATGGCGGAAACGGACGAACGGGTCACGACCTTGTTCACGAAAAAGAGTCATCACCAGAACACGTCCGTACTGTATCTCGTACAGAACCTGTTTCCGAAGAACAAGGAGTGTCGCACGATCAGTCTGAACACACACTACATGGTAGTCTTCAAGAATCCTCGCGACGCGTCACAGATCGGACACTTGGCGCGACAGATGTATCCGGGACGCCTGAAGTATGTACAGGAAGCGTTCCGAGACGCCACGACGCCTCCGTACGGTTATCTCCTCGTCGATCTGAAACAGGGCACGCCCGACGACATGCGTCTGCGCACGGGCGTCCTTCCGGACGACGGTGTCCAGTACGTGTACCAACCCAAAGTATAAGACGTCTGCGCGCACGCCTCGTCCCTTCAGTCGCAGTATGGTCGTGAAGACAACAGGATGTCCGAACTCGTGAAGAAACACCTCCTCTGCATACAGACGCTGAACAGGTACAAGAGCACGAAATTGAGACGAGCCATCATCAGAAACGCCGACGCCGATCTGTTGTGTGCACTAGCCGAGTGTGCCTACAACATATTGAAGAAGAACGTGCCCTTGACCGACGCGCAGAGACGCGCTCTGAGTGTGTACAAAACAAACCTGCGCGCTTTGTCAAAGAAAGACGCGCCGGCAGCGAGGAGACGTCGCATCTTGCTACGCGGTAACAACCAGGGCGGCGAGGGACAGACCGGTGGTTTCCTGTCGGCGCTGCTGGCACCTTTGGCCGGTGCGGTCTTTCTACCCTTGCTAAAACAGGTGCTACTCAAGTAGACGACAATGGAACACACACGGAAGATGGCTTTGGTAGATCCACGACTGTTGGATAGTCTACGCGCACCGGCACCGACGGATACCCTAGGTCGCAAAGTACAGGTGCTCGACAACGAGATGAAAGTCATACTCGACAGACAAGATCTCGCCGACGGTGACAAGGTCGTCATGTATAATCAAGTGTTGCAACGCCACAACGCGTTGGCCGATCGACGCGTGCGCGAACCAGTACGCGTGATGACGGTCAACAAGGACACGATGGTCACAGCGGCGGCGGCGGCGGCGGCGGCGGCGGCGGCGGCGGCGGCGGCGGCGGCGGCGGCGGACCCGACCCCGCCAGAGGCGGGGGCGACAGGTATGGAAGCGGCGGTGGCGGCAGGTATGGAAGCGGACGTCGTCGACAGCGTTCCCAAGGCACTGCGGACCAAAGCTAGACTACTGATGGAACGTCTGAAACGAGACGTCGTGTGGAATGCACGCGGAGAGCTCATGCACAAAGGCGTAGCGGTACCCGGAAGTAACGTGGTGGACCTCGTGAACGATCTGTTGCGTCAACGCAAGACCGTTGCCAGTCCAACGGGGTGGCAGGTGTTTGCGAGTCAACTCGGCACCATGAATCTACCCATGGAGTTGGTGGGTAACGAGGTCAGGAGACTGGCCATTCAACAGGAACAAAGGAGGAGTGCCGTAGCGGCAGCGGCCACACGGTCGGTCGGTAGAGCACGTCGATCGCTGCAGTGGACACCCCTCACGCGGAGACGAATGAGCCCGTCCACTCTACCTACACCACCGGCCTCGACTAGTAAGGGATGGGAGGATCTCCGATAAAAGAGGCGCACCGTCTCGATTCGCCGACATAATGTGCGATTCACAGGATAGTCTACGTCGTCTGTATACCGGTGTCGCTTACGCCGGACTTCCCATCGTGTGCGGTATTATCGGCGATTATATCATACGATCATGGTGCGGCGACGCAAACAGCTGGAGGACGTCTACTTCGATCCCGCCAAGGTGGGAAGTTACGGGGGAATCGCGTCTTTGCGACGAGACGTACCACGCGTACCGAGAAAGATGGTCGAACAATGGCTATCGGAACAGAACGCCTATACCCTACACAAACCGGTCAGAGTTCGTTTCAAGCGACGACGCACGGTCGTCGGAGGACGGGATCAACAGTGGCAAGCCGATCTCGTCGACGTGACCAGTCTGAAAAAAGAAAACGACGGTACGACGTTCCTGCTCACGGTGATCGATGTCTTCTCGAAAGTCGCCCGATGCGTTCCGCTGAAGACCAAGTCGGCGACGTCTGTGTCGAAGGCGCTGAACGGACTCTTCACCGACGTACAGCCGTTGTTTTTGCAGACCGATAGAGGTCTGGAATTCTATAACCGTAGCGTTCGGGGCGTATTGGACAGGTACGGCATCCAGCACTTCTCCACCTGTAACGAGGAGATCAAGGCGAGCATCGTGGAACGCTTCAATCGCACGCTAATGACGCGGCTGTGGCGATACCTGACACACAAAGCATCGTGGCGATACATCGATATCCTTCCGGATCTGGTGCGCACGTACAACGACACGCCCCATCGCAGTATCGGGATGCCTCCGTCGCAGGTGGATGCGACTAATCAGGAAGAGGTGTGGCAGCGCCTGTACGGTGGTCATCACGGTAAGGGCGTACCCAAGTACCACGTGGGGGATCGCGTGCGTAGCAGCAAGGTCAAGAGACGATTCGAAAAAGGATACACGGTGAATTGGACAGAGGAACTATTCACGATACGCGAGGTGCATCCGTCCGATCCGCCCGTCTATCTTCTAGCGGACGATCTCGGCGAGATACTGGACGGTACCTTCTACGAGCCGGAGTTGCAAAAGGTGACGGTTCCGGCCGATAAACTGTACCGCGTGGAATCGATTGTACAGCGCCGCAAGGTAGGCAGGCGACGGGAGGTGTTGGTGAAATGGTTCGGATACCCTTCGAAATTCAACAGCTGGATCGATGCCAAGGCCCTCGTCGGCTTATAAAGACTAGTCACGCGCCTGTCGCGATGTCAGTCGTCCACGCATGGCAGACGAGACGACATCACGGATTACCGTTAGTGACGAAGAAGAAGAAGAAGACGACATCGACGCCACTCCACCAATAAAGAAAGAGAGGACTCCGTGGCATATATTTGGCACCGCGTGTCCCAAAGAGGAGATAGTCTTTCTGTGTCAAGTCGTCGTCTTGTACACGGTCATCTTGGTCAGCATCTACAACCTGACGTTCGGCCACCACGTCAATCCGACTCTTTGGACGGCCCTGTTGAGTAGTTCGTTGGGTTACCTGCTACCCAGTCCGACGTTGAAACAACATGGCGACGAGTGATTTCTATCTCACGTTGCCCAGCAATGCTTCCATGGACACGCAACCCGACAACACGCTGACCCACTACGTCACGACGCTACCGAAACGTATCCTACTACAGGGACAATGGGAGTGCGGACTGGTGGAGGTACAGTACCCACACAGTTGGTACAACATCGTAGGCGACGAAGCGGGGTTAGCCGTGTCACTACCGATAGATGAATATCAGGACCCGCGGTCCCTACACACGGAGATTATCCGAATCGGAACCGGACACTATAAAGATCCATGGTCACTGATCCTCGTCATTAACGCTGCTCTACGTCGCGTGGTGGGAGAGGGACGAGTGAAACTGAGCTACAGCGTCATCACGCGTAAGGTATCGGTGCACATGGCACCGAATACCGTCTTCCGCGCCGATATGCTGACCACCGTTCTCGGCTTTCGTACCGCTACGCTGGCGGCTCTCCCGAAGGACCCCTCGGTACCCGAGTTCAAGGTACGTATCATAGAAGGTGACACCGTGGTCACCATGGAACGGGAATCGCTCTACATCTACACGGATGTCGTGGAACCACGAGTTGTCGGTGACAGTCTCGTACCGCTGCTGCGCATCGTTTCGGTGAGCGGTCGTCATGGCGACGTCGTGTCGAAGACCTTCGATAAGACCCACTACGTACCCGTGCACTGCAAAGAGTTTGGTACGATCGAGATAGATATAAGAGACGACACGGGACAACGCGTGCCATTCGAGGTCGGCAAGGTGACAGTGACACTTCATTTCCAACGACAACGGACGCCACTGTTCTAGAGAGAGATGAATTACAACGATTACTACGCTCGTCAAGCGGGTGGTGCGCTTCCTTATTTCGCGGGTGCCCGATACCAACGAGGACACGGACTGGGAAGTCTATTCGGAGGTCTACTGCGTAGCGTCATGCCACTCGTCAAGAGAGGTGCCGTGGCGTTGGGAAAGAGAGCTCTGTCGACTGGCGCACGTATAGCCGACGACGTCCTGGCGGGACAGAACATCAGAACGGCCGCCAAACGTCGCGCCACCGCTGCAGGTAGAGAAATGATAAGCGACCTCTTGACCCCCGGTGTACATAAGCGTATAAGACGCACACCCGCCTCGAAACGAGTCAGTACAGCCGCGAGACGTCGAAGGAAGCAGCAGAGACCGAAGGCACGTCGTGAACCGGATATATTCGACGATGGCGTTCGTTCATAAACTATCATGCGAGGGACTCAAGAGCGAACTCGATATCTTCGCCGTGCCTCCGACTCAGACCAGCATCGTCGACAGTCGCACGGTCCACTACCAACCGATGTCCTCGCTCGACTCGGGTGGTCCGATCGAATTCGTCGTACCCGGTTCGGGAGACGATTACCAGGATCTCGCTAGCATGACGCTACACATTCAGGCGAAGGTGACGCGTGCCGACGGAAGCGATCTCGACGCCGCCGATCCCGTTGCTCCCGTGAATAACTGGCTCCATTCGCTGTTCAGTGAACGGAACGCTCGTGACTTCCTCGACCAACACGTACCTGTACCGCGCCTACACAGAGACGCTGCTCAGTTACGGCAACGATGCCAAGGAGACGCATCTGACGAGTCAGATGTGGTACAAGGACACGGCTAATCTTATGGACGCCGTCGTCATTGACGGTGACGATCCGACAGCCAACGCGGGGTTCGTCGCCAGACGCGCCATGATCGCCCAGAGTCGCGTGGTCGACATGACGGGTCGTCTCCACGTCGATCTCTCCCATCAGGATAAACTCCTCATCAACGGTGTCGAGGCCAAGATACGTGTGGTGCGCAGTAAGGATGCGTTCGTACTCATAGCCGGCGGAGGTAACCCCGGCTACAAGATACAGATCGTCAACGCTACACTGTTCGTCAGGAAAGTCACCCTGAACCCAGGCGTACAGATGGCGCACATCAAAGCCCTCGAAAAGGCCACCGCCAAGTATCCGCTGCGACCCGTCGAATGCAAGGTCTACTCCATTCCCACAGGTACCCGCTCACACACGCACGAGAACCTCTTTCTTGGTGTTCTTCCGAAACGTCTCGTGCTGTGCTGCATCGATAACGACGCCTACAACGGACGCTACGACAGAAATCCCTTTCACGCTAAAAACAACAACATCAACTTCCTCGCCGTGTACGTCGACGGACGACAGATACCCGCCAAACCTTTCCAACCCGACTTCGAGAACGACCTCTTTGTCAGGTGCTACCATAACCTGTTCACCTCGACGGGTAAGGCGTGGCAGGACGAAGGCAACGGCTTGACTCGCTACGAGTTCCGACACGGCTACACCTTCTTCGCCGTGGACCTCACCCCCGATGCGTGCGACGACTGCTGCTTCCATCTGGTACATAAGGGCAACGTGCGCATCGAGATTCATTTCCACGACGCACTGACAAACACTGTGAACGTCGTCGCCTACGCCGAATTCGAGAAGGTGCTGGAGATCGACAGGAGTCGTAACGTCATCTACGACAACTGATGGAAACCCTACAGCTCGTCCGCCTACTCACCCACGATACGCACGCCCGTGTCGTCATGCGCGGAATCGTACCCAAAGACGTACTCCTCGAACTCCGGATAGACGCTTACCCCGTCGCCTTCGTGTGCAACACACACGACTCGGGTAAACCCGGTGAACATTGGATAGCGATCTACGTAGACGCCGACGGTTGCGGCGAATACTTCTGCTCGTACGGCCTGCCACCGCAGCACGTCGAGTTTTGTCGCTTCTTGAATAAACATTGTGTAACGTGGACTCATAATTCTAAGAGACTGCAGAGCCCCGTGTCTAACGTTTGTGGACAATACTGTGTTGCTTATCTCATGTTTCGATGTCGTGGAGTTGTCATGAAGGATTTCGTAAAAGGTTTCGGCACTGATCTGGTAGCAAACGATTGCCGCGTATTCGATTGGCTTAAACAACTGCAATAACCGTGTTTCATTAACGAACATATATCATCATCATACATCCGTAAGCTCACGACCTCTAGCGCGGTGTTCGCTCACCCGTAAGTCGTACCATCATCATCCCACGAGCCACTGGCGTGGTCGTATTGACCCCTAAGCTCATGACCTCTGTCGTGGTGTTCACTCACCCACAAGTCTTGATACTCGTACGCTTCGCTTAATAAAACACGGTTTCATGTTATACGCTTGTATCTTTCATCAATAAAATACGTGTGCACTCGTATACTCTTGTGTTTCGTTAGTTCTTTCATACACGTACATTCATACATACATAATCACACCCTCTCTACGCTTCTCGTCAGGGGGCGTACCCGTCAGGTGGCGCCTCTCGTTATACATACGGACTTCTTGTGTTTCGTTAGTTCTTTCATACACGTACATACATAATCACACCCTCTCTACGCTTCCCGTCAGGGGGCGTCACCTCTAACGTACCCGCCAGGTGGCGCCTCTCGTTATACATACGGTCACGTGACTACTCACTTCACTCAGGGGGGCGGCTTTCGAAACCTCCCTAATATCACTCAGTATCACTCAAAAACTCCTCTGAAACTCCTTAGGATACCCCTCCAAAAACCCCGTCTTACTACTGGTGTCGGTCGATGTGTATTCTGGACCGCCGACCGATGCAAGCTCCTCCGGTGTCCCGTAGGTCACGAAAGTCTGTCTCAGAATGTTAACCAGGCCAGCCCCGCCCGCCGATGCCTTCGCGATGATGGGCCAATTCGAGTAGCGATCGATAACTACTACGTAGTGCACGCCCTTGTACGAGAAGAAGTCGGAGCATATCGCCTGGAACGGGTAGACGGGTAATATGGGCCGGGTGGGCGGCGCGGCTGGCTGGGACGGGGCCATACGATGGTAGTGCTCGCTTTCGTTGCGGACCTTGGCGATGTCCTCTGTCATACCGGGCCAGAATATCGATGTTTCCGCTCTTGCCGTCATCATAGACACGCCCTGGTGTGCTGCGTGGAGGGCGGCCAGCACGGCGTGTCGTAGCGCGGGTGGGATGATGATGCGATCCTTATAGATGGCTACGCCGTCGGGCGTCGACAGCTCGTGTCGGTACTGGTGAAACTGTCGGATGGGCAATGGCATCTCGCTCCGAGTCTTCGGCATGCCGTCCTCGATCAGTTCAGTGAGTAAGTGCATGTCGGGGTTGCTCGCGGTGGCCTCTCTCATGCGATCCCATGTCACCGATCCCAGTATCCCGGTGGCGTCACGGTGTGTCAGTACAAGATTTAACAAGATTGCCATCCAGAAAATTACTCTGGATGGCAGTTGGACAAGGAAGCCTTTTGGCTTATCGAGAGTCCAATACTTTTTATCTACATGTATCCCGCCTTTTTAAGGTGTGTGTCGATTTTATTTTTAAACATATTCACGCTACTAGCACCAACACAATCAGGAGATAATCTGTTCCATTCATTTACAGCCCTTTGTGAGAATGAGAACTTTCTTATATCTAATCTACACTGCTCCTTTACTAATGTAGCTTCATGTCCTCTGGTCCTTCTATCTTTCTTAACTGAGAAAAAAATGTTTCTATCAATATTTTCATAACCATTTAATATTTTAAACACTTTTATGTGATCTCCTCTCAATCTCCTGGTCTCTAGTGTTGTTAAACCACATTCTTTTAGGCGTATTTCGTAACTAAGATCCCTCAGATTTGGTATCGTTTTAGTCGCTCTCCTCTGTACTCTTTCTAGCATATCTATGTCCTTCTTGCGATATGGCCTCCATGCTTGTATACAATATTCTAAATGAGGCCTCACTATTGTTTTGTACAACGGTACTATTAATTCTTTTTTCTTATACGCTATATTTCGCCTAATTAACCCAAGGATTTGATTTCCCTTTGACGCTGCAATTCCGCACTGCTCTGAAACCTTCATATCAGCACTAATGGTTAACCCTAAGTCCTTTTCTTTTACAGTAGTACTTAGAACAGTACCCCCCATTTTATATTTTACCTCTTCATTCCCATGACCTGTGTGGAGGCATTTACATTTCCCAAAATTTAACAGCATTTGCCACTTTTCAGACCATTTGATCAACCTATCAAGATCATCTTGTAAATGCTGTCTGTCTCCATCACTTTTAATCCTTCTAAACACTTTTGTATCATCCGCAAATTTCAACACCTTGCTTGTTATATCATCGTCCAAATCGTTGATATATATTAAGAATAATATAGGTCCTAGTACTGATCCCTGTGGTACCCCACTCAATACCGATTTCCAGTTTGAAGCCTCCCCATCAACTACTACACGTTGTCTTCTGTCATTCAGCCATTTTTCTATCCAGTTTATTATACCATTTCCTATGCCATGGGCCTTTAGCTTAAGGAGTAATCTTTGATGTGGTACTTTGTCGAAAGCTTTTTGAAAATCTAAATAGATGATATCTACTGGTGATCCCTCATCTACCCACCTAGTGATGTCTTCCAAAAAACATAACATATTTGTTAAGCATGACCTCGCTTTTAAAAACCCATGTTGAGATGGGTTTATCAAGTTATGTTTAACAAGAAAATCCACCATGTGATCTTTAATTAGTCTTTCTAATAATTTGCAAATCACTGATGTTAAACTCACTGGTCTATAGTTCTCTGACTTGTTTCTCGAACCTTTTTTAAATAACGGTATAATGTTTGCCTCTTTCCATTCTAAAGGAACCACTCCCTCTTCTAATGACAAATTGAAAACTGTTGCAAGCGGTGCGCTAATTTGTTCTACAATTTCCAATAGTAGTTTGGGCGGAATCCCGTCCACTCCAGGTGATTTATTATCCTTCATAGCCCTTACTTTCTTAGCTACCATTTCCGAGGTTACAACTAACTGTCCTAAATAGTCTGAATCTGCCCCCTTGAACTTAGCCTCTGGTACTGGCAGTGAACTAATATCTTCCCTGGTAAACACTGAACTAAAATACTCATTCAGGTCTTCTGCCATTAAGAATCCCTCTGATATTGTATTTCCAGCACTATCTTCTAGAGGACCGACCTTATCCTGAACTTTCTGTTTGCTTCGAATATACGCATAAAAACTCTTACTGTCATGTTTTATATTACTAGCTAAATTTTTTTCATAGCTTCTCTTTGAATTTCTAATTTCAGCTGTAGCTTGATTAAGTGCTTCTTTATAAATGTTGTAGTCTTCATCATTTCCAGTACATCTATATGACTTCCACATCATTTGTTTATACTTAATTTTTCTAATGGCTTCTTTCGATAAGTGTTTCTTTTTAGACCGTTTCCCTTGTTTTTTGAAAGGTACAAATTTATCGACTATGCACTTAATTTCACTATTTAAGATATTCCAGCATTCGGTTGCTGTCTTATTCTTCAGTGTGTTATTCCAGTCTATCTTTGCTAAATATTTCCTCATGTCCTTATACCTTCCTTTGTGGAAATTTCTCCTATACTGCTCTTTACTATTCCTTTCTGATTTTACTTTGATGGTAAAATGTATCTGGTTGTGTCACTACTCCCCAGTGGCTCACATATCTTGACATTGTCAACTAATTCTTTCTGTGAGGACAAAACTAAGTCTAACACATTCTCTCCCCTGGTTGGTTCTAGCACATGTTGAGAAAGGAAACTATCTTGTACTAAAACTAAAAACTTGTGGTCCTCACTCCCCATACTCTGTAGAGATTTCCATTGTATATGCCCATGGTTAAAGTCCCCCATAATAATACAGTTCCGTTTGCTTACTTCCCTTATAGCGTTTTGTATTTTTTCATTCTCTTCTATGCTTATGTTTGGACTTCGATAAACTAACCCAACTGTTAACGTTGAGTTTCCTGTAACTATGTTACACCAAACAGCTTCTTCGCAATCTGCTTCTCTTTCTAATTTTATTTCATAAGCCTGGATAGATTCTTTAATATATAAAATAACTCCACCTCCCTTTCTTCCTATTCTATCTTTCCTAAACATTACATATCCTGTTAGTCCCAATTCGGCATCTGATATATCAGTGGTGGCCCACGATTCGGTTATACCTATTATGTGAGGGTCAATATCTTCTACCATAATGTTTAATTCACTTCTTTTGTTTACTATGCTCCTTGCATTTAAACAAATGCATTTATATCCTGATTCAGAACAGTTTTCCAGGCTGTTCTTTGCCGATTTATTTCTGCTGTCTTTATCTATGCCTCCAGTTTCAGGCTTCTCTGTGAATCCCCCCTGCGAATCTAGTTTAAATAGATGCAGCCTGTCCCACTGTCAACAGATTGCAGCAAGTTCTCTGAGAAAACTGCTGCCCCCTTTCCACTTAGATGTAGGCCATCTCTCATGTACATATCTTCCCTCCCAACAAAGTATCTCCATAAATCTACGAATCCCACCCCCTCTTCTTTACACATCTGCTCAACTAGTGCGTTGATCGCCATCCTCTTGCAGTTTCTATATGTCGGCCCCCTTCCTCCCATGAGTAGTTCCGAATCAGCGTCGTCTGGTTCGTGTGTTCTGACCAAAAGCAGTGCGTCGGGGTGAGTGTGACCCCATAGGATATCCGATAGTGATGCGTGATCGTCCGGGAGGTCCGTCTTCACCGGGCGCCCCGTAGGGCGGCGTGACATTGCGTCGGCTGCTTTGTTTTTCATACCCGGCACGTGAGTAACACGGAAGCGGTATCGCAGTGTTTTCTCTTTCAAGTTACGTAGGCGCGAGTTCGGTATATCCTCCTGGGAGCGATCGCCGAAGATCTTCAAGAGTGGCTTGTGATCGACCGCGATGATGAGATCCTCGCAACCAAGCACGAAGTAGCGTGCTTTATCCAGTGCGTCGGCGACTGCCAGTGCCTCGCCTTCAATCGGGGCGTAGCGCGATTCGGCCGCGTGTGTAAATCGGCTACCGACCAGGGTCACTTTCCAGCCGCCGTTGCAGCAGAACGGTTTCACCGGCGTGCAACCACAGTGCTTCTGCAGTAGCCAGAAGCCGATTCCGGTTTTCGACCAATCGGTGGCGATGCAGGTCGGCTCTTGTCGAATATCCTGACGCCGGTCTTGATTTCCTGGACGATATGTTCCTTCGACTCATCGAATATCTCCTGAAGCTCCGTGTCCCATCGAAATTGTTGGCCCGCCTTCAGGAGTGCGCGGAATGGTAGCATTCGTTCCGCCATGCTGAAGGCGTATGAGACCTGGTTCACGAGACCGAACCATGAGCGGATGTCGTGAATGTTACGTGGCACGGGGAAGTTCAGGATTGCATCAGAATATTTCGGGCAGGGTAGTACGCTGTCCATTGTGATGGTTAATCCCGCGAAATCCACGACGGGGCTGCTAAAGACGAATTTCCCCGGATTCAGGGTTATGCCATTCCGACCGCACACGTCAAGCCATTGCACGGCCTGGTGGAAGCTGTCGGCGATACTATCCGACCAGAGCAGGGCGTCGTCGATGCATTTCGTGTGGTCGTCTATCCCCGAGACAATCTCGTCGTATCGGCGAATGTAGCCGTCGTCCGACGCGCGATGCGCCTGTGGAGCGACACAGTAGCGGTAACGTCCCCACGGCGTGATGAACGTCGTCAGGTGTTTATCATCCTCGAGCAGACGCACGCTGTGATACCCATTCCAAGCGTCGAATACCGTCTTACGCTTGTTCTCGGGGACACCTCGCGCCTGATGGAACGGGGATGGGGTGTGGTGGGTTTCACGTGCCGCATGTACATTTAATGCCTGAAAGTCCACTGTGCGTCTTGGCTTGCCATTCTTTTTGGCACAAATCACCATACGGTGGCACCATGTGACCCGATCGCCGACTGGTACCTTCTCGAGCACACCGAGACGTACATCCTCGTCCAAGCCGGCCTTGACCTCGTCCTGCCAGTGCACGGCCACCGGTATTGGACTGTGTCGTGCGACAGGTGTCGCATCCTTGTCTATCATCAGTCGCAAGGGTGGGCCCGACATCATGGGCAGTGTTTGGTGGGTACATGTGTTGAATGTGCTCGCCGCGTACCGCCTCTTCAGCCACGACTCGATCGCTGCTCGGTTCTCCTCGGTCGCGGGCATCGGTAGGCCCTCCGGGAGTGGCGGCGGTGCTGTGCGCGGTGTGCATGGGCATGGGGTTGGAGTGGCTGCGTCATCAGATGCAATGACCTCGCCAATGGTAGGGAATATCTCACTAATCATCCCCAGGTCGATGCACGCGGCCCGTGACAGGAAGATACGATCTGATGCGTTGGTGATGTAGGCGATTTGTCGTGTCTCGTGCGTTATGGCCCGGCTGTCGGTACCCGAGAATCGCACCACCATCGCTCCGAGGATAGGTATCCCTCCCTCGTTCGCCGCTCTCATCGTCATGGTGACCGGTATGAGGTCGTCTGCATTGAGCCCCATCCTCTCGGCCACTTGTATGCCCATTAGGCAGCTCTGGCATCCGGTATCTGCCATCGCGGGGAGTTCGGCGGCGCTTACACGCTTCCTGAGCGCGAAACCGAGGGCACGGTAATCCTCCTCGAATGCTCCGACGTAGACCCGGACGTACGGCTGCGGGTCAGATGTGCGTTTATGCCACCTGTCACAAAGGTTATCGTACAGATGGTGGTCTAGTGTGATTGCCTTGACGTCGGCAACCGGTCCGTTTACCATCGTGCACAGTTCGAAGACCGCGGACTGTTCGTCACTTGTCTCGGCGGTCTCAGTCGGCCGGCGGGCGTACGCTTTGCCGAGGCAAGCGCGTTCTATGTGGTTCATGTTCTTGCATTTACCACATCGCTTGCCGTACGCTGGGCATTGGCTTCTCCTTATGCTCCACGGCGGGTTCTTACCGTGGCCCTTCTCCGCGCAGAACCAACACAATGCCGTGGGGTCGAACGTATGTTTGGGCTTCGGACCAGGTATCGGCTTAGTTGTCGCCGCGTCCCTGGTTCGCATTTCATGTTGCTTATTGCGGCGGTATGTACTACTCGCCGCGTTCACACTCGGGGTATCCAGCAGGCGCGATGCCGATCGCTTGCCTGACTCACGCGCCTCGACGAACTTAATCATCTCCTCGATCTTCATCTTTTGGTTCTGGTCGCTTATCAAATCCAACTGAATCTCGTCGTCCACGATACCGCGAGCGAGTACGTCGCGCAATATCTCGCCGGCGAAGTCGACCATCTCGTCGCACTCTGCTTTGGTGCACTTGATTCGGTAATCACAGGTGTCAGCTTGACCCTTGATTCGGGCGTAGAATGATCGAATTTGTTCCTCGCGTCCCTGGCGCATGTCATGTAATGCGTACCGTGCCACCATGATGTTCTCGCTGCGTACCGCGAGTGCCTTCATCGCCGCTAACACGTTTACCTCGGTGCCTCCGACCATGGAACCTCCGTTTGAACGAGTGAGGTCCCGTCTCAGTTCGTCATCACAACACTCCAATAGCTGAACAACGATGTCGTCTCCCCGGAGGCGTGTGCCATCTCGATATTCGCCCCACCTGGTTTCAAAGTATGCCAAGGTTTCTGACGTACCAGCTAACGATACGGTAGGGCGTCTGAGCTTTTCCATTTTCCCACCAGGTGACGCCGCGGCATGAATCGAGTGTGTCAACCCATGAATCTTTAGGAGCTCGACTACTATTGCAGCGTCGTCGTTCCGTGATACGTGGTCACATCCTGGGAATGGGCACGCAACCTCAATCACCATGTTTGCAGTGTTATCTGGCTCTAGACAGTTGAATGGCAGAGTCCGTAGGGCTTCAATGTTATCAATAGTTGCGCAGCTTGCTGTCGCTGCCAACAGTTTCCGACGGCTGTCAACGGCTGTCGACGGCTGCCGACGGATTCTAGCGGCTGCAGACGGCTGCTGATGGCTGCCAACGGTATTCAGTAAATTTGTCTATTTACCAGGTTCTCCATCGAATAGCCGTCCCGTACTTATCTGCGCCGTCTCGGCAGTGTTTGATTATAAAGAAGAACGAAGTTCTCTTGCATTTAATCACGTATTTAATAGTAAATCCGGTCTAATGATACAATAATCAAACAAGCTGTTACTGGTATGGTGGAATACAGTCAATCGCGGCCCGGAGGCTTCCGGTTACGGGGAGCGTCTATTGTAGATCTGTAAGTAGTAAGCGGGAGTGTTCACTATTTCCTACCAACCAGTCGCTGATGTCCTGCTCCCATCTTCTCATTGGTCTTCCCCTTCCTCTCTTTCCCTCCACTTTGCCTTCTATGACTGGTTTCTCAAAGGAATTATGTCTTTTGTTGTGGCCAAAATAAATCAGTTTTAGTCCTTTTATTCTATTCACTAGTTGACAGTTCTTTATGTATAATTTTTAAAGAATCTCTGCATTGGTTGTTCTTGTTATCCATGATACTCGTAGGACTTTTCTGTAACATGTCATAGCATGTCTTCTTTGTTCAGTGTCCACATTTAACTATTGTTACATCATGTTAACTGTTGTTAAGTAATGACAACAGACAACGCTGATAACTAATAAAGTTCCCAACACTGGGTACGATTTTCGCAAAATTCCATTATTAGGAATACGAAATAAACATAAAATATGTACCTTTACCGTAGTCTTTTTCTTGTTCTTCCCTTTGCTCCCTTGCTGTGGGGTCCACATCACTCAGTAACTTAATCTGCTTGTCTTGATATTTTCCTCCATCTTTGCTCCCTTGCTGTGGGGTCCACATCACTCAGTAACTTCTTCTGCTTGTTGCTTTATTTCCCTCCATCTCTGTCTGTTGTCCGCAATGACCTTCCAGTCTTGGTTGTTCACACCTGCCTTCACACTTACCTTTGCCACAATCGTTCCGATATTCATAATCGTATTCGACAGAGTAGCATGGTGTGCTACGTCACTACATCGTCTCGTACAAATGCACTAATCCACTGTTTCGTCCAATTACAGGTGCATGCAATTTGATATAGGTACTGCAAGTCAAATTACGTTAATGGAAGAGTCGCCGCATGAGAACATGAACACTGATACGTTTTGTTGATCACATTCAAACCAGTAACGTGGATACATGCATATATATATATGTATATATATATATATGTATATATATATATATATGTCTTATATCATTTCCCAAACAGTTGTGTTGGTAGCTTTGATCCGTAACTTAGTATAACGGTTGTAGTATTACTAAAATTCGATCGTGTGTCTTAATTTTAACAATTCTACATCACATCACATACCACAAATTTATAGCTGGTTAGCATTAAGATATTACAAAAATACTATTGCATATTATATATCTATTCACTGTTTGTATTCTTTATTGGGAGTACAATTCATTTTATGCGTGTTTTAAATAATCAGTATGTTTTTATGTGGTCATTATAATAAAAAAATCATTTTGTGTTATCATGTTCGACTAAAATATTACATGTTTACATGAATGTTATAGTGTGATTCATGTATGGGTTGTGTTGTTCAAGTCCAAAATAAAGCACTGATTCGTTCACTCACTAACTCCTTGATTCTAGTAAAGACAGAAAGATCCGGTTTGAGCCAGTTTTACAGTTTAGGCGGAAATCCCTGCCATGTTGTTTTGCGGACAAGGAGTCTTCCGTTGTTTTGATTAATTCACCAGGGGGCGACTGTTGAAGGGCCAGCCGAGAGCTAGCTGCATCGGGCAGCGGGGTGTCGTTGCCGTTCGCTTACCACTGACAATAAACCGTACCAGTCGTACACCTACATGTGTGACGTATGGTCTGTTTATGTGTTCCGCTTAATTCGAACATCACTCGGCGGTCACTACAAATGGCGCTGCGAGCAGGGTAAGTGGCTTATAAGGAACGGCAAGGACACCGAACCGGGGACCACAGGGCAGAAGATCCGGACCTGGATTGGACCCGGTGAGACCGTGAAACATCAACCGGTGCTGCATACAGAGTAGATGTACCCCTGGGACAGGTTGAACCTTCGAGGCTTGGATAGTACCAGCAGGTGGCGCCTCACTCTGAAGCCTGCAAGAGGTGGCCGATGTGACTTGTTCATTATACCAAGAACTCTGGTATACCTCTTGAACTGAAACTAGCATGTCAACTGTCAACATTACTTGTGTTACACTGTATTTTTCATGTGACCCTGTTCACGGGTGTTATTTGGACAGTGACTTGGGTTGTGGGTAAGAGATAATTTGTGTCATTGTTGTCTTAGTGTTGATATTAATTACATCAACATGATCATGTTTGTTTTTTATCAGTATTAGAAAATACTTTTCAATTGTGTAATTGACGCGATCCCTGGTTATTTGAGTTTTAGGGCGCAGAGTCAACCTCTTGCCTGTTCCTATCATTCCTTGCTTGAGGTGGCTGGATCGTTATTATACATTATATTTGCGGCTTTATGATACCCATTCCATTATTGTGCCTGGTTGATTGTATTAGTTACCGAAGCAGAAACCATGGCAGAAGCTGAGGAACAGACGGAATTTGAGCGTTTGCAGGCCCACGTGAACCGGTTGCAGGAGCGGCTGAATGCCCTACCAGAGGCTCTGGGAGCTCAAGCAGTGCCTGTTCCAGTTGAACAAGAGGTCAGGGTAGTCTTTGCCCCAAGAGAACGCAAGGTGAGAAAGTTTTCGGGTACTTCCACAGAGGAGTACTACCCAATACAGGATTTCTTGCAGGAGATCCAATCACTGTTTGATGCGCGGCGCATGACACCAACTGAAAGGGCTGACTACATCATTTCAAACCTTGAAGGCCCCGCACGTGAGGAAGTTAGGTACAGGACGGCAGCTGAAAGAAGGGACCCCGGAAGGCTGCAGGAGATCCTGGAGGGGGTGTTTGGAGAAAAATTGACGTCAGCCCAGCTGTTGGCCCGTTTTCACAACAGAAGACAAGAGCCAGGGGAGTCCCTCCAGCAATTCTGCCATCAACTAATGCACATTGGGAGCAGGATCAAGGCAGTTGGTAGAAATGTGGACCACCTCATGGGCGAGGTTTTTGCGGAGAATGTACGGGACATACATCTTCGGCGGGAACTCAAGCGGTTGAAACGGGAGAGGCCAGTCATTAGTTTCTTTTATCTAAGGGAAGCTGCCATCCTGTGGGTAGACGAAGGGGAGGATAAGCCAGTTTGTAGGACCGTTGGAGTACATCAGACGGAGGTGGCTGTAGTGCAAACAGACAAGGTAGTTGAACTTCAGGCTACAGTTGAGAAACAGCAGAGAACACTGGATGATCTGGTAGCAGGCATGAAGAACTTGTTGGAAGCTCAGCCGAGTGGTGATAGGAAAGGAAGCAGTGTGCAGGAACATAGGCCAAAGAAGCGACCACCATTGAAAGACGAACAGGGCAGATTCATCTGCTACCATTGTAAAAACCCTGGCCATACCAGAAGGGACTGCACAGAGAGGAAACAGAGTGGTGTTGTATTCAGGCAGGATGCTGATGTGAAGTCTACAGATACCGCGGGAAACCGATTCCTCTTACTACTAAGAGCCAAGTAGTGGGGGGAGGGAGTCCGGCTCAGTCTACTCGACCCAGACGTCAGGACATTATGCACCGAGCAGTTGGGCGGTGTCCAGTCACTAAAGTGAAGATGGGAGGAGTAGAAGTAACTTGCCTCTTGGACACCGGTTCCATGGTAACAACAGTAACAGAGGGATTCTTTAGAAAGCACATTTGTCCAACTGGAGATGTTGAGTCTACAAGTAGTTGGTTGAAGCTGAAGGCTGCAAATGGGTTGGACATCCCTTACATAGGTTATGTGGAACTGGATGTGCAGGTCTTGGGAAAAGTACTTCCTAAAAGAGGAATCCTTATCATAAAGGATCCCCAAGACCCCTCTATACAGCCCAGGAGGCAGGACATTCCCGGACTCTTAGGAATGAACGTGATAGGAGCTTGTAAGGAACTTCTTACACAAGACCATGAAGTAACAGTAGTGGAGGGTGGACCCAAACACTACAGGAGAGAAGGGCAGAGAATGACCATCAGGTCAGAGGTTTTGCTAGGGTGGCAGGACGGAGTGATGTTCGAGTATCGGCTGGATCAGTATCTACCTTAAAGGTGACTGGATTTCACAGGCAGCATGGGGAATGTAATCAAACCATGATTGAACCACTCACAACAACTCTGCCAGGGAATCGTTTGGTAGTCAACACTCTTTCCCAGGCTGTAAAGGGAAATTACATGGTTAGGATTGTTAACATGGGAAGTCAGGATGTGTGGCTGAAACCAAGGACCCGCATAGGACGGCTTCAAGACGTTGACATTGAGGAAGAAGAACCTAACAGGGAGTTTGACTTCAGACAAGTCACGGTGGACGAAGTTGAAGTAAACATCAGCTTTGAATCAGGTGTGAAATCAGATGTGGATGAGTCAAAAGAACCTCCACTTCCAGTAGATTTCTCTCATATGGTCAATGTCTGTTCAAAGACACAGTTGGACAAGTTAAGAGCCTTGTTCGAGAAGCATGCAGAAGTATTCGCCAAGAATGAAGAGTCACTGGGTTATACTGAGACAGTACGGCATCGTATCAGGCTGAACGATGACACCCCTATCTCGCAGCCTTACAGAAGGATTCGACCAACCCAGTACGAAGAGGTCAAGGAACACATCAAGACGCTGTTGCGTAAAGGAATCATCAAGGAAAGTATGAGTCCATATGCCAATCCAATAGTGTTGGTAAGGAAGAAAGACCAAAGTCTCAGGCTTTGCGTAGACTACAGGCACCTCAATGCTAAGACAGTTCGTGATGCGTATCCCCTTCCAAGGATTGAAGAATCACTAGATAGGCTCCATGGTGCAAAATGGTTTTCTGTGATGGACTTAGCCTCTGGGTTTAATCAAGTGGCTATGGAAGAGAAGGACCGTGAAAAGACAGCTTTCATTACACCAATGGGTTTGTTTGGGTGTCTTCGGATGCCATTCGGATTGACAAATTCCCCAGCCACATTCCAGAGATTGATGCAAGGAGTGTTGGGAGATCAGATGTTCCAGATTCTGCTTGTTTATCTTGATCACATAATTGTATACAGTCAGACATTCGAAGAACACTTACATAGACTGGATATTGTCTTCTCAAGGCTGAGGAAGCATGGTCTATGCTTGAAACCAGAAAAGTGTCATTTCTTCAAGAGGGAGGTCAGATACTTGGGGCATGTGGTCTCTGAGGATGGAGTATCTCCAGACCCAGACAAGGTTACAGCTGTTGCCAACTGGGAGGTACCGAAGACTGTCAAGGAACTGCAGAGGTTCCTAGGTTTTGCCAGCTACTACCGACGGTTCATAGAACACTTCTCTCAGATAGCTAGACCTCTACACGAGGTGGTTGCAAATCTAACCAAGAATCACAAGAAACATGACAAGCCTATAGGAGAACTCTGGGATGACAATTGTCAAAGAGCATTTGAGAAACTGAGGATGAAGTTAACATCAACAGACGTGTTAGGGTATTCTGATTATACCAAGCCCTTCATTCTCGAGACGGATGCAAGCTTCAAAGGATTAGGGGCTGTACTGTCCCAGGAGCAAGATGGCAGAAGGAGGGTCATTGCATATGCTAGCAGAGGCCTCAGAGGTTCGGAGAAGAATATGGAGAACTACAGCTCGTTCAAGTTGGAATTGTTGGCCCTGAAATGGGCCATCACAGAGAAATTCCGAGATTACCTTCTTGGCTCCACCTTCACTGTGTATACCGACAATAATCCATTGAGCTACATTCAGTCAACTGCAAAGTTGGGGGCTGTCGAGCAGAGATGGGCAGGACAGCTAGCTCTTTTCGACTTCCAAGTCAAGTACAGGAGTGGAAGGAGCAATCGTAATGCAGATGCACTGTCTCGACAAAGTAGGTCTGAGGACATAGAGGTGAACTCTGCGGCTCTTCCCCAAAAGAGAGAAGAAATCCTGACCGAAGCTATAGATGCTTGTCAACTGGAAGTGAACCAAGTGTCATGTGAGATGAGGCAGCCTTCAGAGATGATCAGTGAGACACTACCATCGTTTACTCACGCGGAAATGTGTGAGCTGCAGAGGAAAGATCCTGTGATCAAACGCTTCCTTCATTACTGGGACCAGAAAAGGAAACCAAATTATCAAGAGAGGAAACGAGAACCACAAGATGTGCTGACACTTCTCCGTCAGTGGGACAGAATTGAGGCCAAAGATGGAGTCTTGTACCGAACTGTGCAGGATCCAAGGGAAGGTCATCTTAAGCAGTGCTTGCTTCCTTTGGTCCTAAGGAAGAAGATTATGGAGAGCCTCCATGATCAAATGGGTCACCAAGGTATAGGGAGGACTCAAGACCTTGTTAGAAATAGGTGCTACTGGCCGCGCATGATGGCTGAAGTTGAAGAATGGTGCAACACATGTGATCGTTGCACACTGGCAAAGATGCCAACTCCTCGGATACGTACCTCAATGGGAAGTCTCCTCGCCACAAAACCATTAGAGATACTTGCCATCGACTTCACTGTACTAGAACCAGCTTCTGATGGTCGGAAGAATGTGTTAGTGATTACGGATGTTTTCAGCAAATTTACAGTGGCAGTTCCAAACAAAGGACCAGAAGGCTACAACTACAGCCAAAGCCCTTGTGCAGGAGTGGTTCCTGCGGTATGGTGTACCAAGCCGAATACATTTAGACCAAGGGCGAAATTTTCAGTCAGAGATTATCGCTGGGCTATGTAAGATCTATGGGATTCGAAAAAGCCGCACTACTCCTTACAGACCACAAGGGAATGGACAGTGTGAGCGGTTTAACCGTACGCTGCACAATTTGCTGAGAACATTGTCACCAGAGAAGAAAAGGCATTGGCCAAGATACTTACCAGAGGTTCTTTATGCCTACAATGCCACTAGTCATTCGTCAACAGGAGTATCGCCCTTCTACTTGATGTTTGGTCGTGATGCAAGGTTGCCCATTGATATTTTGCTTGGAGGTCCTGAGAGTGAGGAACACACTCCGGCGGATTGGGTGAAAGAACACCAGACCCGCCTAACAGATGCTTATGAAAAAGCAAGACAGAGAATCAAACAAGAGGCAAGCTCCCGGAGGGATATCTATAATCGGAAGGCCAAGAGTGCCCCTCTCCACGTGGGCGACAGAGTCTATCTCCGGAACAGGAAGGTTAAGGGACGGAACAAAATTCAGGATGCTTGGGACCCAGTCGTATACAAGGTGATATATCAACTTAACCCACACGGTGATGTCTACACAGTAGAACCTTCAGATGGAAGCGGTCAACCACGCAATGTAAACAGGGCTGAGGTTCGACCTTGTGCAAAGCTCCATATGGAGATGCATCAGCCGCAATAATCAAGAAGCCCACATAGGAGTAGGGTCTCCTGTAAATCGGACCAATCATCATTAGATGAGGACCCGGACGTTCAGGTTGTCTTGAGACCAAGACCCAAACCACGTCCATCTCGGAATAGAGCAGCAGCACAACTTCTACGAGAACCGTCACCCGAGGCAGATTCTGTAATGGAGCGTGATTCGGAGTGTCCAGAGGAGGACATTCGACCAACACCACAGCCTAGGAGGTCAAAACGCACTACATTGCGGAAGCATTCCAATGTCCACAAGGAGCCTCGGTCAGTGATACAAGAGACTGCAGAATTAGCACCAAGTGACTCAGTACAAGAAGTTCTAGCGAAAGTGTTTTCACAGTTGGGTGTTGGCCTAATGCGAGAAGCGATGCGTCAGGTAATGGATAAGAACAAGCCGTGATCTCTGGAGCAAATCGGTTATGATGCAGCTAGAGAGAGAAGAATCGCTGAAGCGAGACACAACTGGATCATCTAGCGATGATATAATTGTATTTAATGTTTATTGTACAACCAGGCATCTCCCTTTTGGAAATTATGTTAAGAGTTATTTTAGGTTGTCGGGGACGACTACCTCAAGCGGGGGTGTGTATGACAAGATACCCTTTTGATACCGCTGCTCTCGCCAGGTGTCACCTACAATTCTGTGCATACTGTTGTGTGCTGGCAAATCCGGTTTGAGCCAGTTTTACAGTTTAGGCGGAAATCCCTGCCATGTTGTTTTGCGGACAAGAAGTCTTCCGTTGTTTTGATTAATCCACCAGGGGGCGACTGTTGAAGGGCCAGCCCAGGGCTAGCTGCATCAGGCAGCGGGGTGTCGTTGCCGTTCGCTTACCACTGACAATAAACCGTACCAGTCGTACACCTACATGTGTGACGTATGGTCTGTTTATGTGTTTCGCTTCGAACATCACTCGACGGTCACTACATATGTACACAATCACGTGTATAATTCACTTTCCAAACTGTAGACTTATGTAACAGCACTATTTTATTAAACCTGCAATATCATTTCGATTATTATCCTCCTGGCTTTTCTGACTAATTTCCCGAAAAAGCAAAGCTATCAAGTATCCCCTATAATATCCTAGTTCGTTGGTGCACTTGTGCTACTTCATTTTGTTGAAATTAATAAACAAACTGCGAACTATTTAGAATTTGGTTTCGAGTCGAACGAGTCGAAACTAGCAACACTTACTTGAACATGGACATGCACCTGGAAGTGGAAACTTCATATAAAAGTATCGTGTTCGCGAATTTGGGCGAGACTGACCTCTGACCCTCAAGATTGATGCCTCTGTTGGGGGCGTTTTGGGAATCGGGGCAAAGTGGGAATGATTCCCACTTCGCCCGGGTCATTATGGGAATTCCCATAAAGCCCGGCCGTATCGGAATCGGTAGCAGCAAGCGAAACGCCGTTGATTCCGACTTCGCCCTGGGGCTGTATGGGAATAATGCCGTAATTTGAATGGGATAGTTGTTAAATCGTATATATGCCGCCGAAATATATGCGTGCAAGTACGTCAGACTGTTAGTGCGTGTGATACTATGTAAATGAAAGCTAACAAGCACAGAAACGAAGCAGTACTTTAAACTGGTGTCGAGTTAGAGAATTTATTCCCACTTCGCCCGGGGCAATATGGGAATAACAGGGTAATGGTCGGAATGCACTTCTGCCTGAATGCACCAGTCGCAATGCACCAACTGCCTAGTCGTAATGCTCCCACCGCGTGGTCGCAAAGACCCAACCAAGTTATGTAGTAGTTCGTTTTTATAAAGACCTCCATGATGTATACATATACATAACAACACTGATGGATTGTTTTCCCTTGTAAATTTACACTGTTAAATTCTAAATACACAACACGTCTAAAAAGATGTAGTCAGAAATAAGGATGAAAATTTTATTAATTAAATATATATACATCCGTAGGCCGTATTGTCACACATTGTAGAGCACATTGGAAAAAAATATTTAGTGATATTCAGTGTTTACACAAACCGTGACTACACTACACAAATTCTTAGAGAAGAAGAGTATCAACAAATAATTGTGCTACGCAACTTAATGGAACATTAGTTACTATTATTGTTGTTACATCTTACATATCTGATGTATTAGAACAACTTAATTCACACGCTACACATGGAACTATTATTACATTGTTTACACAGTTATTCTGGGATTGACCAGTTCACTAAATAAGTACTTATTTTATACTAGTTTAAGTTAACGACCTGGTTGGCTCCACTGTCAGCCCAGAATTGAATGTCATATCACCGTCTGTCACACTTGTTTGATTATGTTTGTATGTATGATTTACACAATTCTATATGTCTGTCTGTCTATATGTCTGTATATCGATATATATATATATTTTCTTGTTATTCAGAATGTAACGTAAGACAATATACTAACACACATCTGATACGCCAGATCTGCTCAGTTCCTAACTTCTATTCAAACCATTCAAGGAGGACTTTGTAAGAACTGGATTACCCAGGTAGACCTTCAAGTCATCAAAGTCAAACGGAAGCCAACTTCAGCTAGATGCTGATAATGTGGGGCGTGTTGTTTCAACGCACTTTGTACAATGACGTTATTCAAACAAATGGTCTGTTCAATGAAACACTACAAGGGTATTAAGCCAATAGCTATGGCCTCCAAATCAAAGAACAGACAACTTGCAACAATCTGCTCAATAAAACGAAGCAGGAGTTGGCCAGCCTCTAAATATTATTGACACACACACGCCACTGTACAGCGTACAGCATAAATTAAAATAGAAAAGAAATAGAGTTAGAGCATTTATTCCCACTTTGCCCCGGGGCAAATTGAGAATAATCCCGTTGTTTCCTGCGCGCAGTCGTCAAATCGTATATTTCGTGTGCTACTTTCGCTCGGTACCCCCTCACCCCCAGTGTATATATGATGACATGTGTTACAGAATTGTTCATGCAGCCCTTTCTCTGTTTGTATAAAGTTACACCAACTATTGCATAGGTTGGTAATGGGCAATCCAAATTTATTAATTCACAGGGATTGCCACTGTGCACAGACAATATATACAGTGTATTTCGCATCCTGTGCACAGACAGGTACATAAAGATTACTGATCTATGTACCGCATATGCTATGTACTACAATTTGTACATATATATATAATAATTTTCCATTCTAGCTAGTTAGTGACTGAAAAAATCCTTGAATGCTGTTATACATATTTACAGCATACGAACTGTCACAGATTTACAATATATAATTCAAGGGAAAAGATACCTCTGTGCATACTGCACACCTTCTATATTACTAGCTAGATTATTTACCGCAATTTGCTATATACAAAAGTGGGGGGCTCAAACCCCCTGGCCCCATGGCGTGTAACTTTGAGTTGATCACAGTCACCTTTGAAATCGCATATGAATGCTTGAATGAATACGTGTCAGAGGGAAGCCAAGTATTCAAACAAAAAGGTATGCTTGATGAAACAATGCAATCCTATCAAGCCGATTACTATAAGTAGTATATAGGGTAGGTTCACGCTCGCCCCGCCCCTTTTTGACCTACTTTAGGCCTAACTACGTGCATAAAAAACTTCCTTATCTTTTTCGGGAACCTACTTATAAAAAAAAGATCAAAGGGTTTTGTGTAACCCGAGAGAAATCGGGAACCTACTTATAAAAAACGTGATTGATGGCCTGTCACTTTTTGATTGATGCTATAGAGGTGCCACCTAGCGAGTAGCCCAGTAATTAGTTTAGCCCTAGCGGCTATAAAGACGTCCCTAGTTACCTTAGCAGCGTCCGTAGTTACGTGATAACGCCCTCTAGTGATTATTCCAGTAACAGCGTCCCTAGTTACGATACGGCTATATAGCTGAAACCACCGTGGTTATATTATAGCTAAAACCACCGTGGTTACGAAGTTAGTGCCTAGCGATCAACGTTAGGATATAACAGCGTCCCTAGTTACGTTCTTTATATAACCATACGGTTATAGCTAAAACCACCGTGGTTATAAATTAATTAATTAATAAATAATTAATTAATTATATATATAGGCCTGTCACTTTTTGATTGATGACCCTTCCTTGAGGTGTCACCACCTAGCGGTTATCCCAGTGACTAATTCCCTAGCGATCAACGTAGGACCTACCGTTGTGCTTACGTAAGCACTTATATAGCGTCCCTAGCGACCGTTGTATATATATATATACGTAATAGGCCTTTATATAACCACAACGGTTATAGCTAAAACCACTGTGGTTATAACGGCGCTCTAAACCCATTGTGTGAGAATAACACCGCTGTACCCTATGTAGCAGTAGCCAGCAGCTCTGGCCTATGATCTGGCGGCCTAGTCGCCTTGCCACGACGTCTTCCGCACACCGAGCTCCACCTTCGTGCCAGTTAATACCAGCACGATATATATATATATATATTATATATATATATATATATGCTTATGTAAGCTCGTATATAACCACAACGGTTATAGCGGCGCTGCGCTCTAAACCCATTGTGTGAAAATAACCCCGCTGTACCCTATGTAGCAGCAGCGGCGTGCGCTCGCAGCAGCAGCAGCAGCAGCAGCAGCCATGACCTATGATCCGGCGGCCTAGTTTCTAAATATAACCATGCGACTAGCCGGCTCTGTAACGGCGTTAATTTCAGCCGTGGCGCTATCAAAACGAAACGAATCCCATGCATGCATTTAGCGTTTAAAAGCTGTACTCAGCGGCCTGTTAAAGCAGGATGGTTATATGCGGTGGATAGACGAATGGACGCAAAATGGTGTAAGTTATGTTTTATTAATAGAAGTCACGGTGGCGTGAGCCAGGTCTGCGCAATGTTTGCTTGAGAGCCTCGTCCCTGCCGTAGCCGAGCGGCGCGTGAGTTGTCCCCGTCAAACTGCCGTTGTAGCATTTGTTGAGCGACCGGCTGGAATTAACGGCAAGTTTTCACACGACATACAGGTTTGTTGTAGAGTGTTGTGTGTAGGCAGGTGTATTTCCTTTCCACGTCGAGGCAGGTGGATTCTGTGAAATAATGCATATGAATAATGAGGAGTTTCCCAAGAACTAAATCACTGTTATTAATATAAAAGTAAATAATAAAGAATAGTTTAATACAAGAATAGCATATAAATAATATAAAAAGTAATTAATATAAAACTTACCGATAGGATAAAAGACGAAATACCGCTGTACTAAATAAAATAAATAAAATAAAACTTACCGCTGTTCTTTGCATATGAATAATGGAGGAGAACTAAATCACTGTTATTAATATAAGAGGAGAACTAAATCAATAATTAATCAAGAATAGTAATTAATAAAGAATAGCATATTATTAATATAAAAGTAATTAATAAAGAATATAAAACTTACGGATAGGCTAAAAGACGACTTAACGCTCTACTAAATAAATAAAATAAAATAAAACTTACCGCTGATCTTTCGTGGAAGGTTGCTCAGACGTTGTGCTGGCGGTAGCCATGATTGAATAAAAATGAGCAACGACCGTTGCATGCATGCATTATTTCCTAAAGTCATTTATGCGTTAAGCGCGCATGCGCGAAAATGTTAAGCGCGCATGCGCAAAAGTGAAGTAAAACATTGAAGGCAAAGAGATCAAAATGGCAATAAACGAACGTTTAAATCATAAAATGAACCGTTGTATACGCTTAGTTAGGGATCAGGCATATTGTGGAGTATTAATAATAGAGAAATTCGATGTGAAAGTCACATTTGACAACGAACGCGCTAACGTGAACGTAGAATTTTTTTCTTGGCAATAACTAGAAACCGGATGGTGACGCAAGCCAGCTGTGGCGCGCGTGACGCTAATGGGGGTAGCTTATCACGATCGGAATGTGAAGCTAGAACAATGCCATTTCAAAAACGATACACGAACTATAAAAGCATGAATTGAAGCGTTGTTTAGGATCAGCGGAGAGTAGGGATCTGTGTAGTGCCATTATATTATAGAAACTCGATGTAAATAACGTTTGTGAACGAAAAGCACTACATGACCGTTCATTTTTTTCTTTCCGAAAGCAAAGACATCCGAGACTAGTCAGTTATGCGTTAGGCGATTAGTAGGATCTGCTTTGTGCTGTAGGGGTGCGTGCGTAGCGATAACGAGTTGGACGTTATCATCGAGGAGGCATTAGGCGTACCACACATCGAACCGCCGACGTACGAGAGTCTGTACACGGTGTCGCCAACACCGCCGGAAGTGATACAACGTCAAGTCATCGCGACGGGTCGGGGTCAGTTGGCCTTCCGCTATGAGCGGCACGCGATGTCCCCCCTCGCCGAACACCTCAGTGAGATGATTCTGGAGAGGGCGCGCGATCGATGCGGCGCTGTATCTGGTCCAGTTCGTTTCGGACTGGCTGCTAGGCACGGACTGGCGCGACTACATCAACCGCGCTCTGCTGGAGTCGACCGTCCATACGTACATTCAGCGCAGGAGCGGACTCGAATAGAACATTATGCTTGCTTTGTTTGCTATAACATTGGTTAAAAATAAAAGCCGTTGTTTTGAATGTTGTACTACGATGGCGACGCTTAATAAAACGTTGAAAATGTACTTTCCGTTCGACAGTCCCACACAGCTCCCCGAAAGTGCCACACAATTTCCTGACAGTCCCACACAGCTCCTTGACAGTCACACACAGCTCCCCGGCAGTACGTCTAGCTTGTTACATGTTTGCCTTCCGTACATGGTCTAGCTTGTTACACGTCTGCCTTCCATACATGTACTAGCTTTTTACTTATTTGCTATCCATACATGGTCTAGCTTGTTACATGTTTGCCTTCCATACACGGACTAGCTTGTTACATGTTTACCTTCCATACACGGTCTGGCTTGTTACATGTCTGCCTTCCATACATGGTCTAGCTTGTTACATGTCTGCCTTTCATACATGGTCTAGCCTGTTACATGTCTGCCTTCCGTACATGGACTAGCTTGTTACATGTTGGCCTTCCGTACATGGGCTAGCTTGTTACATGTTTGCCTTACGTACATGGACTAGCTTGTTACATGTGTGCCTTCCATACACGAACAAGCTTGTTACATGTTTGCCTTACGTACATGGACTAACTTGTTACATGTTTGCCTTCCATACACGGACTAGCTTGTTACATGTTTGATTACATACATGGACTAGCTTGTTACATGTTTGCCTTCCATACATGGTCTAGCTTGTTACAGGTCTGCCTTTCATACATGGTCTAGCTTGATACATGTTTCCCTTCCGTACATGGACTAGCTTGTTACATGTTTACCTTCCATACACGGACTAGCTTGTTACATGTTTACCTTCCATACACGGACTAGCTTGTTACATGTTTACCTTCCATACACGGACTAGCTTGTTACATGTTTGCCTTCCATACACGGACTAGCTTGTTACATGTTTGCCTTCCGTACATGGTCTGGCTTGTTACATGTCTGTCTTCCATACATGGTCTAGCTTGCTACATGTTTCCCTTCCATACATGGTCTAACTTGTGACATGTTTGCCTTCCATACATGGTCTAGCTTGTTACATGTTTGCCTTCCATACACGGACTAGCTTGTTACATATTTGCATTCCATACATGATCTAGCTTGTTACATGTCTACCTTCCATATATGGTCTAGCTTGTTACATGTCTGCCTTCCGTACATGGACTAGGTTCCCTGACAGTCCCACACAGTTTCCGACAGTCACACGCAGTTCCCTGACAGTCCCACACAGCTCCATGACAGTCCCACACAGTTTCCGACAGTCCCACACAGCTTCCCGACAGTCTCATACAGCTTCCGACAGTCCCACACAGCTCCATGACATTTATTTTATTTAGGTCTTATTATTTAGCAATAGACCGTTAAGTTGCCTTTTACACGAGTCCTATTAATTATCTTTATTAATTAATAAGAACCTCATTAGTCTTGTTTTGATTTAATTTGGGAACCTCCTCATTAGTCACAGCGATAGAGCGGTAGGTTCTGGCAGTCCCACACAGCTCCATGACAGTCCCACACAGTTTCCGACAGTCCCACACAGCTCCATAACAGTATTACACAGCTTCCTGACAGTCCCACACAGTTCCTGGCAGTCCCACACAGCTCCCCGACAGTCACACGCAGTTCCCTGACAGTCCCACACAGCTCCCTGACAGTCCCACACAGTTTCCGACAGTCCCACACAGCTTCCCGACAGTCTCATACAGCTTCCGACAGTCTCACACAGCTCCATGACATTTATTTTATTTAGGTCTTATTATTTAGCAATAGACCGGTAAGTTGCCTTTTACACGAGTCCTATTAATTATCTTTATTAATTAATAAGAACCTCATTAGTCATGTTTTGATTTAATTCGGGAACCTCCTCATTAGTCACAGCGATAGAGCGGTAGGTTCTGGCAGTCCCACACAGCTCCATGACAGTCCCACACAGTTTCCGACAGTCCCACACAGCTTCCCGACAGTCTCATACAGCTTCCGACAGTCACACGCAGTTCCCTGACAGTCCCACACAGTTACCCGACAGTCACACAAAACTCCCGACAGTCCCACACAGCTCCATGACAGTCCCACACAGTTCCTGGCAGTCCCACACAGCTTCCCGACAGTCCCACACAGCTCCCTGGCTACATGTCTCCCTTCCATACATGGTCTAACTTGTGACATGTTTGCCTTCCATACATGGTCTAGCTTGTTACATGTTTGCCTTCCATACACGGACTAGGTTGTTACATATTTGCCTTCCATACATGAACTAGCTTGTTACATGTATGCCTTCCATATATGGTCTAGCTTGTTACATGTTTGCCTTTCATACATGGTCTAGCCTGTTACATGTCTGCCTTCCGTACATGGACTAGGTTGTTACAGCTCCCTGACAGTCCCACACAGTTACCCGACAGACACACAAACTCCTGACTGACAGTGCCACACAGCTCCCTGACAGTCTCACACAGCTCCCTGACAGTACCACGCAGTTCCTCGTCAGTCCCATACAGGGGTTCTGTATGTATGTATGTATGTATGTATGTATGTATGTAGGAGCCGTCGCACCACGGCGCCGATACTCGTCTAACTCGTATAACTAACTAACTAACTCGTCTAACTCGTAGGGGGTGGCGGGGGGTTCTGTATGTATGTATGTAGGGTAATAAAAACATACAATTGTTTTCAAGTTTTTTTTTAATTACTACTACTATACACGTAAAAGCGCGCAGTCCCACACAGCTCCCTGACAGTCACACACAGCTCCCCGGCAGTACCACACAATTCCCTAACAGTCCCACACAGCTCCCTGACAGTCCCACACAGCTCCTGACAGTCCCACACAGTTCCCTTACAGTCGTTCCCTGTCAGTCCCACACAGCTCCCTGACAGTCCCACACAACTCCCTGACAGTCTCACACAGCTCCGCCTGACAGTCCCACACAGCTCCATAACAGTATTACACATCTTCCTGGCAATCCCACACAGTTCCTGTCAGTCTGAAAACAATTGTATGTTTTTATTACCCTACATACCTACATACATACATACAGAACCCCCCGCCACCCCCCTACGAGTTAGACGAGTTAGTTAGTTAGTTATACGAGTTAGACGAGTATCGGCGCCGTGGTGCGACGGCTCCTACATACATACATACATACATACATACATACATACAGAACCCCTGTATGGGACTGACGAGGAACTGCGTGGTACTGTCAGGGAGCTGTGTGAGACTGTCAGGGAGCTGTGTGGCACTGTCAGTCAGGAGTTTGTGTGTCTGTCGGGTAACTGTGTGGGACTGTCAGGGAGCTGTAACAACCTAGTCCATGTACGGAAGGCAGACATGTAACAAGCTAGACCATATATGGAAGGTAGACATGTAACAAGCTAGATCATGTATGGAATGCAAATATGTAACAAGCTAGTCCGTGTATGGAAGGCAAACATGTAACAAGCTAGACCATGTATGGAAGGCAAACATGTCACAAGTTAGACCATGTATGGAAGGGAAACATGTAGCAAGCTAGACCATGTATGGAAGACAGACTTGTAACAAGCCAGACCATGTACGGAAGGCAAACATGTAACAAGCTAGTCCGTGTATGGAAGGCAAACATGTAACAAGCTAGTCCGTGTATGGAAGGTAAACATGTAACAAGCTAGTCCGTGTATGGAAGGTAAACATGTAACAAGCTAGTCCGTGTATGGAAGGCAAACATGTAACAAGTTAGTCCATGTACGTAAGGCAAACATGTAACAAGCTTGTTCGTGTATGGAAGGCACACATGTAACAAGCTAGTCCATGTACGTAAGGCAAACATGTAACAAGCTAGCCCGTGTATGGAAGGCACATATGTAACAAGCTAGTCCATGTACGTAAGGCAAACATGTAACAAGCTAGCCCATGTACGGAAGGCCAACATGTAACAAGCTAGTCCATGTACGGAAGGCAGACATGTAACAGGCTAGACCATGTATGAAAGGCAGACATGTAACAAGCTAGACCATGTATGGAAGGCAGACATGTAACAAGCCAGACCGTGTATGGAAGGTAAACATGTAACAAGCTAGTCCGTGTATGGAAGGCAAACATGTAACAAGCTAGACCATGTATGGATAGCAAATAAGTAAAAAGCTAGTACATGTATGGAAGGCAGACGTGTAACAAGCTAGACCATGTACGGAATGCAAACATGTAACAAGCTAGACGTACTGCCGGGGAGCTGTGTGTGACTGTCAAGGAGCTGTGTGGGACTGTCAGGAAATTGTGTGGCACTTTCGGGGAGCTGTGTGGGACTGTCGAACGGAAAGTACATTTTCAACGTTTTATTAAGCGTCGCCATCGTAGTACAACATTCAAAACAACGGCTTTTATTTTTAACCAATGTTATAGCAAACAAAGCAAGCATAATGTTATATTCGAGTCCGCTCCTGCGCTGAATGTACGTATGGACGGTCGACTCCAGCAGAGCGCGGTTGATGTAGTCGCGCCAGTCCGTGCCTAGCAGCCAGTCCGAAACGAACTGGACCAGATACAGCGCCGCATCGATCGCGCGCCCTCTCCAGAATCATCTCACTGAGGTGTTCGGCGAGGGGGGACATCGCGTGCCGCTCATAGCGGAAGGCCAACTGACCCCGACCCGTCGCGATGACTTGACGTTGTATCACTTCCGGCGGTGTTGGCGACACCGTGTACAGACTCTCGTACGTCGGCGGTTCGATGTGTGGTACGCCTAGTGCCTCCTCGATGATAACGTCCAACTCGTTATCGCTACGCACGCACCCCTACAGCACAAAGCAGATCCTACTAATCGCCTAACGCATAATTGACTAGTCTCGGATGTCTTTGCTTTCGGAAAGAAAAAAATGAACGGTCATGTAGTGCTTTTCGTTCACAAACGTTATTTACATCGATTTTCTATAATATAATGGCACTACACAGATCCCTACTCTCCACTGATCCTAAACAACGCTTCAATTCATGCTTTTATAGTTCGTGTATCGTTTTTGAAATGGCATTGTTCTAGCTTCACATTCCGATCGTGATAAGCTACCCCCATTAGCGTCACGCGCGCCACAGCTGGCTTGCGTCACCATCCGGTTTCTAGTTATTGCCAAGAAAAAAATTCTACGTTCACGTTAGCGCGTTCGTTGTCAAATGTGACTTTCACATCGAATTTCTCTATTATTAATACTCCACAATATGCCTGATCCCTAACTAAGCGTATACAACGGTTCATTTTATGATTTAAACGTTCGTTTATTGCCATTTTGATCTCTTTGCCTTCAATGTTTTACTTCACTTTTGCGCATGCGCGCTTAACATTTTCGCGCATGCGCGCTTAACGCATAAATGACTTTAGGAAATAATGCATGCATGCAACGGTCGTTGCTCATTTTCATTCAATCATGGCTACCGCCAGCACAACGTCTGAGCAACCTTCCACGAAAGATCAGCGGTAAGTTTTATTTTATTCTATTTATTTAGTAGAGCGTTAAGTCGTCTTTTAGCCTATCCGTAAGTTTTATATTCTTTATTAATTACTTTTATATTAATAATATGCTATTCTTTATTAATTACTATTCTTGATTAATTATTGATTTAGTTCTCCTCTTATATTAATAACAGTGATTTAGTTCTCCTCCATTATTCATATGCAAAGAACAGCGGTAAGTTTTATTTTATTTATTTTATTTAGTACAGCGGTATTTCGTCTTTTATCCTATCGGTAAGTTTTATATTAATTACTTTTTATATTATTTATATGCTATTCTTGTATTAAACTATTCTTTATTATTTACTTTTATATTAATAACAGTGATTTAGTTCTTGGGAAACTCCTCATTATTCATATGCATTATTTCACAGAATCCACCTGCCTCGACGTGGAAAGGAAATACACCTGCCTACACACAACACTCTACAACAAACCTGTATGTCGTGTGAAAACTTGCCGTTAATTCCAGCCGGTCGCTCAACAAATGCTACAACGGCAGTTTGACGGGGACAACTCACGCGCCGCTCGGCTACGGCAGGGACGAGGCTCTCAAGCAAACATTACGCAGACCTGGCTCACGCCACCGTGACTTCTATTAATAAAACATAACTTACACCATTTTGCGTCCATTCGTCTATCCACCGCATATAACCATCCTGCTTTAACAGGCCGCTGAGTACAGCTTTTAAACGCTAAATGCATGCATGGGATTCGTTTCGTTTTGATAGCGCCACAGCTGAAATTAACGCCGTTACAGAGCCGGCTAGTCGCATGGTTATATTTAGAAACTAGGCCGCCGGATCATAGGTCATGGCTGCTGCTGCTGCTGCGAGCGCACGCCGCTGCTGCTACATAGGGTACAGCGGGGTTATTTTCACACAATGGGTTTAGAGCGCAGCGCCGCTATAACCGTTGTGGTTATATACGGGCTTACATAAGCATATATATATATATATATAAAATATATATATATATATATATATCGTGCTGGCATTAACTGGCACGAAGGTGGAGCTCGGTGTGCGGAAGACGTCGTGGCAAGGCGACTAGGCCGCCAGATCATAGGTCAGCGCTGCTGGCTACTGCTACATAGGGTACAGCGGTGTTATTCTCACACAATGGGTTTAGAGCGCCGTTATAACCACAGTGGTTTTAGCTATAACCGTTGTGGTTATATAAAGGCCTATTACGTATATATATATATATATACAACGGTCGCTAGGGACGCTATATAAGTGCTTACGTAAGCACAACGGTAGGTCCTACGTTGATCGCTAGGGAATTAGTCACTGGGATAACCGCTAGGTGGTGACACCTCAAGGAAGGGTCATCAATCAAAAAGTGACAGGCCTATATATATAATTAATTTATAACCACGGTGGTTTTAGCTATAACCGTATGGTTATATAAAGAACGTAACTAGGGACGCTGTTATATCCTAACGTTGATTGCTAGGCACTAACTTCGTAACCACGGTGGTTTTAGCTATAATATAACCACGGTGGTTTCAGCTATATAGCCGTATCGTAACTAGGGACGCTGTTACTGGAATAATCACTAGAGGGCGTTATCACGTAACTACGGACGCTGCTAAGGTAACTAGGGACGTCTTTATAGCCGCTAGGGCTAAACTAATTACTGGGCTACTCGCTAGGTGGCACCTCTATAGCATCAATCAAAAAGTGACAGGCCATCAATCACGTTTTTTATAAGTAGGTTCCCGATTTATCTCGGGTTACACAAAACCCTTTGATCTTTTTTTATAAGTAGGTTCCCGAAAAAGATAAGGAAGTTTTTTATGCACGTAGTTAGGCCTAAAGTAGGTCAAAAAGGGGCGGGGCGAGCGTGAACCTACCCTATATACTACTACTATAGCCTTGGCACATCAATAACATACACAAATCAAAGGACAGCCAATGTGAAACAATCGACTCAATAAAACAAAGCAGGAGTACTGAAGCCAATACTGTAATCTCCAATCATGGGCTGAGCAGCTTTTGGGTGACGGATTTCACACTTAGACAGGGGTGAAAGAGTAAGGCAAATATTTATTCTGGACACTTTAATGTGGGCGACACGGTTGTAATGCAATTTTTAAATAGTACTATAAAATTAATAGGTCAATTACTATAACATTGCTTCATATTACTATTAAATTGAGTGTTTGTTCAACCTATTGTTTTAACTGAACACATTTTGAAAAAATGTCAAGGTTCAGGACACTATCCTAAAACAATCATTATGATGCAAAGTAGCAATGCGATTTGAATATTATCACAACATCGAAAGAAACGGGATGCGAGGCGGCTAACTATGACAGACAGGGACAAGAGGAAACAGAAGAGTTGAGAGACTGAGGCAGCAACAGTACAGAAAGGTGAACGGGCGGGTAGGATAAGGAAATCAGTGGTAGTTAATTTACTCATCTAAACTAACAGTCACACCAAGTACAGTCGCGCGTCATCGGCGGCTTGTAAAGTGCAATTGAAATTCACAAATCAGCTTTGCTTAAGAATGGGTTAAATACGTTTTAATGCAGTTTAGTAGGCAATATCAGACGACGTTTAGCCACTTGTAAGCGTTCATAATCGTTATATTATTATATCAAAGATATTACACAAGCAGTACAATATTATCGATCAGTTGACCGTTGTTTATTTAAAAACTGTACACCATGCATCGATTTTATTCAGTTCAAAATTCATCAGTTTGTGCACACTGTTCTCAGTTCACACACCAACAATATGACACACACACTGTTGTGACATATTGCTAGTGTGTTTAACGGCAGAAACCAACGGGAAGGTGACAGTGTCTATTCCACCATGAGTGAATGATTATGCAACGGTGTGTATGTGTATGTATTACGGACGTGCATAAAATAAATGCCTCTCACTGGCACAATAGTGATAAAACAAATGGAATGGACCAGTATTAATTAAATAAATGGCTCAAATGATACTGGATTGTTTAACTTGAAAAGGAGTTCGCATACTAAAACGCACACTTTTGATTAAATCAAGATGGCCGAAAGTTTTTTTGTGGCTAAGGAAGGGCCTCAAAATCTTGTCAGATTTCAGAAATTCTTTGTCAGCACAACCGTAATGTCCATGTCTGTTTGTATATAAATATATGCTTATGTGTGTGGTGATGTGTTGCGGCGCTCGCTACAACAGAGAAATTGGGATTAAAGACACAGTAACTTATGAATATATGGTAAATTGAATATCTGACATATACTGGTACTTAATGTACCCCTCAAGCCCCAACAAGAGGTGTATATGCCAGGCATACACCAGTCACATCCACTGAGATTCACCCATGCCAAAGGGATTAGAGTTAATGAAGCCAATTAATTACAGGTCATAGTAGACAGCATGTGGATTCACACTTGACCAGACTACAGGACAAAAAACTCCTATGGCAGTCCTGGGCAAGTGACAACCAATTAAGTAATCAATGTGCACAGGTGATAGACTTCATAATTGGCCAACCTAGTATCTGATGGAGCCTGTCACTGGGAACATTTTAATTAATTATACTGCCCACTTTATAGAAACTTGCTGCCCAAATTTGTTGTTGGGTAATCACAATAAAAGGTGGGATATAACAAGGAATTAAAAAGAGTACATCTGTTGAGATGGTCGAAAGAATTTACTGTTGGCCTACAATATATATCTTTGGTAAGAATGAAACAAGTAACTACAGTATGTCTGATAAATTGTTACCTACCATTCAAAAGTGAAGCGCTTCTCATTTATACAAATAATATAAAATAAATGAACTATGAGCCAAAACAAATACAAACAAAAATATACACTGAAATATAGTAATGACAATTAGTTTCTGAAACATTTGGTAATTTGGAGGTATCATTTTCCCCTCTCAATTGAAATCCATTCGTATTTGTAATAAAAGCATCTCCTTTTGGTACGGAGGGTCATAATTTATCAACAATCTGTATAAAAATATGAATTTTTTACCTCCTAGAATCTAAATCATGGTATAAATTGGGCGGTAGAGAATGAAGACTGAAGTGGGCTAGACTCCATGGCATATAATCCCCGACTCTATAGACTAGACATGAGCCACATTTAGTAAATTACTAATAATGTTTTAAACTCACCTTTCTTTGGAATGACAAGCACGTCAGCGAGGTCGAGCTCAGGAAAGTTCACTAGTTGGAAGCGCTTACGTTTGATCCACCACCGAAGTTTCGGATTGTCGGTGGAAGAAGTAGCGGTGGGCGCAGCTTCATGTTGGAGTTGCCTAACGATTTCTTCATACTTTTCCTCCAGTATAACTTTTGAATTTTGCGACGACAGCAAACGGTCAAGTACGTCGGACATGTACGATTTATGATCAGTATCCATATTAAAAATTACTATATCATTCGTCTTTCAATCGTTATCTTACTCAATGGCACTGATCAGTTTACAATTAACGTTACGTTACAACTAACATCCCTGAACTAAGTTATTTTATATAAAACGGATACAGGTGAATTCGGCCCACGGTGAATTCGGCCCACATCGCTTGGTGAATTCGGCCCATAACTCTGGTGAATTCGGCCCACGGTGAATTCAGCCTGGTGAATTCGGCCCACCCACCTCGCTTGGTAGAATTCGGCCTCAGAGCACGGGTACAGGTCGAAACGGCGACAGATCCAAAACGGCGACAACCAAAACGGCGACAGTTCCAAAATGGCGACACACCAAAACGGCGACACACTAAAACGGCGACAAACCAAATCGGTGACAAGCCAAAACGGCGACAAATTAATAAACATATTCTAGTACAGAAAATGATACACATCAACGAATTGCTAAATCTATAAATAATGCTGATAGAGATGTCATAAAAAAACTGCCATCATTCACTTGTAACAAGGTCTACCAACTCAGTACGGTGACGTCATCCAATGCTGTGCCTGTGTACAACTTTGACTGCCGGCAGCCTGCTGATGACTGCCGTGGCGTGACACGTTTCACGTAGGCATATCATTATGTCTGCATATGTCAGTCAACAGCAATAAGTTATTACAGCGGCCAAACATATCAGTGTCATTAATGCGTGTCTAGACATTAATGGAATATATAGGTGTAGAATTATATAATGAAATAAATAAATGAGTATTATAATTGTCCCAATTACAATATAAAACTATCATATTTTATTCACAGTTTTCCATTCGAATACAACAATTTAACTTTGTCATTGATTGTTAGTAATAATTATAATGTTTCCCGCTGTATGTTGTAAATGTAGAAAGTCGTTGGATGATTATTGGCTATTCACTGCCGCTGTCTTTCTCACGGTGATGCTCCACAGACGTAAACAATTGGGCATGCCTGGCCTTGAATACACTTTAACAGCTGTAATTAACACAATGTAACTTATTGGATGTTGCAAAACAAGCATCCCTTTGAAGTGCTAACCAACGACATAAACTGCCGACAGGAGTTACAGTGTAGCAACTACCGACTTCACACTTTCTTAACCGACTCAAATCAAAGATAAATCACAAGATAAAAATATTTATTCACAGACTACATTCACTTACAACTGTTTTGGTAGTGGTGACATGCATACATTATGATAAAAACATAATACATACTTAACATATGTAAACAATATAATAAATTATGTATGTAAAAGTAAGTGAGCAGGTATACTGGATGGAAATATGATACTGAAGAATTGGAGAAGGGGTTGTGGTATCAGGACCCAGGGGGAGCATTTTGTTGATGTTAAAAAGACCCCCAAAGTGATGATGCCACAATACGTAATCAAGTTATTAGAATATGGTATGATATACAATTTAAAACGAACATATTTACAATATGAAAGACACGCATCAATACCTGATACTTATTTTTTACCGATGATATACAGAACACATTGATTTTTGAAACTGGCAACAGTTATTAGCATATATTGCAATAGTTTGCATAATCTCGTAACATTACGACATTACTGCCTTCCAGGGAATGCAAATAATGTACATATAAAGGATTTACGTTCTTATTTAAAGTGTGAAAAGATCAGTCGGATGATACAGTCTTACAGCTTCAGAAGTACCTGCTCAATGAAACAATGACGGAGTAGCAGGCCAGTTACCCCACTGTGTCCCTTCACACAACAAATAATATTGTAGTAAACAAGCCGGCAAACAACTACATTCGCTTCAGAAGTATCTGCTCAATGAAACAATGACGGAGTAGCAAGCCACTTACCCCATTGTGTCCCATCACAAAAGAGTGGTTTGAAATCTACGTAAATCTATGATCTAGTTGCTACCATATATCCGTAAAGTGTGCAGATATAATTGTTAATCTTTTGCGCCATTTGTATCTTTATATCTTTGTGTGTGTTTATATTGTAATAGCCAATAATAACTAACATTGTACTATTATGTAACATCTGCCATATTCCATGTGTTGTAAGTAAATAATTCTTAGGAGTATACAAATACAAGAGTTTCTTCAGTATACCCCTTTTTTCTGACATACTCATTCTTATATACCATAAACACTGTATGTATTGTTCTTTTGTTGGAAAAATAAACATTTACTTATTTACTTACATATCATGTACAAACAAGGTTATATAGTGCTATATTATTAATTGACATATTGAGCACTTTTAAACGTATTCATCCTGGGCTGAACTGGAACTAAGCAGACGACATGAATATGTGTTACAACACAAATTAAGCTGTTTTCGGTAGGTAAATTATACAGAAGAAGCAGCTATATTATACATAATATTGAGTATAACTGATTTTTGTTCTCCAAAATTTAGTAGTGTGATAAGTGATACGCCTGAGTATTTGCGATGGTATACTTACTCTGCGTACCATTTAGCTATGTGAGATATTTCAAACCGTTGCTAGGGGTCTATGTGTTTATTGTACCTTTCATTGCACCATACGTTAATAAAGTTACACTGCAAACAAATGCTGACTTGTGCCGTTTATACAGCATGTGACATCCTTTCACCGTATTACATTAGTCAATTTTTGTCGCATCGCATAGGCATACTATTCTCGTTTATACACACAATTCACGGCACTTCGCACCAGCGGCAGCGCCATCGACACCGCACGAGATAGCGCTGGAAAAGCGCAAGATATGGTGCTGGAGCGAAGTTAGACGTTCGAAGATCGAACATAAAATGGTGATTAAATGCGTGTTTTTATGAACAACATTTTCACTAACTAACGACTTAAAACTCTAAAAACAACGCGGGCCAAATTCACCAGAAAGTTGGGCCGAGTTCACTTAGCAGATATAACATGGGCCGAATTCACCACCCCATTCACGCCATTATAAAGTGGGCCGAATTCACCAGAAAGTTGGGCCGAATTCACTGGGCCGAATTCACCGTGGGCCGAATTCACCAACACCCTTCGACGCAGCGAAAAAGGGCCAAATTACGCAGACAATGACAATATTCGCGCCAGACGGTTTATTTGGGAAAAACCAATATGGATTTGTGGAACGACAGACAACTAACAAGTCACAAAAGAAACAGCTGGAGTAAGACTGGTCTAAGAACAGACGCTGCGTTCGCAAAACTTCTTCTAGACAGGTTAGTAATTTCAGAGTAGTGAGCCTCAGCCACGCATATATATTCGTATGAATATAATATTATGTTGCTTATTATGTTCAGAAAACCACCACCCCTCAATACTGTGAAAATGTCCATCACAATAACATGTATCGATAGCTTGCGACTGATTTATGTGAGAGAGCAGAGAATTACCGTTACCATACAAAGAATTGCAGCCCATGTTTTGTTAAGATACAAATCCTTTTGACGTTTTGTATATGTAAATTATAAAAGTTCTGTTTTTAGTTTGGTCTTTCAAGAAAAAAAATCACATCTAAAACACTACAATTGATCAATAACATGCATTTTGTAATTTATACTTCTACATTCATACATTTTGTAGAAAAATGTTTTAAATTTATTTTCCGTTTCATTTAATTAATTAACTTCATCTTACTTTGCGACAGTTGCGTGATTCAATTCAAAAACAGTCAGGGTTGACAGCTAAGTTTCTGGCAGGACAATTTACAAATTGTTTGCACGTTGATGACACTGAAGCCGCAGAGGCTTCGCTTCATGGAACACACTTTCCCAGTCAGAAACCTCTAGTTAATAACCACAGTTGCAAGTAGTTGAAAGGCCATTATTATCATTTTTGTGTGTTAAATCAAGCCAGGAAATCCATAATAAAATGTCTTTGTTGCTCTCATAAGAGACATGACTAACAGCTGGAATCTTCTTCTAAAGACTTACAGTGGTAATCCACCCTCTGAGTAAACAGTAGAACTTTGTGGACACTGCCAGGGGTTCAACCACTACCAGCCAAATGTCCTCCTCATTAATTAGCAGTGTTAGGTGAATGACACATTGAGATCACAACTAAGGCATTGGGTATTTTGCATGGTTTACTATTGAATTCCTCAAGCTTTGTTTTGTTGAACTATCAGTGAAAAATTGCAAAACTTTTTATTTATAGATTTTTCGAATAAAATTACTTTGTGACTTTATTTCCTGTAACCTTCTTTCCAGCCCATCTATGTTCTGTACTTAGTTAATAAGTTGACACTTGTAAATTGTCCATTTGTTTGTTATGTACTACACTTTTACTATATATATACAATACTAACTTTGCCACTCTGAAATTTTTTTCACAACTGGGCAAATGAACTTTTCACACTTGAGTGCTGAGCAAATGACCATTGGAGACCGTGCAACATATTTTTACCTGTTAATGAAATTAAAAAGTTTACAAGTTACATACCACACACACACATATAATATTATATACTATAATATATATTAACAGGTATTAGTGCTGTAAAACCATGTTCGTTTTCACAAATAATCTGACTCATTCCATAATCCAATTCATGACTTTGTTTGACAGCCTCAACACCACTGCAGCCGTCACATATGACAAGATCTGTGGTGGCTCTATCGAGCATCAGTGGTCGTAGCAAAGGCAGCTCAGGTGTCCAGTTACTTCCTGAGGCTGGATGCAGCTCGGGACAGTTAGAATAAACGTAAGTATTAATTGATACTGCTATGCAAACGTGATATATATATATAAATCATAGCATAATAATTGGAAGATATGCAAACATATGTGATTGGTTTTAACAATTATGTTTTATTCTAACCAATGTTATATGGGTACATCATCTTTGGTTGATAGGGCTTTTGTGAAACTTTCAATTACATACTACATTTCTTTTATTTGCATTTCAATTTTGGAACTTAATGTTCTATTTATTTAATTTGGAATATTTATGTTACAAACATAAATTTGTATATTATACAGTGCAAGTAGATACACGTGAAACAATATAGCCAAGCCTCAGTGATGATTGTACTTTCATAGTAATCATGCTTATGCAGTGGCGAAAATGTTTCAATAGCAACTCCCCCCGTCTTCCGATATCACCACTCCAGTCGAGCGGCTGAAGTTATAGTTATGGCGGCTTGGAAGCGACAAAATTTAGACTACACCATTTGGTTCGGCCGCCAGTGGAGGTTTTTGTGCCCCTCATGCTCGATTTCTGGATCCACCCCTGTATGTGATAGTTTTGTTTGTCTGCATGAGGATTTTGCAGTAATGGGTGTCCTCGTTAAATTGCATATTGTTGTTAGAAATGGATGTGAATTAAAGTAAAGACAATGTAAATTAAAAACATTTTATTGAAACTATTTGATGAGATCATGACTACAAAATTATGAAAAGCACAATACAACTACAGGTACAATCATTACACTTGATGTGTATAATGTAATAATTTTTTATAACACATACACATAAAATGCAAAGCAACAATAGAAACAAAAATTAGGAAGAGGTTGAAAAAATGTCAGGTACATATAACAAAACAAACAGTTACTTTTATCACAATTCTTTGTTACAAAAAAAAACAACACTAGTAAATGTCAAATGCTAGTTGTATGTTTACAACTCACAAAATTAGTGACTAAACAATTATGTGTATTTACCCAATTTTAATATTTAATGCCCATAAAAAATGTAAACCAATGAGAAAAAATAACTTAGGAAGATGTTTAGTTGAACAAATTTAATATGTACATATCAAATAAAAATAACATTATGATTTTTTTTTATAAACATCAGTAGGATATAAACTTCAAAACTGTTGTAGTTTGTGCAATGCTTGGTTTGTTTACAACTCGCAAAAAATAGTGACTAGACTAGACAGGGTCATCGCCATGTGACTGAGAATTACATGTACAATCGCTACATTTCTCCAGTTTACTCAGCTGTATGAAGAGTACCGGTTACATACGGTTGATATTTTTGTATGAATAATCTTCGCATATTAATTTCAGTGTGGCTGAATTCTTCCCACATAAGTCAAGATGGTGTTTTGGATTTAACAGGTCTGCCAGGGAGTAAAGTTTAAAGCGCTTTGAGTAATCCTGAGGACTGGATACTACACCATATCAGAACTAAACTTACTCAAGTGTTATTTAATTATCATGCAAAATGAAAATTAATGTAAATTATTTGTGAAAATATAAAACAGTGATAAAAAAGAATTATTGAGAAAAATGATACATGGCATGAAAAACATATAACAGTCCTCGTGATACAGAGAATTTAAACAAGTAAAATGCTGCTGTCAGTGTATCAACAGATTGTTGTTGAAAAATGTGAAAAGGCTTTCAATACTATTACTTCATCACAAACTTGTGCCTGGTGTATGTTGCAAGAACTCAGCTGGCTGCCACTGACTATCAGCAACACAAAGACAATGAAACCCTACCACTGTAACAATTCTGGATAATTAATGTATTTTTTCATGGACACTGCTAAAAGTTATAGTTGAATTGAATACAAATACCTTGTATTATTGACTTTTGATGAATGTGTCATCACATATAAAAATATCATACATGTCAGAGCCATCCTAATTGTCACTTTGTCACCGGTATAGGCAGATGCAGACGTACAGCAAAAAGTCAGGAAGCTGGTATGCAGTACCATCAAAGACAGCGAGACATACAGTGATGTCATCGATATCTAAACCGATGCAGTTCACCGAAGAATGCTCGACACTGAACCTGTCTGACAGCATCGAAAGTTGTTGCCATATCTGCAGACCCTGGCACCCACCGTTCCATCACCAACTGCAGAGCTAGTCAAGCATTACCACATTCTTATGTCGAGCAACCTGCAGTCAACATTGGTTTCCAGTCAGTCAAGCTAACTGACTGACCTGGAAGCCAGTGTACACCCCATCAGCACTGGGGAATCTGTCACGGATTCAACACGACACAATTGGGATCACTCAGTGGACATTCATATGACAAACTGTTATTATGCAGCATGTTGCATGGCTGTAGAATCTTGTCCGAGATCCTGGACAAATACAACTGCCCAGTATGCCATATTAACTTGGAGAGCTAGTGGTACTAAGCACACTAGTTCAATCTCCTGTAAAAAAAGTATATATTCAGTAAACAAAAACAGGCATCATAGTAGTGTTGGGAGTAAATAATTATGATGTGTTCATTGTCATAATCGGTATATAATAATGTTTCATGTATGACCAGCATTTCACAAGAAAAAAGGCAGCAAGAAATGTTCTACTACAGCTGCATCTATACATGTTGATATCTTAGGAACAGTCAGTGTTTACCAGAGTTGTTCCGGGGAAGGGTGGCTTGATACAGCATGCAGATATTAGTGGAATATGCAATTTTTCAAAACGGTGAACAATTTTAACTGTTTTTCTTTACTCTGTGTTCATTGTCATTACATGAATTTAAAAGTGTTCAATTTCATTACAGTGAAGCCTGATCTTAGTCAATATTATAGACTGATTTGAATTCTGCTAATCACTAAAGCATCAGTAAAACGCATTTATATATTTTTTTTTACAAATTCATGTCAGTGTCTGCCATGTGTAACTACTATACATATTCATGTTTGACATTTTAAGCCTGAGGTTGAATGGACAAGGTGAATGTTGGAAATGACAGAATGAGGTGTTATTGTGATGCTAACAATATATTTTCCTCGTCAAGTATTCAAAGGTTCATAATACGTATGTCTACCTTCTTCAAGAATGATTAATTTATTTTATAAACTTTCAGAGTCATTGCCATATGCTAAATACTGTTTAAAGGTGTATTAATATATCTGTGTTGATACACCTGTGGGTATAATATACAAGTGCAGAAGTCAATCTAGTTTTCTATGCCCAAGATGTTATTATTAAAATGTGTATGAAAACAAATGTGGTATATTTAAATGTGCACATTAAAATTTGTTGATAACTTATACGTGGTTGATTGTTATAAATTTGAAATTACCTGGATTGATCAAATGTGGGCCTGCCGCAGATTATGTATCATCCCTGTGTCTGCCTGGCCCGGGTGACCGCCTCTAGCTCCTCATTCTCATTCATGGGTTGCAGTGTGGTCTCTAGCAATATCATAATTAAAGTTATATTATTATGTATTCATATATTGCTGTGGTGAGAATATATACATATATTGGTAAATACATAAGAATAGCCGGCATATGTCAGTTGAAAGGTATCACAGGATACCAATTAATGCATTATATATACTATAGCTAGGCATCAAGGATCCCAATGGAGACAAATGCGTGCATTTTCTTGTGTAATCCTTATATATGGTGTACTCTAGGTGTATTGATATTTTATGTATTTACACGTTTACATTTTTATATTGAATAAAATCATCACCATCATGGTTGTCATATAAAAATCTAAATTATTTTGCATAAAATACAATGCAAATCAACAATATTCTGCAGTAATAGTATCAAAAATATGAGTCACAAATGTTTTAATAATTACGATCACCAACATTACGGATGCTCCCTGTCTAAGACTAAGAGTCAGACAGTCACCATATCAGCCAGAGTCAGAGAGTGACAACGAGCATAATATTTGCCATTTGGTACCTAATATTTCATATGTATTGTATTTCAATTTGGTTACGCAGGATGTTGTTAATAAGCTGTCATTTCGACAATACATATTGAGAGTATATGACGTGATGGTGCAAAATGACAAGTAACATTGCTTTGGCAGCAGGCCCCTGTTGTTCGTGCGTAACTTAGTCTTAGACTAGTCTAGACTTTTGAGTTAGAACTTAAACTTAAAAGTTAAAGTCAGCCTCGACACGACGACAGGCTCGAGTCGAGTGTAGACGTTCGCAAGTTGCAATTCTCGTTGAATTAATACACGGCTACGCGTTCTTGTTGCTAACTGCGATAGTGTAATACGTACCTTCGTACAACCACTTTGGAATTATAATCTTCATCTTGATACGCTAAAGCACGTGTGTGTTGTTATTGTTTTCGAATGCCTGGGATGCCGATCTCGCGAAAAGCACATGACCGAAGTGGCGCAGTAGGCAGACAGCGCAATTGGCTTTCGCCAGCGATACCCGCTGTAACGACAAATCTTTTTTTTGACGATTAAAAAACAAGTACGCATTTTTAAATATTAAACCGACTGTCCGCACTAGTTAAACTATTCACACATTACACACCTGGACATAAAAGAACCGGATTGGCGATGGGCAAACGAAGTGATTGAGCACCTTTAAGTATCAAACACTAAAACCACACGTATCCCTTTTATTACAATCTTACTAGAGCACATACCAGTACATCTTTCAACATACTAGATCTTATAACCACGTGAACATAATTTCATTATAGACAATTATCATAACTTAATTACCAGTGGACAGTGCGTCATTTTGGGGTCACTCACACTGGGCATGCAGCATGACCACAATACAAAAAAAAAAGGTCAGTATATACCACTATATACCACTCAACTCACGATGTGCCCAACAGTAGTGCGAGCATCAAAACTGACAAAAGCCTTTCCATCCGTGCAACAAGTGCCGCTTTTCTTCAAGCTCCCAAAACAGTCCCCTTTTAAACAAAACCAGCTGGCGCGTGCCATACTGTGGGGATAGAGGTTGGCATACATTTGCATAATTACAGGCTTCTGGAAAACTCTTCAATCCAGGACAAGGTTTCAGGGCGGTGAACTTCCGTCCTAGAAATCTGTTACCACCTTGTTTACGCTATGTTTATATATGGGACGCCAACATCTTCCCACTGAAACAATCACTCTCGTATTCACACCCGGGGCCGAGTGCCCTAAGACTAACTCTAAGTCTAAGACTAAGTCCAAGATGATGACATCCACCTGTTTGCCTATGTAGCTGTGCTTAAATCAACAGTAAATTGAGGTTACACATGAAGCCTGTCCCCGACATATATATATATATTATATATAAATAAGTAAATATATATATATATATATATATACGTGTATATATTTGGACACGTGTATCTTTGTTTACCGTCTCATTTTCCGAGAATACGTGTCGCCATCTGACGGCAAATAGCGATTCTAAATTTCCAAGTGAACATTCCAAATGCCTTTTCTGCCAGACTCTTCTTGACAAGTTCACCAGGTTCACGAAGGCGAGATTAGCTTGGCCAAGGCCACGCGTACACGTTGCGCGTTGGGGCCGGTTTGATTCTTGAAATGTTGGCGGCATTCCTATTGTAACAATGTTAACACGCCTGGACATGTTGCACTGCTATTTATTATATGATTACTTTAGTAAACATATTAACCCGTACTATCGCGTTGATAATCGAGTAATTACAAGAATAAAATAATACGGCAAGAGTTGCATAAATAAGCCGAACAACATAAAGATAAACTGTAATAATCCTAAACCCCGCCAACCTCATACGTTCAAGTAAAACGAAGCTGATTGGTTAAATAGTTGAAACGTCATGTATAACTCATGAATATTCCGCGATCACGAACATCTATAATACATCAAATCTATGCAATACGGAGACTGGCAAGTTCACAATACGAAGAATAAAATAAACGTTTATTTATTTACTATACGGTCATTATGATCAATAACAAAGCAACACTTACTGATTAAAATATAATAAATGTGATTTTATGTCCCTAATTAATATTCGTACTTTTCCGTGAGAGGAATCCCGTCCACATTTCGAGTATCATGTCGGTGTAAAATAATCTTACCTAAATTAAGTAAAATCATATGTTATGTAATATTGTTAACTAATTCATATAACGTAACGTTGCTGGTTAATGTAAAAATTCCAGTTACAGTTATATTATTTGTGGGAATACTACACGTGACGTCATTCTATGGCCATTAGATATGGCGGCGCGAATCCGAATAAGTCACGTGACCATCTTGCTTTGTGATCCCAGTTTTGCAGGTAATGTGGTGAGAGTTATGTTGAAAATGTTATTAGTTACTGAATTCATAATTAAGAAGTATCTATATTTTTGAGAAGCAGATATATTATAGATTTAATAATTTGGAAACATAATAGTATGTTCCCAGTCGTTGAAATACATTATATCTTTGTTTTAATCGGAAATTCAGCATGGCGTCACATGGCTCAGAAATTCTTGTTTTTGTTCGTCTGTTCCTCGTAGATACGTTGTAAATCCGGCTGTGCGTAGGAATTTGCTATCCAAAGTGTTTAGTTAGGGTAAAACGATATGGCGATTATGAATAGGTATCCATGTGTTAGGGGAAATGTTGTTTTGAAAGTCAGTCTGCGTACTACGATGTGAAATTATAAGCAACGTTAAATAGTGCGGCGTTACAATCTATGATCGAAATGGCAACAACGCAAAACTGACCATTTTAGCATAAACTGGCACTATTTGTTGAAGTTTTTTGTTGTATGTCTAATATTTCAAGTTAGCAACAATGCTGTTAAGTGTAAATTTCACAGATCACAACTACCCCGGAATTTTAATTGCCCACCTACTTGCGATAGCTTCGCCTTTGCTATTGCTTAGGAAGTTAGGTCAAAGACTACAGATACATGGCACATGCATCTCTGAAAGACTCGTGGTAGACGAACAGCTAGATGTAACTGGTCACCTCGGCAGCGTTACCTCTTTGGCTAGCCAGGGCGATCATATTTTCTTAGTTGCGTTAGCGGAAAACTTTGGTCGTGTCGGTGATGAACTTGGCCATGTCGCCTGTGTTTTGGGAAAGAAATGGACAACGTTATAATGGGAACTTGTATACATGCATATGTGATTTATAGTCTCCGCATGTTGACTTGTAATTTCGTAATCAAGTCGCTTGGGGGACTATTTATAATGAAACTTGTATGCGATAAAAAGGCATAATGATGGGTTGAAGTTTTTAATTTAAAGCCTACCATGTATATGCAGTCACAGGCAGATCTTGACATCTAACATTTGGCTTAGTTACCAGTGGACAACGTCAGCTTTTGTTTCGATTATACATAAACTATTGTTTCTTGTTTTTTGTTTCAGATTCCTCTTTTGTACATAACTGTTTTGTATATATACATACACACATATATATATATACTGTATATGATGAGCACTACACGTGCTGCTAGACCTAGTAGGCAGAAAAACACCACAACACAGCATGCACAGAATTCAAAGTCCGATGGGCAGCTACCAAATCTGAAGAATCAGGTAAGTCAACAGTCTTCCTCTATTGCAACTCTCTCCCATGGTTAATCAGGCTCATGTTTGTTCAGATCTATACTTTTCAAAGTAACAAGAAAACTGTTATATAGCCTTTATACGTTTATCCTGAGCTCAGAGGTGCAGCAAACATTAATAGTTGGGCATTATATAATTTACAGGGCTGTCTTTTTTTTGCATGTTGTAAGTTAGTGAAATTATAACAGATTATAGAAACATATTCTTCAATTAGTTGCTGATCGATTTTACCAAATTTATTTCGCTAGTCATTCTACCTGCCACGGTTACCGTTCTGAAGAACACTTCGTTTCCCTACCAAAATAGAAGCATAGTTTTATCTTGACTGTTAATTCTACATTATAGCTTCTTGTCACTGAAAACTGACACTTTTGCATGAGAGTCCAGTAGTCTATGTCAGTAGAATGGTACTCATCAACGGGTGCTGTGAAAATGTAGATTTCATCATTTTGAATTAAATCTAAGTTATGTTGAGGGTACTTGTTTATCAGGTTTTATGTTTCCTTTTAGGCAACAGCAGAACAGATGCGGATCGCACAGATGACCTCTGGGTGTGATGAGGACCCAGAAATTAAGAAGAAAATAAACCAGGTTTGTAAATGTGCTAAAAAAATACGAACGTATTGAGTCATATTGACCATAGACGTGTCAGTGGTGATCCTCTGTAGCACACTATTTCTACTGTCTGGATATCATCAAACAAAGCACGCAACGCAAATTTCGTCCTGATTCTAGATAATTTATTGGTCCCGAAGCTGACACCAAATTATGTGCATGAACTCTGTCAAATGTTTTATAGCAATGTTTCTCAGTGGGCATCACATTACTTATGCAGCATGACATTGGCCAGTTAAATCTTTCCACATACATTTCTCACTTAACAACTTCGGCCTATGTTTTTGTTTCAATGAAAATGGTTTGGAACCGGAATTTTGATATTGGTTGAAGAAATGTCCAACAACGTCACGTGTGGCAGGCATTTAGCGGACCTAGGAAATATTTTATTTGTGGTAGAACGGTCATTAAATAACCGCTGCGTTCTTATAGATAATAGAGTTGACGGGTCGGACGTCAGATGTCGCGTTGGTTGCATTACATGATTGCGACTACGATCTCAATGGTGCGGTGGAACAGTTACTGGAAAATAAAAATGACCAGGTGAGTTACAACGTATTGCATCTTAGACGTTTGACAATGTGTTAGGGACATAGCCTTTTTGTCAAAACATTATTTAATGTAATTGGGATGTTATTTCAGTCCAGTAGTCACTGTCTTCAGCGGACACTCCTGTGTCCAAGCAAAAGTGTCCCTACATTGCAGGCGTCCCCTCATCGGAGAGACAGACTCTTTGGAGTGGTGATTTTTGGCTGTAGATGGATATTTCAGAAATGTGTGGATGATATATACTAGCCACAAAAAAAAACTGCATAGGAAGAAAGGCACCAAAATGTAATGGATTGATTTTGCTCAATATCGATTAACATGAAACAGGGACATGTAGACTATACCATAATATGACTCATTGGAAAGTTACATAATGCAAGGTCATCAGGTTATAGGACATGTATTTGAATTATGAATGCATTGTATCCTTCGCTGGTGGACCGAGTAGGCCGGCCGAATCGGCCCATGTCTGGGTACAAGACAGCGATGTCCGGGTCGCCAACAATTTGCATAATATCCACTTCAAAAACCCCCCCAAAGTCTGTGTAACTGTCTGAACTAGTATAATAACTTGATCCACAAATACTGTCATGTATTTTGCTGATATATTGCCGCGGACATTTGAAATAATTCAACTTATATAATCGAAGCGAGACTAAAAACGTGGCGGACTTACGTCTTGATGGAATGAAACCAGCGTCAACAAAAAGATGTTTTAGAGCCATGCGCTGATTGGTTGACCATTGACGTAAATTTATTTGGATAGACCAATCGTTGGGTTTTCCATCGGTACCTCCATTTCCCTGTTTAGACCATATGAATGGGAATGTAAAATCCTGACGCAGAGTGTAGTAAAATCGGCCATATTTGGGCATCTACTACTACGACATTTTAAAGCTTAGTTGTGATTTGCTATTACTGAATCATGTTCCCCTGTCAGTTGCTAGTGACGGAAACAATTTTTTTAATAAAAGAGTGACGCTGAATCAGGCCGAAAATCGGCCGGGAGCAGTTTTGCACTGATTGCGCGGGCCGAATTCGGCCCAGTGAATTCGGCCCAGTGGCCACCTGTAGGGTTAAAATAATGGCATACATGTTACACTTACATAACACATTTGTGTGGATAGTTTAAATCATTTTTTTTAACAATATAATGACATTTGTATCATGCACAGTTTCTTATTGTCGCTAGTTTATAATGTACAGCTGTAATTAAAAAAAGACATACTGGGCCCTACAAATAAACAAATCAGTGAGATATGTACACTACAAATAAGAAACAAAAACATTTTATAAAGCACACATTTTATTTTTAGAAATAAATACACCTGTATAAACAATACAAAATCAAACAGTACGTCTCCACCACATGTCAAAAAATTAACATCAGTGTTCATCATGACACGACAGCTCACTGCGGTTTGAAGAAATCTGTAAAGGCCGTCTGCTCAGCAAGGACAGCCTACCTAATGCAGTGTCCCTGCAGCAAGTCCTGCACCGTCGATGCTGCGTCCAGCAGCGGTGCAACGCTTGCACTCAGAGCGAAGCCAACAATGTCCGTGATAACAGGGAGTGTCACTGGTTCGTCGTCTTCGCTGTCATCCGCCTCGCAGTCCTCCTGCAACGACTCTCGTCGTACCTGGGCGACAATCACAGCCTCCCAGTTGTTGCCAACAGTGTTCGTTTTGAGCGTCCTGGTGACATAGTCGTCCCAAGACACATCACCCAACAACCTCTCGCAGTCGCCACCAGGGTGCTTCAAGTTTGCCCCCTCCCCCCGATATCAACACGCTTGCTGAGTTCTGTCGCAGTGTTGGCCGAGTCCATCTCTGCTAGAACATGTTGTACTAGCTGCTTCTTGTTGTGAGCTTTCATCGACGCGATGATGCCAGCATCGCAAGTTTGGAGACGTGATGTCATGTTTGGAGGCAGAAACACGAGTTTGATATTTGACAACTTGGGGGCACCGCATGATGTGACGTTGCTGCGACTTCATCTTTCCGTTTAGCCGCTCGAACCACTTGGTGAAGGGAATGCTTGTCGTCCACGCCACGGAAGCATCTTGGGTTGGCTGCCTTCTCAATGACCAGTGGCGTAAGCTTCTCACCAGTGGCCGAACACGCCAACAAGACAGTGATTCTTTCCTTGGACGTCTTGATTCCTTTCCGAGGATCCCCCTTGATTATCATCGACCTGTTTGGCAGGGCACGGTCTGTCTCGTCCGCATTGTAGATGTTGGCCAGGTCGTAGCTCTCCGTCACCGCAGGCATTTAAAGTTGTAGTTTTCCCAGTAAAATACACGAACTGCGAGTGTGACCGAAAGCCAACAACCAAATTATAATTTTAAATAAAACACACCTGTATCATCCTGCCGTTGACGGGCAGTTCCTTTGATCAGGCAGTGCAGAACCACTGCCATATGAGCGCGTTGTGGTCCTCGTAGACGGTCTTCCTCCGCTTCAAGTATTTTTGGTCGCACCGACCACCCGATGCCAATTCCGTTTCGATATCTTTACGTTCTTGTCGAATTCGTGCGATCTGCGATTTCCCACAGCCGTACGAAATCGCCACAGCTGTACAAGATTGGCCGTTGTCTAACCTCTTTAAAACATCGATTCATTGTTCCAATCTTAAAATCTTTCTCTTGGTGAACTTGTCATGATGGTATATTTCAAATTTTTTAACCATAACTGCAGTTAAAAATACAACATTAGTTTATATACACATCAACTCTCGCGTGACTTTGGATGATATTCTCGCGTGATGGGAAATTGTTGTTTCTTTCCCACTACACACTGCACGGCTTCCTGTCCGCCGCCATCTTGTAAATAAAATATTTTGACCATATTTTTTTTAAATTAATGCTTGTTCACCTTGAATGACTACCAAAATATCTTGTCCGCTGTCTTCGTCCACCAGGTGTCCTCTCATCAGAGGGACATTAACATGGTAGAACAGTCCGTACATTGCGAAAGTGTCCCGACATAGCAGGTGTCCCCTCGTCAGAGGGTCCACTGAAAGCAGGGACTACTGTAACACCATTTTAATGGGTATTTATCAGCCAAAATTAAGTCTATTAAATCAGCCATTGGTTGATTTGACATGGAATGTCCTGTAATTCACATAACCACCTTTCTAAAGAGTACCTAGTCTCACGGGAGTGAACTGACCAGTCATTAATTGCTTGTATCTTTTTGATAATATTCCACATATATGGAACCTGCTCCAATGAAACAAGTATAAAATTGCATTGATCTATTCTGGACACGGGTCAAAAATAGCTGTCTGTCATGTTGCATCAATTTTGTGATTTTCAATACATGTCTCATTTTTCAATGTGCAGTTTATTTCCCTCAATAAACAATCCAACACTAATGAAATAGACGTGTTTACAAAACCATAGATTAAAACAATAGAGAATATGAGTCAAAACCTACCATTTTAAAATGTGTTTCAAATTTAGCAGTAAATAAAAAAATACTGAAGTCATTTCAACAACAGTAAAGTATGTGGTTTGAGATTTTGCGGATGTTTCCCTGGCTGAGGCTGTTTGCTTGTGCCCAGGGCGAATGGAAGGAGGCAGGCAAGAAGAAAAAGAATCAGCCAGTATCGAAGGTGAACTCGACCCCGGTGATAGACATGAAGGACGGGAAGATGGACAGAGACAACAGAGCGATGGACTGCGTGAATGAACGGGGTGGCGACTGGGCGCCCCGGGGTAGGCGCGGGGACAGGGGAGCACCCCCTCGGTTCAGAGGTACCTTCTAACATCTGTTTTTACCATAAGCATGTTTTTGACTGAAAATTTGACCCACAGTACTGACATGGTAAAAAGTCCTTTCCTTCAAGGTGACAAATTGTTTTATTAAGTCATTATCAAATAGTAGGAAGAAATGTCTTTTTTTGATGAAATTCGGTTAATAATATCCAGATGATGTATTATTGGTGTTGTATTGTAATAAGTGTTTTTAATAAGTATTTTTTGAAGTTATGATATTTTAAAGGAACTCGGAGGATTTTCGTGTGACATTTGTAGGGTTAAAGCAATCAACTACAGACACCGTGGGAAGATTTGAAAGCAGCATGTATTCATGTCTGAAATAACCAGTGTTGTATTTCACTGGTGGTTTCTGATGAAACTATCAGCTGTACAAAAACTAGCATGCACAGAAACGTTGAGAGATCTGTTGTATAGATGGTTGCACACCTGTAGGAAGATTGGTGTTGGGTTCAGTTGGTCTGCAGGCAGGAAGGGAGCATTGAAGTAGTACTTGTATATCATGACATGGCGGAAACAGTCAGTGTGTCAAAGGTCAAGGTTATGTTATTCATAGTAGCAAATGGTGCAAACTTTCTAATTATTCCTGTTTTGTAATTGCTACTCTGTCAGTGTGGGAAGTTAAACACCACTCTTTATGACCTGGTGCATTCAATTATTGCAATGTATATTTTGAAAAACATAATGACACAAGCATGGCGACAGTATACTGCTAAAACCTTGTGACATTTTGGGCAAATTGACTTTTTTGTACAAAATTGTAGAGGAGACAATGTGCTTGTTCTCATGTAACCATTTAAGTGATATTCCAAGTATCAGTTACACAGAATGCCCTGTAAAGTTACCTAAATAAATATGTCAGTGTCAATAGAATCAAGTGTGGAAACCATTGCTGTAGGTGTCAGGTTCTGATTGTTGTACCTGTGTATGTGATGCAGGACGTGGCCGTGATCGCGACCGTGACCGCGAGAATGACGAGAATGAAAGGAACCGAATGGACAACAGTGACCGAGGTTTTGAGAGGGGGCGAGGGCGTGGGAGAGGGGGGCGAGGTGAGTTGAACACGACCTTGAGGAGATAGATGCTTCTAGTCTCTTGTCCATCGGATTGATGAAGACCATGACATCTCATTTCACGTGATAGTAACAGTTACAGTTTGATAATTTCCTTTTGTGGTGGGTTTGCATGTGGCCGATAAGGCCAATCTTCGCATGAAATGTCTTTTTGCAGGTTTCACACACGAATGGAGCTGGCACTGTTGATGTATTTGCAGCTCTCGCCTTTCAACCCTCGAGTTTTGTCCTGGCTGCTTCGATGCGCTGATTCTCGAAACACCTTTTCAGACCTCTCCAGGCAGGACGGTTTGCAGCATGATTTTCCCAGGGGACCGGGTCAATTCCGAAGCTCTTTAGGTAGTCCTTATGAATATCTCTGAAATGTAGCTTTGGCCAGTCCTGCTCCCATCGACTTTCAGTTGAGCCTTCCCGAGGAGTGTGCAGATGCTTGGCAGACTGGCTTGTTGAAGGACCTCTTTCTCTGGGACTCGATCCTGCCAGCGGATTTTCAGGAAGTGGTGGAAACAATTCATGTGGAAGTGGTTGAGTTTGCGGGCATGCCTCTGGTAGACAATGCTGCAATGGATCTCATCATCAATGTGGACAACTCTGTAGAGGGTGCTACCTAAGTAATTGAACTTGTCCACCACTTCCAGTTTCAGTCACTTCACAGGATTTCTGGTTCCACGTACTGTTTGCCAGGAGCTGGCTGATGCATAACTTCGGTTTTCTTTGTGCTAATCGTAAGGCTGAAGTTGTCACAGGCATTGGAGAATCTGTCCATGTTACTGTGCCTTTGTTGCTTAGATCTGCTGTTGAGAGTGCAGTCATTAGTGAAGTTGAAATCATGGATCACATCCTGTAGTACCTTTGTCTTCGCTTGAAATCTTCTCAAGTTGAACATCCCTCCATCAGTGCAATAGTTGATAAAGATGCCATCATCATTCCCTTTGAAAGCGTCGGACAGCATGGCTGTGAACATCATGCTGAACAGAGTAGGTGCCAACACACACCTTTGCTTTACGCCGTTACTGACTGGGAAAGCAGCAGAGGCATCACCATTGTCCAAGACCTGAGCTTGCATGCCCTCGTGGAACTGTCTGACCATGACGAAGAACTTGTCAGGACAACCAAACTTTGCCATTATTTTCCAGATGGCGTTTTTGTTCCTGACATTTTTCTTGGAGTTGGCAAAAATCATGTTGACTGTGCCTTTGCCTGCTCTAAAGTCACACTGGCTCTCTGGAAGAAGATGGTCTTGCTCCAGATGGATGATCAGGCGGTTCAAGAGGATGTATGCAGGGATCTTTCTTGAAATAGACAACAGGGAGATCCCACGTCTTGCATGCTTGATGATTGCTCTTTCTCTTGTACAAATGCACAATAGAGGCGTCCTTCAGCTTCTGGGGGATCTCTTCTGCAGACCATATGGCATGGAAGATTGCTGTGAACTTTTCAACAAGGCATGGGCCAGCGGTTTTATACACTTCTGCTGGGACAGTATGTTCTGCTTCTGGGGCTTTATCAGTAGAAAGCAGCCTGAGCAGAAACAGTACAAACTACATGGCCACACTCTCAAAACGGTCGACTCAGCCAAATATCTTGGGAGTCACCATCCACAAGGACCTCAGCTGGAAGGAGCATATCAACAACATGTGCTCATAAGCCAACAAGACGTTAGGCTTCCTGAGGTGGAATTTGAAAGTAGGCTCCCAGACCATCAGCGACATGTTTATGGCCATCTATGGTATACGTTGTATTGCTGCTTCATTGATTTCAGACGGGCGGTTGAAATTAACTGAATGTTATACAGTAATGTCTGTGTCACTTAGTGTAAGTGTTATAATATCAGTAAATGTTATCATATGTCTGTCATAATGTTGAGATGTCATTTTCACTAAATGTTGTGGTGTCAGTGTCACTAAATGTTGTGATGTCAGTGTAACTAAATGTTGTGATGTCAATATTATTAAATATTGTGATGTCACTAAATGTTGTGTTGTCAGTGTAATTAATTGTCATGTCGGTGTCACTAAATGTTGTGTTGTCAGTGTAATTAAATGTCATGTTGGTGTCACTAAATGCTGTGGTGTCAATAAGTGTCACATGTCACTAAGTGTCACATATCACGTTGCAGGTGTGGGTCGAGGAGGGCGTGGAGGCCGAGGCAGGTGAGTCACTTGTCTTACTGATGTCTCTGTACACCTGGGCCCTGTCAGACAACACTTCTTACAGGCTCACCTAAACCCTAGTTTTACTATCACACTTGTTTTTGGGTCTTGTGTTAAACAGGAGTCTGGCAGTGTGTACTGGGCAAAAGACACAACACAATGTTCATCAGGGGGTTGTTTGAGTGATTTGACAAGTTCTGTTGGTTGCCATCATGGAATGGGTTGACTCATCTTCAGCCAGCTTATTTGACCATTCCTTGTTCAGGTTCAAAATAGTTAAACTTTCTCATGGAAATCTGTTCTGTGAAATGCTGACACGCAAACGACATATATGTACTAGACATTTCACAAACAATAAATCTTTGAAGTTTTTAGCAAACCAAAAAGTTATATTATATTTTATATTTTCATTTAGAATAATTATTTTACATTTAATAAAAGCTTCCACAAATTGTGTTTCATGTAACATCTGTGTTTTCAGTTGAAAAGCATGTAAAGATTTTGTCAACTTTTTTGTCTATGTATTCTTCGAACATATTATTTTGAAGGAGTATTTACAAAACTAGCAGCGAGACGTTGTGCAGCTTGAAAGTAGGCCCTATGCTGCCGTGTCGAAAACTATAGTGAGATAAACTAAACAATATAGGGTGTAATTTCCATAGGGACACATTTGTTACAAGGCCCATGTCACTGATTCCATTGCCTCATGTGTTCAGGGGTGGAAGCACAAGCAATGTAGGGGGAGCTCTGACTTCTTCAACGACAAAGTTTGATGGCCGACCGTTCGAGAAGGGTCCCCAGATTGACACGTGGACGAATGAGACGGCGGAGAACGCAGAGAAAGATGACATTGGAGGTACATGTCTCTTATGTTCCCGTCTGTAGGTGTCTTGGAGCTATGCCATTTCACTAGTGTGTTGGCCATATCAACTGTATTGGTGTCATTCTTTGGGGTAGGGGTCATTACGGAGATCATTATGTAAAACTGTCAGGATCGATCATAAGTTAATATCCATCAAAACAGGTATCTATATAATTATATTAATGCGTTTGTTTTTTGAACTTTTGGGCAATTAAAAATTTGTCGTCTCTATGTTGATTCACTTCCATTGACCAGTGGCATCTGATCAACCAATACTATTGATGGTGTATTAAAAAACACAATGTTAGTTATTTTGATTTATTTGCCTATGAAGTTATGCATTTGCATTGCCACCTGTCTGAGAAATATTGAAATTGTAGAGTGGTTAGCAACACTCCAGATGGTGCTTGAGTGAATGGGTCAAAATACACTAATGGTGATAACTGATACCCTTGGTTTGTTGGTCTTTGGGCTAAGAAGATGGTATTATTTTATTTTTGTATGTCTATGACTGTTTTTGCAGCATGGAGCGACATTGCGTCTGAAGATTGGGAAGGAACGGTAACATCACTTTCTCTTCTCGTATATTCTCACTCTGTCATACTACAGCTTTGTTCATGCTCAAAATGCACGCTTTACAGTGTGATGCTACTTTGAAAACCAAATTTATTTCCTAAAACACACTCTTTGCGTGATCCTAAAAAAACACTAGCCTGCTTTGTTACCCTACTGTAGTGTCAAGATTGAATGCGATTAGGCTATTTTAATGAGTTTTAGGGCGGTCTGCCCAAATATGGATGCAAGTGTTTAGGCGGACTGCCCAAATGGGCATAGACAGTTTGTGGATGCAGGCGTTTCTGCTCGGGAAAGTTAGTATTATATGCTTCATGCCAATATACCAGGTTTTCTGGCTAAAATGAAAATATTTTGGCAGCCTTATGGGATGTCAAAATTTATATATAAACCTGTCTTGTTTCAGCTGAAAGAGACAAAGGTATTTACAGCGAGCACAGCGAAACCATCAGAGAAAAATGGTGGATTCAACGATGCAGACACCGGATTTCCCCCGATGCCATCATCGATCGAGACGCAGGTGTTCACCGGCACGAACACAGTGTCGCCCGTCATGAATCACTCTAATGACACATACCACCACCACACGGACACCACGGGGTCGCTGTCGCACAGTTCGCTCGGCCAGCAGATCGACCAGACGTCCTCGCTCTCGGGCACTACCCAGAATTCCTTAGGAAGGAATTCTGTTGGGCACCGGTAAGGGTTCAATGTTTATGTATGATACAGTGTTATCACTTTAGATGGTTTATTTTGTTATTGCTATTTACTAATTAATGTAGTTCTTTATGCAAGTTATGCTCTAATCGGACTGGCTGTTGAGCCTGAGTGAAAGTTCTGAAGTGAGCCCCTATTGAACCTGGATGCTCAAATGTGGACTTTCTGTTGAGCTTCGGTGCTCAAATTTAACCCTCCGTTGAGCTTCTGTGCTCAAATGTAACCCTCTGTTGAGCTTCTATGCTAAAATGCTAGAGTTTGGAAGCTGTGGTGTTTCAGAGTAGACCAGTCTGATATGTACGGGTGACTACTGGGAATAGTTTACTATTGCAATAGTATCGCGATAGCTGTATTTAATATCGCGAGTCTCACGACTATCACGATAGCATCACGAAAGCTAATTATGCTTATGTTATAATGATCATCAATGTGAACATACGTACCACGTGGACTCGGTGAACATTGACTGGTGGACCCATCGCTTAAAGAGTTCAGTCAGTTGCTTCACAATGGCAATCTGTGAGTGATGATGATTTCATCGAAAGTTGTTTACATTGGGTCGGTGGACTCGGTAAATCGGTAAAGAATATGTAATAAATACGTATGTGAAAAGTATTATAGTGACACAATTTAACCTGATGATGTGTTTGGCCGGCTATCGTTACTGTCGATAGTATTGCATCGCGATATTGACTATTGGGATGCATTGATAGTTGTATTGATACACCCCTAGTGAGATGTGATTGTGTGTTAAGTGCTGTGACGTGGTGTTTCAGCGTTGACCTGTGTGAGATCTTTGCAAAGACAGCCGAGGCGAGCAGTCAGGACCAGGAGTTCATGCAGGCCTTCAGCAAGGCTGTCACTGACACAGTCGCGGGGACGCAGGCCGAGTTGATGAGTCAGTATACGCGCGAGGCGACGGAGACGATAAAGAACGCAGTTGGGGTGAGTGTTTACGACTGGATGCTGGCTCTCATGCTTGCTTCCCCCACCACTGTCCGTCATGCTGTTTTATAGCAGTGATGCGTTTTACCACCAAAATAGTTACGTACCTGCCTCTTGTAGTATTGTAGTACGTGCTATTACATCAAAATATATGTGCATGAAAATGTCTAATTTTATTCACTTATTCCTGATGGCACCTACATAAAACTGAAATCTGTATTTAATAGCAGATAGAACTGCGTGCTTTGTTGTCATTTGAACTTAAAATAATTGAATGTCACAGTTTGAACCACATAGGTGGTGATACTGTTAACTGGTGTTACAGTGATAAAGAAATCTGGTTATTTTCAGATCTTACGATTGTGGGCAGGTCTTGAGGCTTTATTCAAACACAGTTCAGTGCAGTGTTATTGATTGACAATGGTTGGTGATATTCTGTTGCAGATTGGATCATCGCAGACACGATCCCTGGCGCAGCAGGACTGTCAAACATCGTCACCACAGCAACAGATGACATCACAGCAGCACACACACCTACAGAATATGGCCCGGCAACAGCAGCAGTCCGGTATGCTGCCTCAAAGATCAACAAAAGTGCAACGTACAAAATTGCCGCCACCATCGAAGGTAAGACATGCAGTCTGTTGCATGTGTTTTGTTTGTTAAATTTGTTTCAGTGCATTGGCAGTAAAATTACTTTTGATATACTTGGGAAAAGAAAAAATAGTTTTACATTGAAAATTATATCCTGCCATAGTTTGAGGCACAGTTGACCTGTTACTGGAACTTCGGATTCTCAGTCGAGAGGGACATGGTTTGAATACTTTTGATTCCATTTCGAAGGTTGGGTAATTTCATTCACTCCACGTCGTTCTAGTTGACCCAGCTGTAGAACAGAGCACCTGGCTAGTAAATGGATAGATTTTGCAGCATTGCTGAATTCTTCCATACTCTCAAGAGACGTTGAGATGGTGTTTGGATGAACAAGTTTACCACAAGCTGAAGTCTAAAGTGATCTGAATGATCCCAAGGACCAGATGCTGTGCAATAGAAACTTACCTTTTTGTGTAAACTGGATCAATCGATTGTTTTTTTGCACTGGCATGGTTTATATTTGTGCAAGATCTAGTGGACATTCTTCTTCTGCGATTGCTCAGATTGTAACTCCAGTTTCTCATACATAGGTCGCTGTACACCTCGGGTCTTCCAGAAGGCCAAAGATCTTTTCTTTCACTGATGTCTCTGTGGGTCAGGTTGTCCTTCATTTTGATGTATTGGGCAATCTTGAAGAAAAATGTTACACTGTCATTGGAGGCATGCTGCAACAGGGATTGATCTGGAAAAAACAGGCATGTGTCCTTTGGGGACATCAGATATAGAACTATGTGCCTTTTCGAAATTGTATGTGCCCCAGATCAGTTGATTAATATTTTATTAATTAATTTGCATGATACTGATAGCATGATCGCTTAAATAACCTGGAAAATTTGAACATTACTTTTTTAGTCCTTTGGGCCGAAGATCCAACAGACTTACCGTAAATTCTGTATTTATAGCCGCGGCTTCAATTGCAATATTGTGTCACTGAAATCGGGAAGAAAATGTCAAAGTTGGGGTGCGGCTTTAAATACAGTATTTTTCCGAAAAAATGAATATCAGGTCGCTGGCTGGGTTGTTGGTACTAGCGAATAGAACGGTATGGCAATGACGATGTAAATATCAAAGAAAAACGAAGTCGGCTGTATCAAATCAATAAAACATTAAAAAGCATGCAGTGATGCAACGCGATCATACATCACCAGAGGCTGAGCTAAAATGTGGATTCCAGTTCATCACTATGATCAGATAGGTCCAGCTTGATCAGGTTTAAAACCCCTCAAAATCACTGTCTGCATCTCACACATTGGCTCACTGGGTTGTCAGTAGTAACGTTGATAATAACTAAGTGAAAAACTTACCGAAAAAACGAAGTCGGATGTATCAATAAAACATTGTATTACAACTGCCACTGGTGCAAAAATAATTACATAACACGTACAAACCCGTGTCCATAAGGTGTTCAGAAAGAAAGATCAAGACATTAAATTTTAAAATCCATCGTCAGCGAAATCACTTTCATCGTCACCGTTGAAGAATGCCATGCCGAAATGGCGGTGTCATTCCATGTATCCGTGCCGTGTGCACTGGGCAAACATCTTCAAATAAGATGGCATCATTTCACAACTAAAATCCTCCAAAGTCACTTTCATTGTCGCTATCAAAGAACGCTGCCTGGAACGGCATGGCAGCGTCATCCCGCGTATCCGTGTCTGGGCCGTCGGCATCACGGATCGTGGCCGCGCACAAACGTTTTTGAAATTTGAATATGATGGCATCCACTGTTCTTAACAACTGTCCCACACTAGCAGACATCAACTGTAATAACTGTCTGCTTTGTTAAATGCTTGCTCTTGGTATCAGGTGTTGATGTTTTAAGCCAAGTTCCAAGCACAACGTTCACACCTTAGCTTTGCTGAAGCCAGGCTTCACCTGATTGTCAACACAACACCATTACAAGTGCCCCTTAGCACTGGAGTAAATTGCACTTCCCCTGGTAAGATACAGTGTTATTATAATACCATGTTCGTGGGTCAACTGTCTGGAACTGGAAGAAGTAGACCAAACCACAAGATCACATCCGTTCTCACCGCGGCGCAGCGACTACAATTATTACATTGTAATTACTAGCTGTCAATCAAACACCTTTGAAGTCAACACAGCTGGTCCTACTGCACTAAACCAGCTCTAGTCTTTTCAATGCATTTATAACATCGACTTTATACATGACTCTACATAAAATGGCATAAAAATAAAACTTCTCAAAATATTTTAATAATTCTAGCTTTACCGTATAGCTTAAATGCATGGCTACATTTCGTTCACTGGATGTATGGACATTCAACCACCCAGTTATTTTCTGGTAGCATGGTGAAATTTGTTTATTTTTGTTTTCCATTTTGACAACATTCACATATAGTATTATTCTTACGTTAATATAAAATGTGATGTAGTTATTATCAATGCATTACATTAAAGTCTTTTACCAATAAAATTATACCTTATTCATTCATTTATGATAATTAATAACAAAGTTATGACTTTCTTTGTGGAACCTCTTAATTTTTTCTACTTGTGTGCGCTACGGAAGTATGTCACACGCAAGGTTAAATGGTCATGGCTCAAAGTCCAGGTGCGGCTTTAAATAAGGTTTTTGCCTGTGACAAACTGCACGGAGGAAAATCAGGGGTTAGGTCAAAAGTCGGGGTGCGTCTTTAATTAGGGATGCGGCTACAAATACAGAATTTACGATATGTCATCATGCTGTGCGCCTTTAGCTGCCATATTTCAGAAACCGTTCAGCAACTTTTCCTCTAATATTGCATAGACATACTGCCACAATGCATGACAAATCTGTATTTGATTGGATCATTCTAAGGGCCCCTGAAACTGGTAATTTTTCACATTTTGTAAAACCTCTTCAGTAACTTTTTCTCAGATTTTGCATAAACATTTCATGTGGTAGTACCACTATACACAGGAAATCTGTATTTGATTGAATCATTCTAAGGGCACCTCAGGGCCAACATGCAACATTTTTCTGCTATTTCTCTACTGTTGTAAGCTCCTGCAGTCACTGATCTCTATTTATAACTGGATAGTGGATTTTGCCCTATTTCTGATTACTGGGGTGGCTAAGTAAACATGTGTATTGGACTAGCCTAGGCTCACTGCCTGCCAATTGTCCCAGTGTCAAACAGAATGCCTCCATGTGGGCTGTAACTATAATGTGTAATGGGAATCCCTACTGCACTGGCAGAACGTGAGAAACTTTAAAACGGCAACAGACATAATTATCAATGCAATGTAACGATATGATCTAGGATTAAAGTAAAATAATTTTGGTGTAGAATAATATATAAAATAACTTGGGTATACTCAAAAAAGTTAAAGCATATTTAGCCAAAATTACTGTTTTTAAGTCAAAATGCACACTATGTATATGTACCTTGTGAACAAATAAATTTTATCATAGTTCATCTCTTTCTTCTTTCCATTCTGGGGGAGGGTGGTAGGGGCAAAATGAGAACAGAAAATGTGTGCACATTTTCTTAAACAACCTTTAACTGTGCTACATGCGAGATTGCAGCTCACCAACTCTCCTGCAAAGTTTCTACAACCACTGGAAATTGGCCTAAATAGCAGTTTCGGGATCAAATTGTACAGTACTTTTAATAACACATCAACTAATACATACAATCTTCACGAAACGGTCTACTCGAATATTTTATTTCCAGGTGTATCTTCACTGGCATGCATATAGTCTCCATTAAACATATCAATAAATACTTCCATCATAACCCTTAATGATCTGTAACTATGATTCACCAAACACATTTAATTAATAATTACAAACTCACAATATAGTCCAAAGGACTTCAGGGCCCCTTGGCCCATTTTTTTAACGCCTTTATGCGACAACGATTCACATACGAGAGAGCATCACATAAAAATATTCAAAGAACGATGTTGATTAAACATTAAAAAAAACTAATTTATACACCGATATATGGAATAGCCTCACTCACTCAGTCTGGTTGACACTGCATAGGCACAGTCTTTTGAGAGGAAATTTTATAAGTTGTGGGAAAATCACTCAATTAAATTAGCCCATTTAAATTATACTGTGCAGTAAGACTATTACATGTAAGACTAGAACATAGTCTTTTTTAAAGTTTGTGACCGTTGGTGATGGGGGCATTTGTAATTAATGTACAGTCGTGCCTCGTTATAACACGGTAGTCGGGGTCCATGAAATGAATCTGCGGTATAAGCGGGACGCGATAACGGGTTCCCATATCTGCCACCAGTGTCACTACGACGACTACCGTCATGTCATACACTCTTGAATGTTGAACTGAATAAAATTCACAAATGGTATACAGTTTTAAATTAGACTACGGACCAACAGGCTATGGTCAACTGAACAATAATATGGTACCAATGACGTAAGATCTAAAATAATAACCTGGCACTCAGCAGCTGAATACGCAAATGGGTTGACAAATGCTGTGGTAGAGTTGACTAAAGGTTTAAGGGGAGGCTTGGGTCTAAACATATGTTATTTTATAGCTTCATTGTTACTTACTCTACAGAGCTGAAACTCACAGATTGATAGTCCACCTAACGGGAAGGCCTGGAATTTTTTTCAAAATTTTACGGGCTGATTTTCCCATGGTACGGCAGCCATCTTGGATTTAATGCATGCGTTGAACTATCTTGGTAACTACTGGACTTAATTACTCAAATTTGGTGTGTAGTTACTCCAAATAACTTTTACTGATTAAAAAAAATAATTTGGTATTTCCCGACATTTTTTTAATAGCGACTCATTTTATTAAAAAGCATTTTGAAAAAGTAGCTTGCTGGCTACCAGGGGCATAATGTCAAAATACATTGTAGCAGGTTTCAAGCAAATCTGTCAAGCGGTTACTCAGATAAATAAACAAGAAGACGGCTGGTGTGAGTGAAATCATGTTTCTGAGAAAATCGCGTTCAAAGTTTAGTTACACTTTTCAACATCTAAAAAGCAACCTAAGTGATTGAAACTTTGTACACATGTTACTCAATGTATAGTCTATCAAATGGCATAGTTCAAAGTGATTTGAACAGCATAGTAATATGTCAAACAAAGCAATGTAGCAAAAACATTTCAGAACAGGAAACCATATTTGTAAAATAGCACATCATTCCAACATTTATACAGATAAAGTTCACAGGAGCACAGATAAAATTCACTGGAGCACAGATAAAGTTCACTGGAGCACAAATCTTGTTCACTGGAGCTCAGATGAAGTTCATTGTAACCTAAATAAAGTTCATTGAAGAAGAGAAGAAGAGCACGGCAGGTTCGCGACAGCAACATGGTGCAGCATACAAGCACAGCCGGCAGATCTGCACAAGTATCTCCTTCATCCTAATCCGGGAAGTGTGAGACCCCCATCTCATCCAGAAGATCCGTGTAGCCAAACTTCCGCTCAGTCGCAGCATCCGGGAAGTGTGAGACCCCCATCTCATCCAGAAGATCCGTGTAGCCAAACTTCTGCTCAGTCGCAGCATCCGGGAAGTGCGAGACCCCCATCTCATCCAGAAGATCCGTGTAGCCAAACTTCCGCTCAGTCACAAACAGTCTGAGACGGATCGGGTGACGCTGACAGCCAAGTTGACGCTAAGAAACAAGTACACAATACCAATGTATTTCATGAACACAAGTATTACTAACAATAAAAGCCCCTCCCAGTACTATAATTCTGTGACTAGTTTATCTTGCGCCTTTTGTTTATTTTGTTAGTACTGAATGATATACAGTGTAACTGTATGTCATAAAGGGACATACCAAGGCAAGTTGTACTAATATAAACCATAATTCCATAGAATAATGTACAAAGTATAACTGTCATCCCTAAAACAACATAATCTGAGTATGTATATAATTATCACTTTTATTTTATGTCAACTATACTGGTTCTGGCGTGCCTGGAATGGATAGTCCCTGGAGGCTGGACGGCTGAACATCAACAAGACCACAAATATAAAATTATAGGCAAACGTCAAATAATTTCTTGATACAGGGTTCAAAGTCTAACTGTGGAGACAACATGAATATATATATGTATTATTTACACTGTCAGTGTTATCGAGAACATATAAAACACAGAAATTGTCCTTACTCTGGGTGCTATTGACACAGTCACTGCTCTGGGCCTGTCATCGTGGTCGGACCCGAGGCGAAGGTGAAGACGTCGTCGTCACATATTCAACAACAAATTCAACTTGCATAGTCTTTCTTTCACGTGCTAACTGCAGCTGCGCAATAATGCGTCGCTTCGCGGCACGGAAACCACTCACTCACTTTCGTCCAAACGGCATAATGTCGTTTTAGAAAGCTAAAGAAATGCGGAGAATAAAATGTCAATCCTGTCGAATGTAGCTGGTATTACAAGCTGACGTCATAGGTTGGACGTATTACAACCAATCAGAACATTTGACTTGACGGAATCAGAGGATTCCGTCATCACGTGATGCAGCCTGACCAATCGTTGTAGGGTTACCCATTCCTTTGTCTCCGAAGCGGCAAGAGAGGCGGTCGTTTATAGGCTGGGTTATTCAGGCAGCAGCGGTGCCATCGTTAAAATAGTTTATATCATCATACAGAGCGAAAACAGGGCTTTCCCGTGATATGCGCCACAATGGAATGGCAGTATTTTTCGCGACGCAATCGATCGCGGAAAATTGCATAATGTTCGATTATTCACGCTTCGTTTGACAAAAACAAAGACTTAGCAATGATAGGCATCACACAAAATGCATGTTTTGTGACATAAACAGGTTTATTTCGGTAGTATAACGTATATGAATGGGAAGTTGAGTAATTTTTATACATAAAAATGTCAATAACTCAAAACTCATTTTATTTTCAAAATTCCGTAAATTTCGACCCGAGCCTCCCCTTAAACTATAATAAATACGCTCACAATTGGCTTAACTTCGTATTTAGAACGCACAATTGCTGTGCTGAACAATATTGCGATTCACCATTTCCTATGCGGTTGATGAATTCATATTTTGGCGCACCAGCAGCTTTGCTTTGCCTGGCGCCGAAGCCAGGCGAACCCGAGGGAGGCGAATGGGCTGATCCGCGGAAGCCACAACTCGCAGAAGGGAAACAATTCACTTGATGTCTGCACGAAACAAATAATGCCTCGCTCCACATTTACTGTGCCTAAAATTAATTAACCATAGTCAAAGAAATTGACGTCTTTGATAACACATAATATTTTTATAGCATAACTATGCCAGGGATGATGTGGAATGGTTTAATTATCGCATCGACGTGTCAAATTTAGGCAAAACTATAGTTAATAATGGCAAAATCGAGGTGGGCCCGGCTTCTACACAAGTGCCCCTCAATTTTCTCAGGCACATTTTTGTATGCGTCATTTGGGCACATGCAGCAAAAATGTATGCAGTATTCCAGCGTACAACGTGTCATTGAAGCGTTTGTGCTGTCCAAGGGAATCCCTGACACAAAGACACTGTCTGTTTCTCCAATGTGTAATTAAGAATGCATATGGTGCCTGAGTCTGCAGTGACCAGTCGGCAGACACACCATTATTACTGGGTCTTCTCTCGATATTATGCAACATTGAGTACTTTCCCTGCGTAACACATAGTTGATTCTCTCGCTGTTCAGATCCCTGCCTCAGCCGTAGAGATGCCCGGGGCTATGAACTATCGTGTCGACGTACAGTTTGGCAACTGGGACGGCCCAACGGAGACTAGCTTTGGATTTGGCACAGTTACGCAGTCGTCACCTGTCACACTAGTTGGCAACAACAACACCAGGTGTGTAACGCTTGCATGCACACAAGGGCATGTACTAGGTTCAGTAACAACATTTATTACGATTACATCTTCAAGACAATTTATAATAAAATTGTGCTATTGAAACAATGCAGTATTGTTTGTAATTATAAACGTTTGGTTACAATTATTAAAGCGACCAATTTAAATTATAGCCTTTTTCATTAGATTACAGTCAAACCTCGCATTACTGTCACCTCGGTAATACAGCCACCTCACAATTAAGGTCACCCTAGGACAGTCCCAAGTTATTTTTGTAACAGTGAAGTATAGAAAAAATAATCTTGCTAATACAGTCACCTCCCCATTCAGGCCACTTGCACAGTCCCGAGGGTGACCGTATTTGTGAGGTTTCACTCTAGTTTGAATTACATCTAGGCAGTAGGAATGTAAATTTTTGAAAGAATGTCTATTTCTTGTAGGAAAAATTTTTTCTTTCACAAAGGTTCATTCTTTTCTCTAGAAGATACTTTGCGTGCAACAATAATGAGATGTAAAATGTTGAACTTTGATAGTGAACATTTATGTATCTTAACGCAAGGGTCTTTCCTTTCAGCGACAACCATATACACAAACCAACGTCAACAGTTAACACGACGATGACGGTGTCATCGTCAGAGAGGATAAGTGACATAGCGCCAACGACGAAGTCCCTATCAGCAGTAGAGAGCATGTCACAGTCGTCAGCCCCAGCGAGTCAGTCTGGGATGTTCCCTCCGGGTCTATCCGGGACACCACCTAAAGAGTATTCACAGTCTGACGTGAGGCACACAAAGGTATGTACTCGTTGCTTCCTCAGTGTCTCGCTCGGGAAAGAAATGTGAGAAACAACATACAGTAAACTGCCCTTGCAAGCCAGGGGTTGTATGTAGCCCTGGCACAAATCCCATACAGTGTGCAGAAGTTCTCTGAATTATTTGTAAGTTCATTGCAGCTGCACTTGGACTTGGAACCATCGTGCTGTGCTGTGGGAACTATGAAAAATAAAATGTGTAATATTCTTCTTCGTCCCAAACATTACATGTAACATGAGCCACAGGTGGCCCAATCCCAAACATCTGAATCTTGAATGACAATTAGATGATTGTTTTTTTTGTCCTTTGGGCCGAAGGTCCAACGGACTTGTGCCATCACTCGCCGTTAGCTGCCATATCTCAGAAACTGTTCAGCAACTTTTTCTCTGATTTTCTATAGACGTATAGGGTACTGCTACTATGCACGAGAAATCTGTATTTGATTGAATCATTCTAATGGCCCCCCCCCAAAATGTTCACTGATCTCTATTTATAACTGGATAGTGGATGTTGCCCTATCTCTGATCACTGGGGTAGGTGCGTGTAGCGGCCTGGTGTCAGAGATTATGCTGTAAGCCTGTGTATTGGTCTAGGTTAGGCTCATAGCCTGCCATTGTTCCAGTATCAAACAGAATGCCTCCATGTGGGTGGTAACTGTTGTTAAGTAAAAATACGTGCTATGTATATTTATGCAAGCAACAACACAGAGTCCAATATAGTGATGAAAAAAGGCCAAATGAATTTATTTATTAACGTGATAAGAGAGAAATGTGGGCTCGACATCCCAAGGCCAGGCCTGTGACTGAGCTCATACTAGTCTCCTGTACCTCAGGTTGACAGAGCCCACATTTCGGCACATAAAACAAGCAGTATTGGTATACATGATATCATATATCAAACAATGTCATTACTACTAAAATCACCATAGACCTACTGCACAGTATAATACTAGCCAAGCACACCAGTCAACCACACCAAATCTAAAACCCACACTACCCGCTGACGCATTACACTATATATAACTGAGGCTAAACCTTAAAAATGGGGTCGATTATGCCTGTCCTACCTAACTAAAATCATCAGTGGAAGAGAAGCGAGCTGTCTCCGCATCAAAACCCCGTGAACACATTGTCCACCTGAACTAAGAAAATGGGGAAAGCGTTGAGATATGCTGTCGACCCCTCTTCCACTAATGATGCACATGTGTTATTAATGCTAAACTCTACAGAAGTGGGCGGGATGGGAGGGACGCAAAACTCTCAACCGAATAGTTTGCTCTCTCGAACCAAAGTGGCCGACTTCTAGCGCGCGCTACAACTGCTCGCTACTACTATGCGCCGATTGGTCCTTTGCGCCCACGGCTAAGCTGAATTAGCATATAATTAGAATAATCCACTGGGCCAATCATCACTTGTCTGCATTGTTGCCCGCACAAAAATATGTATGCCGCATCGTGCCGGTGCAGCATACTCCCATTTATGCAAGCACCAACACAAGTCATGAATAGTGATGAAAGAAGGCCAAATGAATGACGTTTATTAAGAGATTAAGTTAGAGAGAGAAATGTGGGCTCTACATCCCAAGGCCAGGCCTGTGACTGAGCCCATACTAGTCTCCTGTCCCTCAGGTTGACAGAACCCACATTTTGGCATATACCACATTAGCAGTATTGTTATAGATATATACAACATCATTACTACTGTAATCACAGTAGACCTTAGGCACCGTACCGTACTAACCAAGCACACCATTCATTCACCTAACTATAATCCCAACTACCTGCTGAAGAGTTACATTGTATCAAGATTTAGCCTAAACCTATAAGTGGGGCCATTACGCCACCGGTCACCAAAACATGTGACCACCCCACACTCCCATTTTTGCAAGCAACAACACAGAGTCCAATATAGTGATGAAAAAAGGCCAAATGAATGACGTTTATTTATTAACGTGATAAGAGAGAAATGTGGGCTCGACATCCCAAGGCCAGGCCTGTGACTGAGCCCATACTCGTCTCCTGTACCTCAGGTTGACCGAGCCCACATTTCGGCACATAAAACAAGCAGTATTGGTATACATGATATCATATATCAAACAATGTCATTACTGCTAAAATCACCATAGACCTACTGCACAGTATAATACTAGCCAAGCACATCAGTCAACCACACCAAATCTAAAACCAACACTACCTGCTGACGCATTACACTATATATAACTGAGGCTAAACCTTAAAAGTGGGGTCGATTATGCCACCGGTCACCTCAACCTGTGACCTCCCATTTACCTCGTGAACAAATAAAGTTTTAATATAGTTCATCTCTTTCCATTCTGGAGGAGGGTGGTAGGGGCAAAATGAGAACAGAAACTGTGTGCATATTTTCTTAAACAACCTTTAAATGTGCTACATGTGAGATTGCAGCTCACCAACTCTCCTGCAAGGTTTCTATAACCACTGGAAATCGGCCTAAATAGCAGAGTATTGGGATCAAATTGTACAGTATTTTTAATAACAAAACTAATATATACAATCATATATACAGTCGCGCCTCGTTATAACGCGCCCCGTTATAACGCGGATTCGGTTATAACGTGGTCGGTCGTGGACCCCAAATTTCTGCCGCCAGGGGGAAATGGGCGCTATGACAAACTATATTAACACGGTAATAACTGTCAATTGTTTTGTGTGAAGTTATCCCCGTCTTTGTCCACGGCATGTGTATATTGAAAGACTGGTTGGCGGACAATAAATTTAACGTTGACGTACAACTGCAACGAATCAAGTGTGAGGCGCGTCACTACGTTGGCGTTGTTTATTCTGCACTGCCAATGCTATCAAAGTTTCTTTGACTATAATTATGGTCAGTTTTAACTTTAGGAACAGTAAATGTGGAGCGAGGTAATGTTTGTTTTGCGCCGACATCAAACGAATCGTTTCCAATCTGCTAGTCATGGCTTCCGCGGATCGCCAGTTCGCCTGGTTTCGGCACCGGGCGGCTTGTAAAGTGCAATTGAAATTCACAAATACGCCTTGCTTAAGAATGGATTAAATACGTTTCAATACAGCTTAGTAGGCAAGATCAGTAAGCTAACACTGTGTAACAAATATTAGCTTTTCATTGCAATGAACGCAAAGCTACTGCCTGTACTGGTGTGCCAAAACATTAATTCGTCAACCGCATATGAATTGGTGAATCGTAATATTGTTTGGCACGGTAAATGTGCTTTCTAAATTGGTATTATGATATTGATTGAAAGACGAAGTTAAGCCAATTGTGAGCGTACTTATATATTTAAATCCTTAATCAACTCTAACACAGCATTTCTCAAATCATTTGTGTATTCAGCTGCTGAGTGCCAGGTCATTATTTTAGATCTTACGTCAGCGGTACCATATTATCGTTCAGTTGACCGTGGCTTGTTGGTCCGTTGTTTATTTAAAAACGGTACACAATTCATCAATTTTATTCAGTTCAGTGTCCAACAGTGTACGACATTTAAACAGAATACACACTGACACTGGCTGGCAGTTTAATAAGCTTCATAAACTGCGTATAGACTGCGCAACGTGCACACTTTGGTTGGCTTCGATGGCGTTCTTCGTGCAGCAGCGGTGTCGGTCGTCGTCGTAGCGCCCCTGACGGCAGATATGGGAACGCGCCACGTTTATAACACGCCTCGTTTATAACACGGATTCATTTCATGGACCCCGACTACCGCGTTATAACGAGGCACGACTGTACAATCTTCACGAAACGGTCTACTTGAATATTTTATTTCCAGGTGTATCTTCACTGGCTTGCTCCACTAAACATGTCAACATTTTACTTCCATCAATAACCTTGAATGATCTGTAACTATGATTCACCAAAAACATTGAATTAATGATTACAAACTCACAATATAGTCCAATCGACTTCAGGGCGTCTTGGCCTATTTAAATTTGTTTAACCTGTTTATTTATGTAGCATTTCCATCTTACATTGTATTAAATTGTTTCTCGAAAAAGCCGACAATTACAACTGGGAAGTGGCTACTGAAGTCGTTTCGTTCACCATGTTGTGTGTGCATGGGCCTTCCTGACCTGTTTTGTGACATGTCTGACTCCAGCAGTTGCCATCTTCACACGAGCCATTCCCTTCATCCCAGCAGTCTGACAACACAGTCTACAGCTCACAGCGACAGACACAGCAGACAGGTGAGTCGTCAATCCCCGCAGAGAGAGAGACGGAGTGGGAGACGGAGAGGGAGACGGAGACGGAGACGGAGACGGAGAGGGAGAGGGAGAGGGAGAGGGAGACGGAGAGGGAGACGGAGAGGGAGAGGGAGACGGAGAGGGAGACGGAGAGGGAGAGGGAGACGGAGAGGGAGACGGAGAGGGAGACGGAGAGGTAGACGGAGAGGGAGACGGAGAGAGAGACAGAGGGAGGGGGAGGGGGAGCATGGGAGAGAGAGAGGTGTGTGTAGGACGTTTGGTCACACGATATTTTGTTACAAAGTGCACAGTATGACATTACATCATAAGTTTATGACATCTAGTCACACAAAGTTTGGTTATACTCACATATTAGTTTGATTATAGTAATCAGGTTTTATTGTTGCATAATTACAGTTATGACAACAAAAATCAGAACTTCAGCATCTTTTAAATTAAAGACAGTTGAGTTTTCCTACTTCAGAGTCGGTGAGCCCAAAATGGGTTACATATTTATCCCTTCTGTGAATCTGTTCACAGGTTTGTTTTTTAATCATAAAATGAAACAAGCAAAAAACTGAGTAGGACCTTTAACATTGTTGCTAAAGATGACAGGCACTCGGCAGACAAATACAAGTGTGTATGTGTCATGACAGGGTCACTGAGTGGTGGGGGTAAATCAACGTCCCCGATGGTGTACGGTGGTTCGGGCAGTTACACGTCAGCCTACCAATCGTCGTACAAGTCAGCGGCAATGACAACGAGTAGTGGCTACACATCCCACCCCGGTAGTGGCCTCACATCTCTCTCCCCCAACAACCTGCAGTCCAAGTCCCAGTACGGCTCTGGCTCCTACCAGTCGTCCCCCTACCCTGTCCAGACTGGCTCGACCGTGACGAATGCCGGACAGTTGTACCCAAGTGAAGCAAGCTCATTCCAAAGCCAGACGTCCGCGTCGTCCTACCCCAGTCACGCCCCAGCCGCTTTCTCGAGCAGCTCGGCAGGATATCAACACCAGGGGGTAGCATCTGCATATGCCAACCAGTCCGGTTCGCCGTACCAAAACCAGTCAAGTTCGTACCAGCGTGATGCGTCGTATCACTCGAGAGGCGATGGGCAGTCGACGTACTCCGGTGGCAACCAATCTAACTCGACGTACCAATCGGACGGCAGTCAGTCTGCAGGGTCGGCGTATCCGTCATCCGGTAATCAGACGAGTGGCTCCACCTATCAGAGAGACAGTCAGTTTGGCAATCACCACCAGGCGGCAGTGGCTGCCGCCTACAACTCATCGAGTCACACGGCAAATTCGACGATGTCGTCAGCCGACAAACTCAGTGACAGTCTTAGCAAAATGGCGGTCAACGACCTTGGTGTAGAAGGTCACCAGACGACGTCGGGCACATCTGTATATTCAAAAAATTCTACAGCATCAGCGAGCCTCACGACGACAACTATGACGACGTCAAGCTCGATGGCGAGTGGGAATGTCAGCGTGTCATCGTCACTTGGACTGACGACGGTATCATCATCACTGTCGACGAGCGCCGTGTCATCGACAACGTCAACAGTGAAGAGCAGCCTTCCTCTGTCCAGTATGTATCACAAGATGGTTTGTTTGAAGCAAATTAATCAGCTACTTTATTGTGCACTAGGATATCGGATGTCATATATGGCAACAATGAGAATCGAATAATAGAATATTAATGTTGTTCTGATGATTAAATTACAATTTTGTCTAAACACGACGTTAAAATTTACCACTTATGGGACAGCTAACTTGTATAAGCAGAAGAAGAGTGTACTCCCAGGATTCAGTTCTTGAAGGAGGTGACTGATGATTGTCAAAATGTAAAGTGTGCAAAAGAAGTACAATTACTATCACCCACTTATGGACATCAGTTTTGATGATTGTGCATATTTTCCTGATCTGACTAATTCTCTCCCATCACTGGATGGTGGGGGATACACTTTCTGATAACAGTGTGACGAGTTTACTTTCTTGTATATGCAACTATGTATATATTAATTACAAAAGTAATGACAATGATGCAATGAGTCACATGACTAATGATGTTGCTTCAGCAAAAGCGCCACCAAACTTGCCACCAGGAGTTCCGCCTGTCATTGGACACAACTACATGATTGGCCAGCCTGGAGCGATGCCGTTCGCAGCCTTCGTAAGTGACATCCTTTGATCCACCCTAATCTGTCATCAGATCTGCCCTAATCCTGCATCAGATTCGCCCTAATGCTGCATCAGATCTGCCCTAATCCTGCATCAGATCGGCCCTAATCCTGCATCAGATCCGCTCTAATCCTGCATCAGATCCGCCCTAATCCTGCATCAGATCCGCCGTAATCCTGCATCAGATCCGCCCTAATCCTGCATCAGATCCGCCCTAATCCTGCATCAGATCCACTCTAATCCTGCATCAGATCTGCCCTAATCCTGCATCAGATCTGCTCTAATCCTGCATCAGATCTGCTCTAATCCTGCATCAGATCTGCCACTTCTGTAATGCAAACAACATTTTAAAAAGGCATAAGTAAAATTACCAAATCAAATAAAAAAATAGTATTTACGAATAACATTTCAATGACACAAGTCATCCTGCTGATCTGTTTTATAAAATATCTGTACTATCGTTAGTTCAGTATACTGTCGACGATAACTATCGGTACTTTAATTTATTATTGATAATACTGCTTTGTGTAAGTTTTTGATACATCAACAGTTTGATGAATTGTTACACCTGTACCTGTTAGTACCCCCCCCCCCCGCATGTCTGTAAAGCTGAATGTTATGTTTCAGAATCTTCTCCCGCAGCCTACAATGTACACGTATGAGGAGATTCAGTTGTTGCAGCAAAGGCTAGGAGTGGTAAGTGGCTTCTACAATTGTACTGCAATGTTCTCTTTGTTCCATTATCGTATTATAATCTTAACTTGATGATGTAGCCAGGAAGTGTAAATGTTTTATGTAACTGGTCAGAAAACATTTTGTTTGCGAACAGTGATATTTAAATTATCATTACAGAAATTTGGCTACTGCCATTTTTCTATTTTTAAACTTGTTACTGCCTTTGACATGTTTACTTGCCATGTTCTAAATGTAAAATTTCTTAATTTATATTAATTGTTTTATTATAACTCAGGATCAGTTATTAACATTTTTCAGTAGAAATAACCCAAATTAGATAGTTTCATTGCAATGCTGTGGTGTAATTGATTACAGTTGCAATTACACTTGTAATTGGCTCAGTCTGTAGTCGGTGTAGAAGTAGTAGTAGAAATAACACCATTTAAATTGTTGATTTTACAATTTCATTAAGTTGTATAATTGATTGCAATGTCAATTACTCATGTAATTGATCTAGCTGGTGTAATAGAAACAGTAAAACTAATTGCAGTTACATATTTTTTTTTAATTTACTCATATAGCATAACTGATCACAATTGTGATAACTCATAATTAACCTAGTTAGTGTGTGCATGTGGTAAAGAAGCAGACAGAAATAACCCCACTTTCCTGGTTCTGATTTAATCTCGTAGCGTAATTGATTATAGTAGCGATTACTCGTGTAATCGGCGTAGGCACAGGGGAGACGCGCGGTGCACTAGTCCGAGTGGACCGACTGCAGTAATAGGATTGACCGCATGCATTCTACGTACTTTCTTACAGCCTGGTTACTATGACATGCAATTGCAGCCACCCACCACCCTTACAGCTGCACGTGACCACACAGGACTGTCGGCAGTTCCACCGTACACAAGTACGTACCCTCGCACACACGCTGTCACAACTTCACCTCAATGTCTACTAACGGACCATCTCAAAGCTCATGTTTACCACTAAACAAAATTGTTTTTATATTGGTGTTAACAGCTGTTACACTGGTATGTTCTAATTTGTGTACAAAGCCGCTATTGGCAATATTCTGAGTGCACATTAAAGTCTACTAGCAGGTGATTTTTTGTGTTGTTTCAGCTTGACTTAGACACGCATTCTTCCTACAAGACATTGTCTACTTTCCGATTGCAGTACTTTCTGTTTATAAGTGTTCTCCAAGCACATGAAGTCAGTTTTGGGTTATGTAAACAGTAAGTGATAGGGTCAATCAATCAAGAATTTACTTGTCCGTCTTCGATTTTGACAAAACTTGGTGTGTTGGTTTATGTTCATGAGTTTATGTTACAAACCAAATTTTAGGTCAATCTGACCTTCCTTTCCAGAGATAGAGGTCATCAGAGTTTGAACCAACCTTGATACCTGATGACCTTCCAGTTGTCATAACACCTCTCCTAGGGGACCTACAGGTGTGATGTTGGTGTCATTTTAAGGGTCTTAGAATTGTCTGTCAGAGAATTATAACTGTACTAATTTCCCATATTACAACATTAAAGTGATATCAGAAATGCATAACTCCTAACATATTCAAAGTATGCATGATCAAACTTTCACTGATTATTGCTGAATGTGTATGCTTCAACATATTAAAAAATAGCAAAATTGGAGGTTACATGTTTTTTGCTAGGTCAGGTCAAAGGTCAAATTTTTGTTTTGTTTTTTGTTGAAATTTTGATGTGTGGATCATTGTCTACACAGATAGACACTTCTAAGAACCTTAAAATGACACCAACATCACATTTGTAGAGATGTTATGACACCTGGAAGGTTGTCTGGTATCAAGGTCGGGTCAAACTTTGATGACCTTTAGGAGGTCAGATTGGCCTAAAATTTGGTTTGTAACAAACCAACACACCAAGTTTCGTTAACATCGAAGACGGACATATAAATTTCACCCTGTTTTTGATTGATTTGGCATGGAATGCCCAATATTTACACCATAAAGAAAATACCTGGGGATCAACTAGTTCGTGATATTCAAAATTACATATGTTTTGCTTAGTGTCAAACTTGAGTTATTTAAGATGGTTCCTATGCATGTTGCTTTAGAAACGTATGTAGTGGATCTTTTCTAGACCAGAAAACAGAAATATGCTTGTACTGGAACTTTTCCCTTCTCTAGAAGTGTGTGTGTACGTTCTTTTCTACTCTGTAGCAGTAGATGTGTATTATTTCTTTTCCGTTCTCTGTAGTAGTAGTATTCGGGTACAGGTTCTTTTTTAATCTTTAGAAATGCATGTGGACCAGTTCCTTTCTATTCAATAAATATGTGACACCTAAGCATGTTGTGTATTGTTTGGGGGTAAGACCTTGAAAGATGACCCTCTTCCAGAAGAATGTAGCATGGCACTGACAAGCAAACGCGAGCAGTGAGCAATAATTAGTACCTGCTGCTTCCTTCGAGGGTAACCAACAGTTTTACTGTGTCGTATGATGTCGAGCACAAACACCTGTGTGTTTACTATTGACCTATCTCTTGTCTCTACAATAGTATGTAGTTATTCCAGGTTTGACTTTATTTGTTATTTAGTGCATTTTCGCATTGCAGACATGATGTGATTCACATTTGTTTTGTTTATGCCATTCTTCCAAATGTACCATGGCAGTTTTCAAAAGTAAAATTTATAAATATTAAATAATTAATAATTCAAATGTCTAACATTTAAAAAAAGTTTTTTAAAGCAGTTACTATAAAGTTGATTAAAGTGGTCCTAAAGGCTTGACTTTCACAATGTATATTATAAATCTGCTTGAACCATTAAGTTTATTTTTGTGATAGATGAATACAGCAACATGAGATGTTTGCGTCCTGAGACGTTTAGTATGGATGTTGATACAGACTTCTGATAATTATGTCTGTCACTAGAGGAACATTGAGTTGAAACGTCAGTTTCACAGCTTGCATGTGGGGAAATCATGAAATTTGATGTTGTCACCATTTTTATTGTTGTATTTGTAATGTTTCTGTTGGAATTAAAACGTTCTGGTTTTCGCTAAACTGTGTAGTGAAAGTAACACTGTCTCTATGTTAATTTTGCATGGATATGTAGGACTAGACACACTATAAAAATACTCGTTTGGATGGCATCATATAAATACAAGACACAGAAGGCATTTTTTTAAGTAGAATAACTTTACTTATAGTAAATTGTCCTCATCTGACTGGTGGACATTGGAAGAACAGCAGGAAACATGCACAGTATTATTAACAACAGATTTACATATGTCTAACATCTGGTGCAAACCCTAAAACTGGTAATAACCCATAACACATGGGAATTTCAAAAAGTTACTTTTCTTCCAAGGGGTTGTAGATTAATCCATGTAAGTTTCGTGCCATATATATATAAACTGTACACACACTATTACATTCCAAATAAATGTACAGGTCGGAATAACAGTATAGGGTAGATATGCCTTGGAATTTTAAGGCCAGACACCCCAGGTGAAATGGTGTTTTTTGAAAAAAAATACTGAAAATGGTTTTCTGCCTGATTGTTATACCTTTGTATGCATACTATCTATAAAGTTCACTTCTATGACAATTATGTACCTCTAAGTGAGTTTTAATCATGGATCAAGCATGTCGATATCATGTAATGGAATCCATTATGCAATCTTTGACAGCCATTTTCTCAAAAACTTTTTTCTTCAAATTTCTGCATTTGAAAATGGGATATCTCTTGGAATAATTATGCTATATAAATAATGTTTTCAGTGTTGCATTCAGCATATTCTACTGTGTGCAATGATCAGACACTTTAAACAAATCATGAATAGTTAGAAAAATATAGCCATATTTGCTGCTAAAAAACAAGATTTGTTTTTCGTATTTTACAACAACAACAACAAAAAAACAACATTAAAAAAAATGCTCTGATCATTGCACAAAAGAATCATGCAGAGAACATGGATTTGTAAGAATTATAACTATATATGGATTCAATAAAAAAAATTGCAGTTTTTTCAAATTTGCCAATATTTGCTAAAAATGGTGGCCATTTTGTTTGTTACCACGGAAACGGGGGGTCTGGCTGAAAAAAAGTTTAATATATTTAACTCGGTAAGACATTTCATGCATTGGGCAGAACAAATTGAACTGTTTGCACAAATAAAAAAATAATCCTATCTACCTGCCGTGTCTGGCCTTAATAAGAATATAGGTCGGAATAACATAGTATAGGGCGGAAATTTCTTGAAATTATAATAAGAGTATAGGGTGGAGTATAGGACGGAAATTTCTTGGAATTATAATAAAAGTACACCTTGGAATAATAGTGTAAGCCAGTAATAATGTGGAATTAAGTTACAATGTGTGTATTTATCATTTTAATTGGTGTCTTTTTGACAATGCAACCACATAATTATATACAAACAGGAGTTGCCTACATTAAACAAACAAAAGTAATACTGTATATTAAATCAAACGTTGAAACAAAACTCCAGACATAACGCTCCATTTAGTTCGTCTCAGTGATTAGTAGTTTAACACTAACTAATATATGTTTAAAACAGCAAATTAAATATATCTATAATTGTTAGTATTACATTAATAGAAACAATGCCAAATTCTGCGGGAGACTCTTTAACATACTGTAGTTAATTCCGCCAAACCTGCCACCCCTAAATACATAAATGGAGTGATCCACTATGGCTTGTTTACCCGTAGCTCTGCCGTGTAGCATCGAGGTCACTACTGCAGTAAGGGTTGTCTGGTAACTGCGAGATTCGCAATTTACTAGCCATAATACCGCAACATGATCCCAATAAAACATAACAAACCTTTAAATTTTACACACAGCTTCCCTAAGTACTCCTTTTGTGCATACGTGTAGTTTTAAAATTTGTTAGTGAAAAAATCGTTATCTGCCATGATACAGCGTCGCCGTAAGAACGAAGAGCACAGCGCGTTCGGCTTCGTTGATTCGCCGGCAAGAATAATTTATATATATATTTCTCAGAACATTGTATCGGTGATGCAAATAAATTTGTGTAGTGCCTAATAAAAACCATATAAGGTGGAACCAACAACAGTAAATAACGTTGACCCAAATAAAAAACTGCCAACATTAAATAAGCGTACAGACCCGAATAAGACCGTATAGACTGGCATTTTTTTTCCAAATAAATAGCCGTACATATACGCTTATTTGGAATGCAATAGTACATGCCAGCTCACAATTGTAGTTTGATGCATGCGTGTCTGTGCACTTAAACCCAATCTTCAATTGGTCTCGGTTGTATGATTTTACTACTTCCTGCATGTATAATGTGCATGAATTCTCTTGGTGTCTCGATTATGCCAGATGATATACATAGTCCTTTTGAAAAGTTGAAACATACAAAACAATTAATTATCTGGCATGGCAAGTGTTATTAGCATTAGTGTGCTTCATGACACTGGATTAATGACACCGTCAGTGGTAGAATGCTGGACTGTCATTTGACAGGAGCATAGTTCGAATCCACATGCTGTCATTTTGAAACTTGGGTAATCTTGTTCACCCCTCTTTGCCCTAGTTCACTCAGCTGTATAAACGAGTACCATGCAGTAAACAGTGGAATTGCAAGAATGAATAGCTTTTGTGCAGTAATTGCAGTGTGGCTGAATATAGCATTTGTGTTCTTGTAAACAAGTTTGGCACAGGCAAGCTGTAATACACTGACTTGTCTTGTGGTTGGCAACATTTGTTTTGTGGTAGCAGATATTTGTGTTGTAGGAGACCATTGTTTTATGGTTGGAGATATTTGTGTAATAGTTGGAGATATTTGTGTTGTGGTTTGAGTGGAGACATTTATTTTGTGGTTGGTAATGTTTGACAGTTTGAGATGCTTGCTGCCTGTGGCCATTGACATAATGTCTCACGTTGGCTGTGTGCCTTACAGTTGGTGATGCGGGTAAGCTGAGTCGTGTCGACGCCCCCTCCCCAGTCAGTGCTCAGACGTCACAGCAGACGTCATCACACCAGCAACAACAGCAGCAGCAACAACAGCAGCAACAACAGCAGCAACAACCCTTCCTCAACCCGACCATACCCCCGGGCTACTACAACTACTACCCCCCTGGCGGGCTCCTCCACGGCGGCTACTCCTACCAACCCACGCTGTTCCAGGTGAGGCACGTCATGTGACACATGTCATGTGACCTCGTGCAACGTACATGCTCTGATTTGTCGCATACACCTGTTGTGACAGACCATTTTAAAATATCTTCAGTTTAGTAAATTAATGTGTTGGCTTCAAGGTGCAATGTTTACTTACTAGTAAATGAAAGTTACATGAAATCACAGGTTTTTAAGAGTAAATCATTGATTGAAATTGCTACATTTTTCAGCCATATTGAATTAAAAATGATGTTACGTTTCGATAATAACCAACGTTGTTTTGTTATCACAATAATAATAGTGTGTTAACAAAATCTTAATATGTTTTATCAACACTATTTATTAGAACAAAACAAATAAAACATGTAAAACAAGTAAATAGATGTAAATAGATGTAAATAACATTAGTTGTTTCATTTGACTTTTTGAAAGCTCTGGTCCAGTCCTCCAGTTTCCATTCAAAGTCATTCAGTTCTCGCCCTGACAACTTTGATTATATGGCTATTTAGTAATAGAATTTAGGTGCACAAAAATGAATTGATGTTGCAAGAAGCACATTGTAATGTGCCACAATTACTGTGATTTCTGGGAGAAACGTTATATGTTGAATGTTATTCTGACACCTGGTGTTGATGTCAGGTACCGTCAGTGACTAATGCGACACACGGAGGTACAACCGCCGCCCCTCAGTTCCAGAAGCCAGGGCTATACGGTTCTCACGCATATGGCACAGGTAGGTCTAAGCCTCTACTTACCCAGGTCAAAGTTCACAATACTGGTGACATGTAGTAAAATTAATGTTCTTTGCTACAATATCCAAGTATTGCTCCATAATTAATTTTCCTAAAATTTTATTTAATTATAATTAAAAAAATATCAAAGTTACATTATTTATGACAGCTATTTACACACTGTTTATGCAAGCAACAACACAAAGTCCAATATAGTGATGAAAAAAGGTCAAATGAATGATGTTTATTTATTAATGTGATAAGAGAGAAATGTGGGCTCGACATCCCAAGGCCAGGCCTGTGACTGAGCCCATACTGGTCTCCTGTACCTCAGGTTGACAGAGCCCACATTTCGGCACATAAAACAAGCAGTATTGGTATACATGATATCATATATCAAACAATGTCATTACTACTAAAATCACCATAGACCTACTGCACAGTATAATACTAGCCAAGCACACCAGTCAACCACACCAAATCTAAAACCAACACTACCCGCTGACGCATTACACTATATATAACTGCAGCTAAACCTTAAAAGTGGGGTCGATTATGCCTGTCCTACCTAACTAAAATCATCAGTGGAAGAGAAGCGAGCTGTCTCCGCATCAAAACCCCGTGAACACATTGTCCACCTGAACTAAGAAAATGGGGAAAGCGTTGAGATATGCTGACGACCCCTCTTCCACTAATGATGCACATGTGTTATTAAGGCTAAACTCTACAGAAGTGGGCGGGATGGGAGGGACGCAAAACTCTCAAGCGAATAGTCTGCTCTCTCGAACCAAAGTGGCCGACTTCTCCCAGCGCGCGCTACAACTACGCGCTACTACTACGCGCTGATTGGTCCTTTGCGCCCCCGGCTAAGCTGAATTCCAAAGTCCAAATCGAACTAAGCCCGTCCAAAAGGTAAAGCTATGTGGGGCATTGCGAGTTGTGTGTTGTACGATGTGTTGTCCACGTGTGCTGCTTGCAGGCTATGACGACCTGGGGGGACAGAGTGGTGACTTTGGCAAGGCGTATGGCAGTGGCGTGTCACAGGGCCAGAGCAAGGCATCCGGGGTCGGCTCATGTGAGTAAAGCCAGCACATTTCTACTAATAAGTAATCCATTTTGCCAATGTCACAATCAGAATTATTCGCCTGACCTCCGTCAAACTTTGCGTCAACGACACGTACATAAGTAATATACATGTATTACAGTACAAGGGTGGCATGACAAGGGCTGAGTCAACCGTTCCCACATGCAGTTCTCACTTCAGCAACTCTGCCTTATGTTTTTATCATAAAGAAAAACGTTTGGTGTGAGAATTCCTACAAAAACTAAATATACTACGGACTGTCTGAGCACTCCACATGTTAGGCGTTCATTTTTAATGGCTTGACGAACCTTGTTGTTAGGTATTATGTCACATGATTGTTAGGTCAATTAAGAAAATGGTCTGTGAATCTGCAAATCTTGAAATTAATACTGTTTCATTGCACATGAAGTCTTCACAAATCACTAAAGAAGTTTCAGTCATCTGAAATTATTACGTTAGTATTTGAGCTAGTTTTTGGAAAATGTATGTGGTCTAATATTTTTGTCATGCAATATAATATAGACAACATCTGTTACCTAAATGTGTTTTAAGCTAAATACAAAATATATGTGTGTGGTCATGGTGTTAGATTAGATATAGTTTATATGATCTGAAACAAAATTACAACATAACGATCAAATAATTTGTTTAATTCTTCGAAACTGATGCAACATTGTTTGCCTGTCAATCAGCCATGCCTTGAAAAAAATATTTTTTTCAAAACAAGTATATAATTCTTATCTCAGCCACCTTAAAGTAATGCTAGATAGAATAGGTTGGATTGGAGAATGCTGCTGATGGAAATCAAAATGAAATGTTAGAAAAGGAGTAACTGTGGCTGTCTGGAGATGTGCAAATTGTATGTGGCCATTTGTGAGACAATCGTTTGCTGTGTGTTTTAGTGAGTTCTTCGACACAAGACATTGGCGGGGCAGGATCAGGCTACAACAAGGGACACTCACAGGTAGGGGCGACACCCTTCTCTCTCATACACACTCACTCACTCACAGATAGGGGCGACGCCCTTCTCTCTTACACACACAATCACAGATAGGGGCGATATCCTTCTCTCTCATACATGCACTTACAGGTTGGGGGACACCCTTCTGTCATACACACTCACAGGTTTGAGCCACACCCTTCTCTCTCATACACTCACAGGTAGGGGCGACACCCTTCTGTCATACACACTCACAGGTTTGAGCCACACCCTTCTCTCTCATACACTCACAGGTAGGGGCGACACCCTTCTCTCTCATACCAGGGATGAGAAATTTCCGGTTTTTGCCGGAATTCCGGTTTTCATACTGCTCCAAAGATCACTTTTGTGAATCGTGTAAATCCGGGGAGACAAAAATTAATGTTGCGGGGGGTAGGGCATATAAAATCCTGGACAATTCACTGACGATCTATCTGTGGATTAAGTTAACCATATATCCACCGGGTGTCGCCACGTGTTAATGACGATGCCTGGCGATTAGAAACAGAACCGACCCAACCGAACCTGTGAATCTGCAAAGTAAAACCCTTAGTTCTATCGGCTGTTCACTTCAGCGCTTTCGAAGCGCGCGCACAAAAGCAGTGGACCAATAGGAAACGACGATGTACTTTGTGGAGACGTCGATCATTTTCGAAAACATTGGCTAATTGACGATTTGTTGTACGGCAAGACGGCTTGCGTGAAGGACATTGACAAAAGTGTCAAGAATAAGTGGAATTGGGTGTGGCTGGAGAGATCGGCTGGAGACACTATGTTGGATATATTCATCAGTAAATTATCAGCACCAGGGAAAGCCTACTGTTTATGGTGCGAGGCCGATGTCAACTATGCGGATTGGATCCTACAGGCTACAGTCAGAGGGGAACCGAAGGCATTGAAGTACACGCTGGCACTGCCCACACTGGTCACCAATGTTCTATTAGAACCTGAACAGAGGGCGTATCACATGGAAGTTCGCCGATTCCATGTAGACAACACACTTCCACAAGCACCCACAAGTTCCAGATTGGACTCGTGGTGGGCTACCATATTCTCTACTGGCAAGTTCCCAGCCTTGTCAAAGCTGGTGGCTGCAATGATGAGCTGCTTTCATAGTCCTCAAGTGGAAGGGTGTTTTAGTCACATGTCTAGCATCATGAATACTGCCACTGCCAGAAAGAATGTTAGTACATTCAACACTATCCAGACAGTGAAGTACTCACTCATGGCAAGCAACAAGACTGCTATACAGGACTTCCACAAACAGGACTCCTCGCCTCGTTCACAACACGAGGGATGCACACAAAATGTACTCCATCCATCTTGCCGAGGAAGGAAAGATGGAGGAGGAGAAGAAAACTGAGCTGAACATGTCAAAGAGGAAGACAGCCACCAAGTACAAAGCTAAGGAAGCAGTTGAGCTGGCAACGAAGAAAGCTAGAATGGCCCATCAACGGGCTGTTTTGACAAAGCTGGCTAAGGAGAATAATACACCATATGTCATCTACAATAAAAAAAAGATCTATGAGGAGTCCCCCCTCCCTCCGATTAGATGAGACAGTCCTCTCGGGCTGAAATGTGGGCCACAGAAAAATGTCCGGTTTTTTCTCTGAATGTCACTCTCATCCCTGATACACAGTCACTCACAGGTTGGGGCGACACCCTTCTCTCTCATACACAGTCACTCACAGGTTGGGGTGACACCCTTCTCTCTCATACACAGTCACTCACAGGTTGGGGCGACACCCTTCTCTCACATACACAGACACTCACAGGTAGGGACGACACCCTTCCTTCTCTCTCATACACTCATTCACAGGTAGGGGCAACACCCTTCTCTCTCATACACACTCACTCACAGGTTGGGGCGACACCCTTTTTTCTCATACACACTCACTCACAGGTAGGGGTGACACCGTTCTCTCTCATACACACTCACAGGTAGGGGCAACACCCTTCTCTCTCTTACACACTCATTCACAGGTAGGGGCAACGCCCTTTTCTCTTACACACACAAATTCACAGGTAGGGGCGACACCCTTCTCTCTTACACACATGCACTCACAGGTAGGGACGACACCCTTCTCTCTCATGCACATTCACAGGTAGGGGCGACACCCTTCTCTCTCACACACACGTTGGGACGACACCCTTTTCTCTCATACACACTCGCAGGTAGGGGTGACACCCTTATCTCTCATACACACTCGCAGGTAGGGGTGACACCCTTCTCTCTCATACACACACACTCAAAGGTAGGGGCAACACCCTTCTCTCATACACACACGCTCTCAGGTAGGGGCGACACCCTTCTCTCATACACACACACTCGCAGGTAGGGATGACACCTTTCTCGCTCATACACACTCACAGGTAGGGACGACACCGTTCGCTCTCGTACACACTCACTCACAGGTAGGGGTGACACCCTTCTCTCTCATACACACACACTCACAGGTAGGGGCGACACCCTTCTCTCTCATATACAGTCACTCACAGGTAGGGGCGACACCCTTCTCTCTTATACACACACTCACAGGTAGGGGCAGGTGATTGACACAGGTGGAGAGGAAATTTCGATTTGGATCCCCTGTCAAGGTTGGAGATCATTGGTCCGAGATATAATATATTTATAAAAATATTACAATTGTAATAAAATAAATACAGTGGAATGTCACCATTAAATTATGGACAAAAGTGACCTGAATAGTGAGGTGACCATATTAGCAGAACTAATTTCCTGTACCCTACAGTTAAAAAATAATTTGTGACTCCTAGGGTGGCCTTAGTTGCGAGGTGGCTGTATTACCAAGGTAACCGTAAAGCAAGGTATGAGTGTACTTGTTATATCATAAAATTATGTATGAAATAATAATAATAAGAAAATCAATATAAATATGGACCTTAGTAAAATCAGTACAAATGTGACAAGAGGTAACTAGATGATTGTTATTGGCGTGTGATGTACTTGCAGACCTACGACAAGCCAGGATTCCATGCGGGTACCCCGCCTCCTTTCAACCTGCCCTTAGCAACGGGTTCTCAAGCCGCTCCCCTCGCAGCTCCGACCGGTTATGGCGCCCCCTACATGTCGATGGTGCCACCTCACTCTCAGATGCTGCATCACCACATGCAACAGGTGAGGCAACGTCTGAATGGCGTCTCGTGTAGCCTGCAAGTGTGTGTGTAGGAGTGCACTTGGTGTTACCCCTCCAGGTACAAGTGCACGTAAACACCTGAGGTAAATCTTGTGTAGGAGTGCACTTTGTGTTACCCCTCCAGGTACAAGTGCACGTAAACACCTGAGGTAAATCTTTTGTAGGAGTGCACTTTGTGTTACCCCTCCAGGTACAAGTGCATGTAAACACGTGAGGTAAATCTTGTGTAGGAGTGCACTTTGTGTTACCCCTCCAGGTACAAGTGCACGTAAACACCTGAGGTAAATCTTGTGTAGGAGTGCACTTTGTGTTACCCCTCCAGGTACAAGTGCACGTAAACACCTATGTAAATCTTGTGTAGGAGTGCACTTTGTTTTACCCCTCCAGGTACAAGTGCACGTAAACACCTATGTAAATCTTGTGTAGGAGTACACTTTGTGTTACCCCTCCAGGTACAAGTGCACGTAAACACCTGAGGTAAATCTTGTGTAGGAGTGCACTTTGTGTTACCCCTCCAGGTACAAGTGCACGTAAACATCTGAGGTAAATCTTGTGTAGGAGTGCACTTTGTGTTACCCCTCCAGGTACAAGTGCACGTAAACACCTATGTAAATCTTGTGTAGGAGTGCACTTTGTTTTACCCCTCCAGGTACAAGTGCACGTAAACACCTATGTAAATCTTGTTTAGGAGTACACTTTGTGTTACCCCTCCAGGTACAAGTGCACGTAAACACCTGAGGTAAATCTTGTGTAGGAGTGCACTTTGTGTTACCCCTCCAGGTACAAGTGCACGTAAACATCTGAGGTAAATCTTTTGTAGGAGTGCACTTTGTGTTACCACCCAGGTACAAGTGCACATAAACACCTGAGGTAAATCTTGTGTAGGAGTGCACTTTGTGTTACCCCTCCAGGTACAAGTGCACGTAAACACCTGAGGTAAATCTTGTGTAGGAGTGCACTTTGTGTTACCCCTCCAGGTACAAGTGCACGTAAACACCCGAGGTAAATCTTGTGTAGGAGTGCACTTTGTGTTACCCCTCCAGGTACAAGTGCACGTAAACACCTGAGGTAAATCTTGTGTAGGAGTGCACTTTGTGTTACCCCTCCAGGTACAAGTGCACGTAAACATCTGATGTAAATCTTTTGTAGGAGTGCACTTTGTGTTACCACCCAGGTACAAGTGCACGTAAACACCTGAGGTAAATCTTGTGTAGGAGTTCACTTTGTGTTACCACCCAGGTACAAGTGCACGTAAACACCTGAGGTAAATCTTGTGTAGGAGTGCACTTTGTGTTACCACCCAGGTACAAGTGCACGTAAACACCTGAGGTAAATCTTGTGTAGGAGTGCACTTTGTGTTACCTCTCCAGGTACAAGTGCACATAAACACCTGATGTAAATCTTGTCAAAAGTACCTTCACTCTGACCTTCAGCCTAATACTAATTCCTTTTGCACATCAGACCAACCATTTGTACGTGAAGTGGTAGCATGAAGCCATCACACCGTGTGTGTATCGTGGTGTAACATATGAGGTTTGTGAGTGAATGAGTGAGTGACTGAGGTACAGTGCACTCTGGATAAGTCAACCCTCCAGGAACCCATGACAGAAGTTCCACCACCTATGTTTTAGTGCCTATAGGCCTGGGACTGAGGAAAAAGATCGACAACCGAAAATCCAGTTTATGCGAGTTACCTAGAGTGCACTGTAGTTAGTGGGCATGTACTTGACATTCACAATTCACAATGTGTGTATTTGTATACATTTCTTTGTGCATCATTATTTAGGTGTGTACGTACATCCATACAATGTAACACATTTCCATTTGTAAGAAATTAAAGTTACTTACAAGTGTGTGTGTGTGTGTGCATGCGCGTGTGCGTGCATGCATGAATGAGAATATATATGCAAGTTCAGGTTTACTTATATTACATTATTGACTTTTTGGTTTTCTACCATGAATAATATTGTGTCAAGAGGAAGTAATCAGACCATAAGGCCTGTATTCAAGGGGATTCAATAATGCAGTAATAATAGTTGTACACTCTTATAAACTTATTCTGCCGTTCAACCTTTGCTAAACGTCAGTTTATGTTGTGACCGAATTTGTGTTTCTTGCAGGACTCAACAGGTGGCAGCAGTCGCAGCTCGCAGCAATCGGCCACGCAGCCGAAGCCGGGTGTTGCTAAGAGCTACAGTACCGGCTACTGGGGTGGCAACTAGTGTGTTGTCATGGAAACCGCATCAGTAACTTTTCTGCCTTGGTACCCGCCCCCTTTGTATAAGATCTGTAGTCAGTTGCGTGTGGTTGTTTGTTTAGAGAGATCTTACTACGAGAGCCATGTGCGTCTCCATCCATGCTCAGGCTGCAGGCATATCTCTGGTCAGTCTCGCGTCACACACGGGCTGATACGGGCAAGTTTGGTCCCGTCAATGATTGCCGCTAGCCTGACATTAGGCGAATTCGGTTCCCACAATGATTGATTGCTGCTTGCTGGTCGGCAACGACAGATCTGGTTAACTTGTTATCGATGTTGGATGCTTATGGTGACAGTGCTGTTTTATTCAAGTTAAACATTTCTCTGATTGCTGTTAGTTGACTGTCTGCCAAACAAACGGAAATAGATTGTTTTCGAGCAAAACGTATGTACAAAAAGAGGAACCTGCATGAGATGTGATTGGTGTACTGCTGCTACTACAGATGCATTTCAGTTGTATTTAGACGGTATCGTGTACAGTTTAATAGATATTTTTGTCATTGTCTTCGTCTATTGAGACTCGTGTTTGGATTACAGCTACCGCGCCTGGCATCTCTTTCTCGCTGGACACTACTGCTTTGTTTCTTTATTGTATTCATAAAATTGTGTATAGCCGTTAGCAGTAGCAGTCAGTTAAACTACTATGATTACTATTGTATTAATAACCTTGGACGTTTTATGACGGGAATGACGTCAATTTTGTTGACTTGCTCTCTGTTATTCGCATATATAGCAAGGATACGAGTACGTCATGTTCGATCACATGTAACTGTAATAAAAGATTAAAACTACAATTTCCCCACAATTTGCGGTTTTAGGTTAATGCATTTATTTGGTTATGGCTGCAAGCTCCCAGACAATAGGTGAATTGCTGTATTTTGGCAATTCTTCAACAGATCGTTACGAAATGTTCAACATATATTATATTTATGGTATAAAACGAAGGCAAAATAATACATTTAAACTAATTTGCATATTGGTAACCATGGTAACCACTTAAAAGCTCGCACCTGTGTCACGTATAGTGTGCTATATTTTAGTGTTCTTTTACACACATGGCTGATATGAAAATTACCCTTATAACAAATTAAAAAGAACAATATCGTAAACAACTTGTAATCTTTGCAGATGCACATTTGGCCCCGACTCCCACCATGCATATGTGCTAGACTAATTTTTACCTTGATTGCAAATGTATTTTAAATTTTGTGATAATTTCAGTTGCTTATATTTGGGTAAACAGGAATTGTCAAGGTGAGGAAATTTACAATGATCTTTTAACCAAATGACTTATGGACATTGTTTCCAAGCGCATGTTCCGAAAGTGTCGTGTAAATGATAGTTCATAAGAGTTGAGTAATGACACACTCGCGCTTCAGCAGTAGGCAATACATTTATTTCAAGGCATGGCTGATTGACAGGCAAACAAATGTTACTAACAAACAGTGGATAATATTGCAATCAACAATGTAGACTACAAAAAGCATACATCTGTGTATCTTCCAGCACCACAGAAGTGTTCATCTAGCAATTGCACCAGATGTAAGACCCATATAATGCTTTCAAAGAAAGTGTCCAGATTTCAACATGTTTTCTTGTGAAACTACGGTATAAGGATGATTTTTGTAAAAACAAACTCGGTAGATTTTACAAATATGTGCCAAAGCCAGCCACACGTGATATAACTGAACCCTTGTTTAATTGTTGGCCCTGTTCTTATGCATATTTGAAACATTCTTTATCACCAATATATTATATTTTTAAATACAATAAAGGACACAACAGCGAGTTAGCTAGAATGGATGAAGGTCGTCTGTGTTTGTAAAACAATGTTAACAATTCTGTCGCAGGAAGAGACACAAATGTCATTATAAGTAGGCGGTGGTGATCATGCAATTACAATACAATTACATCAGTTTCTTCTATCTTGGTAGACTCGCGTAGAAAAACAGACCACAGCATATCATCAAGCCATTCGCTATATATACACCACTGTGTAGTATCATGATTTTTACTAACGTCAATCGCCAACGTAATCTGCACCATTCGGAAGCAGACGATCGTTGGATCATACACTGTGTCTTGAGTACAAGTAAATATAAAAGCGATTGCCACAAGTGCAAACGGACACACGTGGCGGAAAGTTGGCGTAAGACGCAGCATCATTTGCTGGGATTGTACTCGGTCACCCGATCGAAGGGTGGAACACCTCCGCAACTAATGTGTCGCCATGATGCTTCGAGAATGCAACACCAAGCACAATTTAAGCCAGTACGTAGTAGTGTGTGTAAAGTGTGTAGACGGTACTTGTCAAAAATGACTAGATTGCTAGAAAATAATACTTATAGCCAGGTGCGTGAACCACAACTACTGCTGGTTGGCCAGCCCAACACGTCTCGGCTGTGGTAAGACAAGTCGACCTCAGCTACTGTGGTACATGGCTACCTGCTGGTGATAGGACATCCACAGATTTAGCAGCAGACACAACAGCTGCGGATGATTCGGTACAATTTTTTGCGAATCCAATCCACAAAATTACATTTAACTCGGTCGGAATACTTTCTGACAGCCACTGTGGATATTGAATAACCACGCCATCGCCTCATGTTTGAGTGCTGCCACCTACTGGACGATCTGATCGACCCAGACCACGCGATTAACATTATACCAATACCCTGGTTTTGTTTCAACCACACACATTAACTGAATCAGAATTGAAAACGTTATCAAGAAGTCTGGCTGCACGCAGCCCTGGTGAAGCTTTTACATCATCCGTTTCGATGATATAATTACCAAAATAAATTATTTACACCGCGCTAAATACCCAGTGACTGTTTTCAAGTTACAAACAACGTTTTGACAAGCTGTGAATCCTTCAGCCTAATGTCTGTTGCGTGGCAAACATGACACACACATCAAGTAATCATAGGCACATTAATTAGTTGTGTTTCCCCACAATATCGAAGGCAAAGCATTCTACGATGTCTACGTAATGTCAGTTTAGAATATTGTCAAACACAGTATGTCATGTCCTTCTATGTATGGCGTCTTCAATAACATTATCCAACGTCTCTTGACTGGCCTGCCCGTGCTGTGCGATGTCCGACGTCACATGGAGACGGGAGCGAGTGGTCTAGGCATTGACAACAATAGCAGAACTCGCGGCGCTGGGCTGACTCTTGCCCCGCACTCAGAACTCGATGCGATAGGCAGAGCAGCTCGCCTCATGATCCTGCAGCTGGATGGTGCAACGACTGGCGGATGGCGCCACCGTGATCTTCTGCCGAGTCAGCTCATCATGGTGTAGCGCCATCCAGTGGCGTAGTGTGTCGTTCTCGTACGTCGGGATGAGCGTCACCTCGCTGGGCTCGGTGTCGCCGTTGCTCCACGTCTGTTTCGCCTCAAGCAGCGCATCGAGGATGGCGACGGTTGGACTGAGCGCACTCAGTACATAGTTGCGTGCGCGCACCTTGCGAAAGAAGTCGCTGTCGACGTACTGCGAGTCTCCGTGGCATGGGATGTACGTGAGGTCTACGTAGACTGGTACAATCGGCGGGCCGCTCCTCGCCGACTTGTTGGCCATCGTGCGACTAGTGGATGTTACTACAGACGGTACCAGACGTCTGGTTGATGCTGGCTTGTGGGCTATCTTCTGTTGCTGGGCACTCGTGTCCACCTTAGGTAGGTTTGGTGCAGACGCGGGGCGCGGTGTCTTTTGGGTAATGTTTGACCTGCGGCGTGCTGCGGCATCCTTCGCCGCGGTCGAACCTCCGTTCTTCTCGTCTCTCTTCTGGTTGTTGTCTCCCGCGGAGTTCTCCTTCCTTGCACCGGGAGCAACCTTGTGCATCTTCGTCGCCGAAGCCGATGGCACCGACGGCTTTGTTGTAGCGGTCTTTTTCGTGTCTTCACCACTAAGGGGTGCTCGCGACTTGGACGGAGTTGACGTCACCTTTGTCTTGGGGGTGGTTTTATTTTTGGCGATCGCTGTGTCGGATGGTGCCTTCTTGTCCGTTGTAGCCTTCGGACCACCCGAGCTCTTGCGGGAAGCACTCTTCTTTGGAGCAATGCTGGTCCTGTCTGGTGCAGGCAGACCCATTGGATGTCCCCATGACTCGAGCGGGTCGAATCCAAGTGTTCCGTTCCTCTCAAGCGCCTCGCGCTGCTCCTCCGGGTGGTCACCGAGTGGCTTGAACGGGTCTCCGAAGGGGTTGGTGCATGCCGGTGGAGACCCGCCATCTCCCTTGTTCGGTTCCGCTGGAATGTCCTCTTGCGACTCCATTAGGTAGCCGCCGTCGCTGCCCGTGAAGGGGTTCGTCTGGCCATGCGTGGTCTGGTCGCCGGACATCATGTCGAAGGGGTTCATCTGCTGCTGGTGCGGCGCCAGGTCTCCCAGCAGGTCGACGGGGCTGACATCCTGGCTCGCTTCTTCGGTGGCCGGGCTCGTTTCGGGGGAGGCCGACTCCTGTGGGATGACATCGGGGGTATTGTCGGCGACGTCGTCTGCTGATGCGGCGCTGGTTGGTGACGCAACGTCGGTTTCATCACTTGCCATCTTCCGGTCGTTGGCGGCCACCGACTCTCTGCCCGGCATGATATCCTGCTTTACCGTGGAACTGACAGCACTGTCTTCAGCACCTTCTGCCTCCATCCTTGGCGCTTCCGCTTCCACGAGTGCAACGTCTTCTGGGGCTTCTTGCGTCATGGCGGCGGCGGCGGCTTCCTCTGGTACAGTCTCCATCTCGGCACTGCTGTCGAGTTGAGGCACTGGTGAAACAGCGTTTGGCGACATCGACATGTCATCAGAATCTGCGTCCAGTCCATATGCTGGCGCAGTGTCGAGGGCATTCGTGGCCATGGCTGCTGGCTCGGTGGTGTCGACCGCCAGGCCAACGTCTTGCTCTCCCATCGCTGTTTCTTGCTCTATGTCTTCTGGCTGTCTGGAAACCTCTGACGGTTCTTCTTTATTGTACAGCGTCTCTTCTTTCGCCTGTTCTTCAAGTTGCTGTGCCTGTTCTTCAAGTCTGGCTTGCTCTGCCGCAAGTTGTTTCTGTTCTTCAAGTTGTGCTTGTTCTTCAAGCTGTGCCTGTTCTTCAAGTTTAACTTGCTCTGCCATAAGCTGTGCCTGTTCTTCAAGTCGTGCCTGTTCTTCAAGTTGTGCCTGTTTTTCAAATTTGGCTTGCTCTTCTGCCAGCTGTGCCTGTTCCAGAAGTCTGGCTTGTTCTTCAAGTCTGGCTTGTTCTTCGAGTCTGGCTTGTTCTTCAAGTCTGACTTGTTCTGCTTCAAGCTGTGCATGTTCTTCAAGTCTGGCTTGTTCTGCTTCGAGCTGTGCCCGTTCTTCGAGTCTGGCTTGTTCTTCAAGTCTGGCTTGTTCTTCGAGTCTGGTTTGTTCTTCAAGTCTGGCTTGTTCTTCGAGTCTGGCTTGTTCTTCGAGTCTGGCTTGTTCTGCTTCAAGCTGAGCCTGTTCTTCAAATCTGGCTTGTTCTGCTTCAAGCTGAGCCTGTTCTTCAAATCTGGCTTGTTCTGCTTCAAGCTGAGCCTGTTTTTCAAATCTGGCTTGTTCTGCTTCAAACTGAGCCTGTTCTTGAAGTCTGGCTTGTTCTTGAAGTCTGGCTTGTTCTGCTTCAAACTGTGCTTGTTCTTCGAGTCTGGCTTGTTCTGCTTCAAGCTGTGCCTGTTCTTCAAGCTGTAATTGTTCTTGAAGTCTGGCTTGTTCTTCGAGTCTGGCTTGTTTTGCTTCAAGCTGTGCCTGTTCTTCGAGTCTGGCTTGTTCTTCAAGTCTGGCTTGTTCTGCTTCAAGCTGTGCCTGTTCTTCACGCTGTAACTGTTCTTCAAGTCTGGCTTGTTCTGCTTCAAGCTGTGCCTGTTCTTCAAGCTGTAATTGTTCTTGAAGTCTGGCTTGTTCTTCGAGTCTGGCTTGTTTTGCTTCAAGCTGTGCCTGTTCTTCGAGTCTGGCTTGTTCTTCAAGTCTGGCTTGTTCTGCTTCAAGCTGTGCCTGTTCTTCACGCTGTAACTGTTCTTCAAGTCTGGCTTGTTCTGCTTCAAGCTGTGCCTGTTCTTCAAGCTGTAATTGTTCTTGAAGTCTGGCTTGTTCTTCGAGTCTGGCTTGTTTTGCTTCAAGCTGTGCCTGTTCTTCGAGTCTGACTTGTTCTTCAAGTCTGGCTTGTTCTGCTTCAAGCTGTGCCTGTTCTTCAAGCTGTAACTGTTCTTCAAGTCTGGCTTGTTCTGCTTCAAGCTGTGCCTGTTCTTCGAGTCTGGCTTGCTCTGCCATTAGCAGTGCCTGTTCTTCGAGTTGCGCCTGTTCGTTAATTTGGGCTTGCTTTGCTGCTAACTGTGCCTGTTCTTCAAATTCAGCATTGTGTTCATCCTCCATGGTGTAGACAGGTTCGTGGGGGGAGGGAAGACCTTCTGGTGCAGTTCCACCAAACACACCTTGGTCAGCTTCAGGGGCCAAGGGTGCTTTGATGTCAGTAAGTTCCAACGGCTGCTGACTGTAGTCTTGCTGCACCTCAGCTGCGTCATAGGAGCCAGGTTCCTCGGGAGCCCCATGGGTCAATGCCATAGTTTCAGCCTCTTCTGCAGTGTCTATGTCCTTCTCCTCATCGTAGATGCTACCAAACAGCTGCTTCTCATTCATGCACTGCGTCTCGTCAGCGACCTGGCTAATGATTGCATCCTGTGGGGTTGCGTCAATGATCCCTTGATCCTCCATGTTCGACTGAGACGGGCTGGCAAATGCTGCGGTGTCAAAGCGTGTTGGATCGGGCAGCGGTTCGGGTGAGTCTGTCCCTGTGACAACACGCTGGTCAGCCTCGGGCATGTCGGCCTGGTGGATATCATCCTGGGCTGCCTCTTGTGGTTTTGGTGCCTCTTCCTGTGGTGCGGCGGCCTCTACCTCGGGAGAGGGCACTGGCACAATCTCATGCTGGCACGGCTCCGCTGTCGGCTCCTTCACGGCCACGTCCAACTGCTTGTTGTCTTTGTTTTTCTTCGGGGGGGTCGTAGGAGTGGTGCCTTTGGGGCTGCTGCCGTTCTTTGACGATGCAGATGGTGAGGTCTTCCTCTTTGTTGTGGGTGCTGTCGACGCTCTCTTGTTGTTCTTCAGCTCCCTTGCAGACGTCTTGGTGGCAAGCGGAGCTTTCTGGGTTTTTCTGTCTGCGGCCAGCTTTGCTTCCTTGTCGACCTTGGGTGGCAAGGACGCCCTCGGAGAGGGTCCCCTGGTGGTGGGCCGATCGGTGGTTGCATGACGCACTTTTGTCTTGTTAGCGGACATATGCCGAGACTTTTCGGTGCACGTTGCATGCTGTAGGATGTCGAGATTCTTCAGTTTGTCCAAGCCTTCGAACACTTTGTATTGTGGACTGTTGCCGGGGAACATGATGCGGGTGATGTTCTCTGTGGCGCACGCCGGCCGCCAGACTACCAGGGCACAGACCGATGTCACGTTGGGCAGTGGGATGCCATGACCTTTAGTGCCTGACTTTGTCACTGACGAGAAACTGGTGACGTTCTTCTGCCACTGACTGATAAACTCCTTCAGCTCTCGGCTCTCCGTAATTGGATTCAGCACGTACATGTCCAATGAGCCGTGCCCGACTTTGTGGTACAGGTTCACTGGCTGAATTGTGTTGCTCGACACGACCCCGACGCAGGGGTGCGGACCCTGCCCGAGGGCGCACAGGTTCTCAACGATGCGGTTGCCCTCACTGATGACATTCACTAGCAAACTCATGGGCTTGTGGGCGCCCTGGTTCTCTGGCTCCATGTCTCCGTTGGGCGAGTGCTTCGGTGCGTGCTTCTCGACGCTGTTAAAGTACGTGCAGCCGATCTCTGGGTGCACGTTCTCGTGTGACTTCCTCTCGAGCACGCTGCTCACACCAAACAGGTTGTCCTCGCCAACATGCGAGAGGAGAATTGCGTCAATGCGATCGAGGTGGCGTGTGAAGTCCCAGAAGCACGCCTTGCGCGTGTACCCACCATTCACCAGTAGGTTGAAGCCGCTGATCCCAAGCAGTGCCGAGTCACCCTGTCCACCGGGGAAGATGTACAGGGTCGGGTGTGTGAAGCGGATGTTGCCGACGATGCTCGACGGCTGCAGGATCTGCTTGACGGGCCGCGGCTGCACGAAGGAGGCGACGTACGCCGTGAACTGGATTACACCATTGATTTCATCCAACCTCGGCGCCACGTTCACCTGTATCTGCAGCTGCTTGCCGAAGCTCGTCTTCGCGACGTGACTGGCCGACCACTCGCCCTCCCCTGCCGTGTGTAGACAGAAGGTGCTGTCACCTGGCTGCTGGCTGAGGGCGTTCGCGACGTCGCCATCACGGAAGGCTGCGGCGAACTTCTCGAAGGAGAGCAAGCCGTCTTGTAACACCCAACCACCACTGCCCTGAACGGTGTGTCCGGCGAACACCAGGTGGCGGTGTCGGGCAGCAGTCTGAAGGATGTCTTGAAGGCTGCCGAGGACGGTCTGTACTGTGGGGTTGACCAGCACCTCCGCCTGGAGACTCTCTGAATCATGGAGCACGCGTCGCTCACCTGAAACACAACATGCGTCTGTAAATATCGTCTGTTAACATGATTTGTCACAGCAAACCAGATATTAAGTCACACAGGCCTAATCTGCACACCAACCAAAAATATCTGTCCAGGTTAATTTTCCTTGACAAATAATCAAAATCTCCTAAAAAATGTATGGTGACTATGGGCAGTGAATTTGCACACAGCCCGGTTTGTAAACCCGTTTTCTCAAAACGTTGCTTTTTAAGATTTGGATTCGTTTAACAATAAATAAAAAACTATGGAAGATATTTAATCAAATGAGATATCCTTTTAAAACTTACAATATGTGGAATCCAAAAAGATGCAACACTTTATTTGATAATTTGGCAACTTAATGCCCACTTTGCTGTAGAAGGACACATGATCTTTTAATAAAATGGTCTTTTTTAATAATATGACCATTTACATAGCATAAGCTGATTTGGTCTAAGAAGGTATGGCAACCAAATATACCATGCTGCAAACATACCGACATTGAACCATTTTAAAGATTACGTTCATTGTATTTTTCAATATGTTTCGTGCTATAAGACTGAACTGTGAAATCCTTATCCTAGCTTGCAATGTTCCCAGAGATTTTCAACAATCATTATTTCGCAATACTACTTATTATAGACATATGGCATTATATATCAACATTTGTAATTATTATGGATCACATCCAACAATCGTTATTTTCCACAATTTCTAGTTATCACAGTTCAATCCCAGCAAGTTCTATTATTTTCCTACATTTCTTTTTATGGATCATTTCCCATAATTTTTTGTTATTACACTTAGATCAATTCCAGTCTGCCACCTATTGTTATTTCCCAACATTTCTAATTATTATGCTTCAATTCCAGGAAATGTTTCCTACATTTCTTGTTATTAGGGATCATGTCCTTAAACATGTCCAGTTATCATGGATCAATGCCATCAATAATTATTTAAAAAATGTCTACTTATTACAGATCACTTCCGGTCTGCCAACCACTGTTATTTCCCAACATTTCCTAGTTATTTACAGATATCTGCCAGTTATGATTATTATGTTGCCAACAAGAACATGTTGGCCAGTAAATGTTGCCAACATTTCTTGTTATTTCCCAACATTTGTAGCTATCAGAGACAGCTGTATGGATAAGTTATTCGACTAGACAGCACAGTCAGCTACAGTGGGGTGGTGGGGAGGCCATTACATCACCGGGTATGATAATGACTCACAGACATGGCACCCACTACAGCTGGCATCCTGCTATTTACACACACACAAACACACACGCCTGATTAACATTTGTGACATCACCAGACACATAGAGCCATAAATACAGCATCCACCGAGTGTAGCGCCACTCTCTTGCGCATGCGTCCACCGTCCGTCACAATTAGAAACCGGTATAAAAAGCATCTATTTCTTATTATCAAGACAGTCTATTGTGTGGTTCACCACGTTTGTTGGCATGCTTAACATCTCATTAACTCGAAACTGAGGGGTAAAACCTTGTGCATTTGAATCCACAATAGGTGTATTTTAGTTGCAAAACAGAAATAGTCTTGTTAAACTGAATGTCATATATTTAGTGGCATATTTGTTTTATTTAAAAAAAACTTTCCATAGTTCCATGTACGTCACTACATTTTATTATGTGTTGAATAGGCTGGTCCCGGATATATAGCTCTACAGAAATGTTAGTAATAATAGCAGGTAAGAAATTACATACATGACACGTGGATCTCGTTAACACATAACCTTGTCAACCCAGACAATTACCTACGCTGTGTGGCATTTGAGTAAATACAATCCTACTGGAGCTTAATAATATCATAAATTGTATTTCATACAAAGGGAGCCTCTAGTAACTGAACCCTGGGCAAATGACAGGGAATGAGATAAGAGAAATTGCACGTAAATTACCCATCATGTTTTTTAAGTATGCCAATAACGTTGCATTGATTTTTTTGGTAGAGGAAATATTTGGTCCACTTGCGCTCTTGTCAATAGCAGTTCAGCAAGTCATGTGATAGTATGCAACATTGGGTTTGATTATAAAAATCTACTACAAGTACTATATTATATATCATATTCTATATACCTAAACAAAATGTTGTTTATGTGGTCCATTTTACAATTCTAATAGTTGGTAGGATGTAGTTTAAGAATGTTGGTCGCAATTAATTATTATATTATTATATAACATATTATTATTATTGCTCTACTCTTCTTTCCCGTGTATGTGCGGGGTGAAGCTGGTCTCGATACTGGTCCTTGATTTCTGTTCTCTTCTCTCCCCCCTCACAGTTCTTACACTGCTGTCTCCACCAACCATCTCTACTCCCCTCATCCTTTCATTGCTGTCTCCACCAACCATCTCTACTCCCCTCTTCCTTTCACTGCTGCCTCCACCAACCATCTCTACTCCCCTCTTCATTTCACTGCTGTCTCCACCAACCATCTCTACTCCCCTCTTCATTTCGCTGCTGTCTCCACCAACCATCTCTACTCCCCTCTTCCTTTCGCTGCTGTCTCCACCAACCATCTCTACTCCCCTCTTCCTTTCGCTGCTGTCTCCACCAACCATCTCTACTCCCCTCTTCCTTTCGCTGCTGTCTCCTCCAACCATCTCTACTCCCCTCTTCCTTTCGCTGCTGTCTCCACCAACCATCTCTACTCCCCTCTTCCTTTCGCTGCTGTCTCCACCAACCATCTCTACTCCCCTCTTCCTTTCGCTGCTGTCTCCACCAACCATCTCTACTCTCCTCTTCCTTTCGCTGCTGTCTCCACCAACCATCTCTACTCCCCTCTTTGTTTCGCTGCTGTCTCCACCAACCATCTCTACTCCCCTCTTCCTTTCGCTTCTGTCTCCACCAACCATCTCTACTCCCCTCTTCCTTTCGCTGCTGTCTCCACCAACCATCTCTACTCCCCTCTTCCTTTCGCTGCTGTCTCCACCAACCATCTCTACTCCCCTCTTCCTTTCGCTGCTGTCTCCACCAACCATCTCTACTCCCCTCTTCCTTTCGCTGTTGTCTCCACCAACCATCTCTACTCCCCTCTTCCTTTCACTGCTGTCTCCACCAACCATCTCTACTCCCCTCTTCCTTTCACTGCTGTCTCCACCAACCATCTCTACTCCCCTCTTCCTTTTGCTGCTGTCTCCACCAACCATCTCTACTCCCCTCTTCTTTCGCTGCTGTCTCCTCCAACCATCTCTACTCCCCTCTTCCTTTCGCTGCTGTCTCCACCAACCATCTCTACTCCCCTCTTCCTTTCGCTGCTGTCTCCACCAACCATCTCTACTCTCCTCTTCCTTTCGCTGCTGTCTCCACCAACCATCTCTACTCCCCTCTTCCTTTCACTGCTGTCTCCACCAACCATCTCTACTCCCCTCTTCCTTTCACTGCTGTCTCCACCAACCATCTCTACTCCCCTCTTCCTTTCGCTGCTGTCTCCACCAACCATCTCTACTCCCCTCTTCCTTTCGCTGCTGTCTCCACCAACCATCTCTACTCCCCCTCTTCCTTTCGCTGCTGTCTCCACCAACCATCTCTACTCCCCTCTTCCTTTCACTGCTGTCTCCACCAACCATCTCTACTCCCCTCTTCCTTTCACTGCTGTCTCCACCAACCATCTCTACTCCCCTCTTCCTTTCGCTGCTGTCTCCACCAACCATCTCTACTCCCTTCCTTTTGCTGCTGTCTCCACCAACCATCTCTATTCCCCTCTTCCTTTCGCTGCTGTCTCAACCAACCATCTCTACTCCCCTCTTCCTTTCGCTGCTGCCTCTACCAACCATCTCTACTCCCCTCTTCCTTTCGCTGCTGTCTCCACCAACCAATTAATCACATCATTTCATTAGTGATACATTTATATGATTACGTGGTTGACATAATTTTCGACTACAATTACACCTTAGTGTAATGTGATACCATTAATTATGTTTACAACTGTAATTTAACCAAATTTGATAACCCATGTACCCCCTTGTGCAGACCATCTAACATGGCATCGTCTACTGTGTCTAACAAACAGTAACCTGAGTGACATTCAGCTGAAATCAATCGAGATATAATCGTCCAATCGGAACACTAAAATAACCAGACTGAAGAATGCACGCAAAAATCCAACTCTCATGCATGAATGTAAGTCAACAATGGCACATGATCCAACTGTCATGCACGAATGTAAGTCAACAATGGCACATGATCACGGTGGAAATACCAAACTCAGTTGTCCATATGATATCACCATAGCGGGTTAATCTCCTATACAGTAGCCACCCACTAGCATCTTTCTCCATCCTGCAGCCTCTGTTACTAATTCACACGCATGATGCACGTTTGCACAGATAATATTATTGACCACCACGTGTACCAGCTTGCAATTCAAAATGGACACAACATCATACATACAGTGAGATCTGTTTCAGTTAGAAGTCGTCAGAAACAAAATGGGTCATTTACTTTCAAAATCTAAAATTCCCTCCAATTGCATGTTAAATTGCTACTTGTTTACGCTGACACATGGGGCAATAACCAAAGACAACTTCTGGCACAGAAACATCAGCTAAGTGATTACAATATGGGAGAGACACACAGCGGTCAACATAAACAGGGGTTAATACTTCCGATGCAATAAATTGCACATTGATTTGGTAGAATGTCCTGCCCTTGGATAACCTGTTCATCTGAATACCAACTGACTGATACTGGAAACTCAATCACTGAACTTAACAGCATCTGTTCTCTTAATTCCTTCATGGGTCACTAGTCTAATTGTACCCTTCTCGTTCATTATATGTGTGTGTGTGTGTGTGTGTGTGTGTGTGTGTGTGTGTGTGCGTGCGTGCGTTTGTGGCATGCATGTAAGTGTGTGGTATGCATGCACTGTAGTCACTATAACCTTACTGCTTGCAGTCACACGAGAATTAGACATCACCGAAAGGGCAGTAGTAATCACAATTTCAAAGTATTGTTACTTCCTGTTATTAGTGTAGAATAAATCACCATATACATCAAATATTAATACTTAATTTCGAGCATCTGCCACACCGTCTAATCACAAGGGGCCCGATTGTTAGTCGATGTGCTTAATGCTTCATAGGCACATAACGAGAAAGGCCGATAGTCAGAGAGAGATTCAGAGAGGCACAGAGAGAGATATGGAGAGAGAGAGAGAGGGAGGGAGGGAGAGAGGGAGAGAGAGACAGAGGGAGGGGGAGCATGGGAGAGAGGGAGAGTGGGGAGAGGGATAGAGTGGGAGAGAGAGAGGAAGAGGGGGAGATAGGGAGAAAGTGGGAGAGGAGAATGGGAGAGAGGGAGAAAGGGAGAGTGGGAGATAGAGGGATAGGGAGAGAGTGGGTGAGAGGGAGGGAGAGGGGGAGAGAGGGAGAGATGTAGAGAGCGGGAGAGAGATAGGGAGAGTGGGAGGGGGAGAGAGGGAGAGTGGGAGAGGGAGACAGTTAGGAAGAGATAGCCAATGGGCTGACACAGAGACCACAAGTGTCTATTTGAATTCCTGCTGCAACTGCGGCAACTGCTGTGCCGTGGATGGCTTATAATATGCCACAGTGTCACTGTGCATAGTTAAGTTGGGAGCAGCACACGGAAAATGTGACTCACCTCACACCTTTCCGAGTTATGTAGACAGTACCGCCACGTAAGCAACTTGGTGATTTGATGAGTAGGTTTCCATGTAGACAATATCTGTCTTGCAATAAGGGCTTTAGGAGAGACATGGAGTTGGTGGTCATGTCAGGTAGATGTCTTACTATCCTTGTGAGAGGGAGTAGGTGGTCATGTCAGGTAGATGTCTTACTATCCTTGTGAGAGGGAGTAGGTGGTCATGTCAGGTAGATGTCTTACTGTCCAGGGAGAGACCTTGTGAGAGGGAGTAGGTGGTCATGTCAGGTAGATGTCTTACAGTCCAGGGAGAGACCTTGTGAGAGGGAGTAGGTGGTCATGTCAGGTAGATGTCTTACTATCCTTGTGAGAGGGAGTAGGTGGTCATGTCAGGTAGATGTCTTACTGTCCAGGGAGAGACCTTGTGAGAGGGAGTAGGTGGTCATGTCAGGTAGATGTCTTACTGTCCAGGGAGAGACCTTGAGGGGGAGTACGTGGTCCTGTCAGGTAGATGTCTTACAGTCCAGGGAGAGACCTTGTGAGAGGGAGTAGGTGGTCATGTCGGGTAGATGTCTTACTATCCTTGTGAGAGGGAGTAGGTGGTCATGTCAGGTAGATGTCTTACTGTCCAGGGAGAGACCTTGTGAGAGGGAGTAGGTGGTCATGTCAGGTAGATGTCTTACTGTCCAGGGAGAGACCTTGAGGGGGAGTACGTGGTCCTGTCAGGTAGATGTCTTACTGTCCAGGGAGAGACCTTGAGAGAGGGAGTAGGTGGTCATGTCAGGTAGATGTCTTACTGTCCAGGGAGAGACCTTGTGAGAGGGAGGAGGTGGTCATGTCAGGTAGGTGTCTTATTGTCCAGGGAGAAACTTTGTGAGAGGGAGGAGGTGGTCATGTCAGGTAGATGTCTTACTGTCCAGGGAGAGACCTTGAGAGGGAGTAGGTGGTCATGTCGGGTAGATGTCTTACTGTCCAGGGAGAGACCGTGACAGGGAGTAGTCAAGCCACAAATGACATGTAATAAGTCTATCTATACCAATAAGTGCCATATTATATCACGTTGGTCAGAGACTTCCTGAATGAAACAATCCCTGGTCACTGGATTGCTCGTGATCTGTCACATCTCCAGCTTTACTGAAGTAGCCAGCAAGAAGCCCTCACCTCAAGTCAACATGTGATCATTATTTGTGGGAGAGGAAACTTTTTACAAAATAGCACCAGACTACACATGAACTGTATGGTAAGAGCCAAGTGTCCCAGAATGACGAGCTATTGGGAGTTGAAGACATTCCGGTTCCTCCAAATTAATGAGGTGAAAACCTCTGGATGCTGAAGGGGCTGTACAGCTTACACACTCTAGACCTCTCTGACCCAGGCCCCAAGGCTTCAGGGCCTACATCCACATTCCTACATGCTTATCCAGTACCATCAGCTTCCACCTCAAGCTTCCCACAAACTGGGCATTACACTTGTGGAGGTGGAAGTCAGGATGATATCTGATCCTAACCCAGATAAAGACAGCCTGGTTGAGGATAGCCACTAGAGTGTAAGGAGATACACCTAGGTTCAAGCTAATGTATACCACAGCCATGGTTCTGATATTGACCATTCTCAAGTCTAGGGTGCTTTTTTTCCTAGTAATAACTTTACCATAGCACTTCTGACTGTTCCTTTTCATAACCAATTCCATTTAAAGTGTGTACTTATATCAATTAGTTATAGTAAAGATATGACACCTCATCAACTTCTAAATACAGTAAACTGCACAAAACATGTAATTGTAAATACATTTACACAAGGAATACGTTGTAGATATATAGTGACATAAACTTCATCGCAGTATCAACATACCCAACAAACAGCCAACACATACTTGATTCTGCTATTGTCCACTTGACGGGCCATCAAGCCACAAATGGCTAAACTGACAACTGAGGTCAGCCAGAAGTATAGATCAATAAAACTACCAAGTAAATTTAAATATAATCAGTAAAATGTGCCTTGCTGTGCTGTGTAGTTCTAGGGACAATCTGAGGTATATGTTGCAATGTAACTTGAGGGTGTGAACCCTAAATATGGCTGGATACTGGTGCAGTGCCAACAGCTAGCAGCTGGGTGTACTTAGACCAACTGAGTGAGATCCCCCGCAGAGTTCAAGCTGCAGAATGGCCAAGCCTGAAGACATTTCATGATTAACCCTACTAGTCACACCTACACATTAGTTGCTCTGTTGCATGTACACACTTATATCAGTACATATCCTCTATATTTATTTCTATTAACTTCCTTCTTGCAGTGATGTGGGTTTAATCCTGAAATAACAACACATTTTCTTACTTTATAAATAATACTTTTGAAAAATATACTAAAATATGTGAGCTACTGGCGAGACATTTTCTTTATTATAAGTTTGCCATTTCTTCATCAAAACAAGAACAAGTTTTTTTTATCATTATTATAGTACATAAATAAAGATATCCAGAAAAAGGCTAGGTTTATAACAGATCGACATAATGAGACTATAAATTTTGTTTCAGAGACGTCTATAAAACTTTACATTATATCTATATATTTTCTGGATATCTTTATTTACACTGTTTATATATATATATATATATATCTTATCAGTTACATGTCTCTTAAACGAGGGAAAGAAGCTGTAATTGTTTTGCTACTGGACATTTCCATTCATACCTTCCACACACTTGTGGAGTCTTTGATTGATAACCTGAACAGAAGTGACAACTTTGACCTCCCTCACAGGAGAACATTAACAATCCCAGGCAGTCTGCATGTATGTTTGATGGCAGGAGGCTGAAATTAGCAACTGTTTACTGGGCACATATAGCATAAGGACTAAGACCTACAGGTTGTTTGCGTTAGTGTACATATTAACAGGTTGTTTGCGTTAGTGTACATATTGACAGGTTGTTTGTGTTAGTGTACATATTGACAGGTTGTTTGCGTTAGTGTACATATTGACAGGTTGTTTGCGTTAGTGTACATATTGACAGGTTGTTTGCGTTAGTGTACATATTGACAGGTTGTTTGTGTTAGTGTACATATTGACAGGTTGTTTGTGTTAGTGTACATATTGACAGGTTGTTTGCGTTAGTGTACATACTGACAGGTTGTTTGCATTCTATCCCCATTGCGTTAGTGTACATATTGACAGGTTGTTTGTGTTAGTGTACATATTGACAGGTTGTTTGTGTTAGTGTACATATTGACAGGTTGTTTGTGTTAGTGTACATATTGACAGGTTGTTTGTGTTAGTGTACATATTGACAGGTTGTTTGTGTTAGGGTACATATTGACAGGTTGTTTACGTTAGTGTACATATTGACAGGTTGTTTGCGTTAGTGTACATCTTTACAGGTTGTTTGCGTTAGTGTACATCTTTACAGGTTGTTTGCGTTAGTGTACATATTGACAGGTTGTTTGCATTAGTGTACATATTGACAGGTTGTTTGCGTTAGTGTACATATTGACAGGTTGTTTGCGTTAGTGTACATATTGACAGGTTGTTTGCGTTAGTGTACATATTGACAGGTTGTTTGTGTTAGTGTACATATTGACAGGTTGTTTGTGTTAGTGTACATATTTACAGGTTGTTTGCGTTAGTGTACATATTTAAACTGTGATTTTTATAAAAACAAATAGGCAAGTGTTACACTTGTCTTAATCATATGTTGACGATGCTGTGAAATTTTAGTGTTTTTGATACTTTATCATACACAAAGAATATTTTACACAATGTATGTATGCTATAAAAATATTGTATTTATACACCCTGTGTGAAGAAATCAGCTTGCTATTTGTGTTAAAACATTGATACACAACATAGCTAACCAATGAATAACTGTTTACACTGCGCAGTTTCACTCAGATTTTTTAAACACAAGGTGATAAATATGCCGATAATTTGGCAATAATCTTGGTGTTGAGGGAGCATGCTCACAGGGAATACTTATGCGTAATGGGTTGACTTGTCATGTCTCCACATAACTGAAGATACGGAAGAAGAGAAAGAACCGACAGTCTACTTGATACGATGACTTGTACACCAGTGAAAAAAACAGAATACTTCGGATAGGCTGTGTATGTTACTCAATCCCAGCTGAGGCACTACCCAGTCCCCCTCTATCCCCATTCCGGTTCCCTCTGTCCCCATTCCAGCTCCACCCACTATAACTAGTATAAACAGCCCCTATATGCCAGTGTCCTCACTGTGACCCAGATACAGACTGGCTTATGTTGGGTTCACAAGCTAGGATACTGGGAACTTGGGAAGTAGGAACAAATCACAGGAATGTGACTTATGGGACTGTCAAAGGAAGACACTGTAGCTATAAACGCCCCATTCACCCTAGCCCTGAGTGGCACATCTGATGGCATTACCAGAGGGTAATTTGACAAGCAGTGCAGTTCCTGTAATGGCAGCTTATGAATGGCGGCTTATGAAAACATTCCAGGAACTTTCAGACCTTCTGCTTAGGCAGGGAGATCAGTTTTAATTCCTAGATGGTAGTGTTTATCTGGTGTCGTTTATTCTGAGGTTTTTCTTAATGGTATTGGAGATAAATGTGATTCATCCCTGTCGATATGATCATAATGATCAACAGCCAGATGAGTAGAAATGGTTGAATTTAAGCTATTATTATTTGGGGGTTTGTACACCACATTGCTTAGTGTTAGTTTGGTGTTATTTGGGGGCTTGTACACCACATTGCTTAGTGTTAGTTTGGTGTTATTTGGGGGCTTGTACACCACATTGCTTAGTGTTAGTTTGGTGTTATTTGGGGGCTTGTACACCACATTGCTTAGTGTTAGTTTGGTGTTATTTGGGGGCTTGTACACCACATTGCTTAGTGTTAGTTTGATGTTATTTTGTGTCCATAGTCTATCAGTATCTCTGTATGTGTTTAGCCAGTAAATTCCATGAAAAAGAAAAATGTCAGTTCTTATAAAGGATGCTTTACACTTCATGCACACTCCCTGGCAGACCTGTTCAATCGAACACCATCTCGCATTATCTGGGAAGCATTCAGCCATGCTGCAATTATTACATTATTATTAAAATATCCATTACTGTCTATAATCAGCTGCTCATTTATACAGCCGAGAGACACTGTAGAGTGAACGAACTTGCCCAAGCAGCAAGAGTTGAACCCAAAATCTCTCGTTGAGAGTTTGGTGTTCTAATCACCATGCTACCACATCCCTGTACTTGCCTACCCAGTGCATCACATGTAGCAGGAGTCTGCAGCACCAGTATAGATCTGTTTACTTGGTGATCTAACCACTATGCTACCACATCCCTGTACTTGCCTACCCAGTACATCACATGTAGCAGGAGTCTGCAGCACCAGTATAGATCTGTTTACTTTGTGTTCTAACCACTATGCTACCACATCCCTGTACTTGCCTACCCAGTACATCACATCTAGTAGGAGTCTGCAGCACCAATATAGATCTATGTTTGCTTGGACTACAAACAAAACAGCAACCAAGTCACAACAACAAAAACACATAGGCCAAAGGTAAACCAAAATTTATCTCTTCAGTTCAAATACGATTATGAAACCATGCAGAACTTCAGCGGAATACGATGTGTATCAACACACATGCGTCTTAGAACCGCAGCATGTAAATCATGTACTACATCTAGGGCAACAGCTTTGATGGCTCAAAACCCTCACATTGGGTCAACGCCAGCTGCTACTGGGCCAAGGTGTGTCAGGTACGTGGTAGTCAACCTCCATCAAAAATGCCTTGTTCTACAGCGGAATGCGCTAGGAAACACCCAATTCAATGGAGGGACATATATCTTTGCTGGCCTTAGGAGGAAGAAGACAGATGCTTCTGCAGACTGTTCAGAAGAGCTCCTCGAGTTATTTACCTGCCCGAGACTATCGGAGCTGTCAGTGTGTCTGAGTTACCACTTGATGCCTGTCAGTTTCAATTTGCAAGGTTTCTGATAGTGCGAGGTGGCACGCCAAAAACCGCAGCAGATTAAACACATTTGCTTATCAGTTGTGGGCATCGCTGTGGGTTCCTGGAGCTTTCCTGGAAACAAGTCTAACTGGAAGAATAGCATGTCTCTCTGAATCTTTTAATCAGCACTTGGTGAATGTTCTCAATTTCTGTTGCACCTCTTAATTATACATATGTATAATTCAAACTTCGCAAATGGCAACCTTTGAATTGATTCGTGAACTCACAAATTTTCTCATTCTGTATTCACTCATTCTGAATGCGTGCATATCTTTTGTGCGCCACTAGCATCTCAGCTACGTACGAGAAAGGAGAATATTGTATGGGCTGACTAGGCCCCAGTCCCTCAGCCTGTCCCACTGCAATGGTCCCTATTCCAGTTCCTTATTCCAGCCATTGCTCTCAAAATTGACCTATTGACCCATTATTGGCAAAATGGACCAAAATGTGGTCAAACTGATTAAATTATAAGTCACATCTGAGTGAAAAGCAAATGTTGCATAGCCATAGGACCACTTATAATAAATCATTAAATTTTTCATTTGAATAATTTCTGTGCACCATAAGTCTGGCTGCTTTAGCATTTCTGAGGTGAATTACTTAAACTATTTAACTTAAATTTTAAATGAAGGAATCAATGTGTCTGTGTGTGTGTTTGTGAGCATGCGCGCGTGTGTGCGTATATCAACAAATACTTCATCTTGTAACAAATATATTGGCCATGTTTGTGTAATTCACAAATGGATGGAATATCTGCTATTACTTAATGCACTACTAAATATCCATGATATTGTGTACCTGCATATCACATCGCATTACTGTAGGGGTGACTATTGGAGATAGTTTTACCACTGCAATTATGATGATAGTATTGCGATTGCTATTTGTACTGCAACGTAATAACCAGATGTATAATAAGACCCATGTATAAATCGTATTTATATTCTATATATATATATATATAGATCACAGGGTGCCCCCCATAGACAGTGATCAGTCATTGGTAAGCTATGTAAAGGTAAAGGTGAGTGTCTCGTGACTGGAGGCTGTGTTTTGATCAGCGTGGCGTGGGAGAGGTGTCTGATAGACCCCAGTCATCCACAGCCCCTGCTTCGATGCGAAGCCGTCCAACACTGCAATGCGGAAAACCTGGATTGACGCAACATATGGAGGGAGAAAAACTGACACGTCTGCATAGAAAATCTCGCAACAGGAGGTTATGCGGGGGGCATCTCAACGGCTGTCCAACAGCTAGTCTTGCTGAACATCTCTTTGTCTTGTCACTCAGGGATGGGGCAGGCCTCGATTTCTCTTTCCCTCCACGTCATGTCCCTGATCCCACACTGTCGTCTCAACCACCCGCCTCCACTCCCCCTAACCCTTCCCTGTCCTATCTCTCTTTACACAGTCCTCCCATTTCAGTTGTGGTCTTCTCCATCTACCCTCCACTCTCAGGTCATTCACTCTCTTCTCCATTCATTCCACGTGTCCAGGTCAGCACACCACTGTTTTCCCTACTGAAATCCATGCTAATTAGCAGGCCATCGGGGAAACCTACACTCGGCACAAAGTTACAATTTGGTTTTACTAAAACAAGCCGGATTCTGTCTTCGTACACAGGGGATCCTTCTGTAACTGATGAGAACATTATTCTGCCAATTAGCAAAGAGAAAGGTAAGCCTGTATGAAGCAGAAGTGTTGTCGTATGCAAGTGCGCCCTTTTCCCTGTTCATAAACTATTTTTTCCAGGTGCAACACATTCTTGAAAGTGGGGACCATCTCACAATCAGTCACTATTCGTATGTACATGTCTTGAAACCAGAAGTGAAACAAAAATCTATCCGCAGAACTTTGCCAGCCTGGCCAGGGCATTGGCAGTATAATGACATGGAACTAACATGCTAAATATTAGATGAATATTATATTACAATGGCATTGATGGCAAAGTGGATAGTTCCTGTGGACAGAGTGTATTGATGAAAGTCATCTTAGTAAACATGCCTTTGGTGCTAAAATTGTTCATTGTCGGGAACTGACGTCAAACCATGAGAAATTATTTAAAGCAAACAATGGTGTATAATGACGGGGTATCATATGACATCACTGGTTTATGCGAGAACATTAGATATCATTGCTGATATCGGAAGATACCTCGATTATTTGTTTAGCAATAATATACCCCAGTGAGGAGTATAAGAAGAACATATCTAAATAACGGCTTAAAAATATGACTAATTTATGTCTAATTAAAACATCTTGGTTCATTAAAAATAATATCCATATAAAACATGTTATAAATTATTGTGATTTTTCAACAATTTTGTTTAAATACATGATTTGGCAATTAATTTATATATTATACTAGTTTTGCTACAGACATGGATATAATTTTACATTTAAATCTGCCATATGATAAATGACAATTTATATTAACTTAAAACTCAACATTAAAAAGAAAATGTAAGTTTACCTTCTCATTAATGTTCGTCATTTGTTCAGTTCATTATGAAGTGCATAATTGTTATGTATATTGTCTGGCGATCTAGACAGTTCTCTTTGTTCCGCTTCCAATTGATTGTTCTCGCTGGCCTCCACCTCCATTCATCCCATCCCCATTTATTCTCTCCATCCCTCTCCAATCTAATCACGACCATTTCTCATGATGGCATTCTCTTACTGCCAACCTATTTTCTATCCACCAAAATAAAATTGTCCATCCTACACAAATATATATAATTTTCATACCAAGATCACAGGTCATGTACACTGGTCCAGTAAGTTGTCATGTCAGAGAGCAATAAGTGTACAATAGTCCAGTACTTTTTCATGTCTAAGCAATGACAGATTCGTAGTTAAATGTGAGGACAGACAGGAAGTTGGGCAGACAACGACATGGCATAATGCCAGTCTAGGCTTCACGGGACAGAAGCGGAAGGCTTGAGCCTGGACAGAGGCCCAGCAGGTAAATGACATATAAATTAAAACACATGCCACCAGGTACGAGTCCTTGCTGCTTACAAACTGTAAACATGTCTATAAACCGTAAATATTTTAAAATATATGCATTAACAATACATTTATTCTAACATATTTTAAAATATAATAAATTTGTATGGTATCTGAGTGATATAAATTTATTTTATTATTATTTTTGTTTATTATGTTTAGATTGTATATTGCACACTGAATAGCAAGGTTGACATTCATAAACATATACATTGGTTAAAAGTACCTTTAATTAAAGGTAGACTACTTTCAACACACTAAGTGATCTCGCTTGTGATATATTTTCAGAAGCCAATGAATCTACCTACAAATCTTCAATTCAAAAATATTGTTATGTATAATGGATTTTTGCCTCTTATATTGGTGTTTGCATTGTGTGGTTTTTGTGTCCTTATAGTTCTTATTGTTTTATTTTATTATGTAAACATATTGTTTCTTTTATCAGTCTTGTTACGTGGTGCTTGGACCTGTTGAAATCTGAATAAATACAATACAAAAACATAAATATTAGATGAAATAAAATAAGAACTTAGAGATATCGACCTACCATTAGGGCCTTCCTCCCCACTTGCAGCCCTGTTGGCGATCTGCTTGAGTTCTTCATTGATATCGCACCCAGTCGTCTCCACGTCCCATGTTCGCAGGCCTGCAACAGTGAAATATGGTCAAAGTCAGTTGCTATACAGCATGGTATCCAGTCTTTTCGGCTGGTCAAAGCACTTAACACTTCAGCTACTGGCAGACCTGTTCATTTCAACACCTTCTTAGATTTCTCTCAGAAAGTATTCAGCCACACTGACATTACTTTGCAAAAATATATGTTCACACACACACACACACACACACACACACACACACACACACACACACACACACACACACACACACACACACACACACACACACACACACACACACACGCAGCACACACACACACACACACACGCAGCACACACACACACACACACACACACACACACACACACACACACACACACACACACACACACACACACACACACACACACACACACACACACACACACACACACACACACACACATGCAGCACACACACACAAAATATAATAATACACCATTTTGTGGCACTTGGTAATACCGCAGTGTGAACTAAGGTAACATAGAGTGAATGAAACAGCCCAAGCTCAGGAATGACATCAAAAAGATTTGAACACTATTTCTCTCGATTGAGAGTCTGACATTCTATTCATTATGCTATTGCACCCCATTATTCCATAATTTCCCCTAAAATTGTTTTATTTTTGTGGCCACTCAGGGAATGAAGGAGTGGAATGAAGGCGTGGAAATTTAACACAAATATTCAAATGGGATTTTTTCCAGCCAGGAAATAAAAAATTCAGAAATAGCCATCTCTCTTTTTACATGAGTTCTTTCTCCCAAGGGATTTTGCTTTAACATTGAGAGAGGATGATGTATCATTAACAGGTATGAAGAATCCAATTCCAAATGCAATAATTTCCTTTGTGTTAGCTGTGCTGTCAAATGGGAGAAGGATAAATCCTTGAGATATCAGAATCCAAGTCACTTTGAAGATGAATGAACTTGGCATAAAACAACAACAGAGAGCTGATGTTAATTAGAGTACAGTTGATAACCACAAGACCAGTGTAAACTGCTTGACCTCCTCTGTCCAGCTGCCATAGCCCCAGGGAAGTATGGGGTTGAACTCACAAGCAGGAAGGAAAATGGAGCAGATGTGAGAGGCTTTCTGCAACTCTTTATCAATGGGCTGACAGTGTTTAGTCGATAAAATTGCACTTTTGATCTAGATAACACAACAGATATTGTTTTCATTCATTGTTTGTCAGTACAGTTATTGTTTTATGTATATATAATTAATTGTTAGTCGTTACTGATGTTAAAGCTGTCATTTTACTGTTGTCTGCTTTCAGCCAACATAATTTATTAACATAAAAAAATAGCTAACTATTGCTAAGCAACCATAAAAAAATGCCAAGAACCAAGTACAGGGAAGGACAAATAATTCAGACTAAAAGAATGTATACTTCTGGATATGGTTTGGCAGTGCTAACTACATCCTTAAATACCAGCCATTCCTTTTTGCTTTGTTTTTACTTTACCATCTCCATCACAGGTAACACCGGCAAATGTAAAAGAAGGAACAGGTGCTGCTGGATGGAACAGGTTCCAGCAGACAGATGCATTCCACAGATGCCAATAACCATGTGTCAATAATTAAGGACAACCGTAGTCCAGCCAGACAGTCAGCAAATGTTGATACAAAGAAGATAAATGGAAAGGCTGATAACCAGGATTCACAAGGGGAACTGGTAGCACAACTGATCAGCTTCAACATGTCCCAATGTCCGATTTTTAGAGCCAGGTATGGGGTGGTCGCAAAAGTTTACAAAATTACAGTTCCACAAACAGATGGCATTACATGTGAGTGTTTGACCATCATCATGTGGAAAATATATCACTACATTAGCACCACACCGCATCGAGTCAAGCAGAATTCAACAGATACTGAAGCACATTGACAGTAAATTGTGGATATCAGAATCTGGCAACGTGGTTGGTAAAATCTTGACATTGTTGGCAACCACGTCAGTTGAAACCGGCAGCTACTGGGTGTCATTTTAGAAGACACTTCTCTTTAATAAACAATCTACGTCTCAGGTGGGTGGTACAACAATAGAATATGAAACACTTTTTTTAACTTTTGCAAATTTGCAAAACCACCCCTAAATATCTAACCAACTTCAACTGTGGGGGCTGTTTACTTGGAGAAGTTAACACAGAGTAACAATCCGGAATTCCAGCTACGTTACCCTGAGGCCACAGTCTATTAAGTCTATTCACGCTATCCCAGATCTATCAGAATATGGAACGCCATTTTAACACGAATCAGTGACATAAAGCCAGTGTTTCCAGGAAGCTTCAGGGAAATGAGTCCATGACGATGTAGCCAGCCAGACAAGACTTGATATCTCATCCACAAAGATCAGGTGTGCTGGCGCTGCTCATGATTCAACAAAAAGTCCCCCGAGATAATTCTCTGTGATACTGAAATACTGCTCAACCTTTCTAGGTTTTCATACAGGTGTACAAAAACCGCACATACACATCAAAAAGCATACCTTTGCCATTTTCATACGCATATTTGTTTCTTCAAACATCCCAACGCAGCTCACATCATCTGTCTGGTTTGTTCTTAAAACTATGCTTAATGCCATGGGAAAGTGTGCTTTCTTTGGCTAAATTCTGCCATTAGCTAGCATAAAAACATCTGAAACTATAGCTACCTTTGGTAAAACAACTCAAGACTTATGTGTTCGAAACCTGCATTTCCATCATAAATACTACCAAGTAATGATGACTTTTGCTGTATATCTGTTCTATCATAATATAATGCCTTAGAACAATTCTTGCTTGCTCAGGTTTCTGAGGAGATATGCACGACAGAAGTCTAGTATTATCATAGTATTACTGCTTGTATTAATATATATGTACAATGACAGACAGAAAGGCAGACAGAAAGGCAGACAGACAGAAAGGCGGGCAGGCGGGCGGGCGGTTAGGCTGCCCGGGCAGGCAGGACTTCTTTTTACCATAAATACACAAACTGAAATAATTAAGATAATGTGAATGTCAAGGAGACTCCAATTAAGGCATATGTTGCTAATATGGATCCCCTTTAGATGAAATACCATGTAATAAAATGACGCTTTACTGGCATCTATCTATCAATGAAGTTACGGTATTGCGATGTGCCAGGTACAGACAGCTAGTCAGCAACATATGTTACACTAACTAATAGAAGCAATGTTTACAGTTGATGGGATAAATGCAAAATTTATGCTCCAACTCATCGCATCTTGTAATGGTTTCTGTGCAGCAACAATGGCTGAAACAAACACTGATGGCAATGCACGTTTCACTGCATCATTCAAGACTAAAAATTATGATGAATTCAAAAGATTTCTGGAGGCGCAGTCACCTAATATGTCCGAATAGAGGGTTTATCCTTACTATCCCTCCTCACCCACCTCTACCAACCCCAACATCCCTACTTATTTTCCCATTGGCAACATAGCAATCATACCTACAAGGGGTAGTAATGTTTTGCTGCTGAACATTTGCAAAACTGTATTTTTTCTAAATATTTGAATCTTCCAAAAACCAACTAGAACTGTTAGTATTTATTCATTCAGTTTCATGAAGTGGCTGGACAAAACTTTCTCTCCAGAAAATGAACACACAAGTTCCGCCTCATCTAAAGGTATTCAAAACGGTGAAAAACTACACCATGTCTTCATGGACAAGGGATCTTACTGTCAGTGACACATGTCTCCAAACGTCCACCATCATTTTTAATTTAAACCTGTACAACATGAATGCCTTGTCCTATAGACAGAGTCATATATCTCTATTCAAAATAATTTCTCCAGAAAGAATTGCCAAAATATGGGTACCATCTCAAAATCATATATATGTGACATGGACCCTGAACTAAAATACAGTCCTGTCACCAACTGTCAAATGAGGTGCTTGGAAACACCCTCTGAAACTTTCAGGTTTGCCCAATAATGGGGCTAAGAACCCGCTTTAGAATTGAGAATTGTTGGCCCAACCCTGCTTGTTACTTGAGTGAACATTATTGTTCCCCCACCATTGCTTCATGCAGAGCAAACACATTCACAACCTTATGCAATGTTAATGTGAAATATGCAGTGTAACTATGACAAACAAGACAGGTGTAAGAATACTGGAACACAGCAGTGCATCTATCACACTAGGATTCAAATACAAAGGAATCTGCCTTTTAGAATGCTGTTTTGGCATTTAAATCAACCAGTCTTTCAGTCCGAATTTCCATTTAAATCAAAACTATCTGCTCTTGCATAATATTGATCTGATTGTCCAACTGCAAACCTCAATTGTACTACAAAATACAAAAATGACTAATAACAAATCCTACATTTGTGAGTGTTTAAGTGAACAAGTTGACACAAATATCCTACCATTCAATTAATCACATCAGTTTTGTGTCCATTCAATAATTTTTGCAGTTATTTCAAGATTTGAAGTGGAATACAAATACCATTAGTCATTAGCACTTGTTAGTGTTTTGATAGATCTGTTAACTTAAAATGTGTATTCAAATTGAAATTAATAAAAACTGAAAAAGGTAATCAACTAATGTTGGCAGTATATCTCAGTATAGTGGAATAAAGTTACCCTATGAACTGGGCCAGAGACCTGAATAGTGAGGTACTGTACTAGTGGGACTCATTTTGTATACTTCACTTTTATGGAAATAATATGGGCTGTCCGAAGGTGACATTAATAGTGAGGTAGCTGTACCACCAAGGTGACAATAATTGTGAGGTGACTGTATTACCAAGGTGACATTAATTGTGAGATGGCTGTACTACCAAGTTGACATTAATTGTGAGATGGCTGCATCACCAAGGTGGCATTAATTGTGAGATGATTGTATTACCAAGGTGACATTAATTGTGAGATGGCTGTATCACCAAGGTGACATTAATTGTGAGATGGCTGTATCACCAAGGTGACATTAATTGTGAGGTGGCTGTATCACCAAGGTGACATTAATTGTGAGGTGGCTATATTATTAAGGTGACATTAATTGTGAGGTGGCTATATTACCAAGGTGACATTAATTGTGAGGTGGTTGTATTACTGAGGTGACATTAATTGTGAGGTGAATGTATTATCAATGTAACATTAATTGTGAGGTGACTGTTTTACCAAAGTGACATTAATTGTGAGGTGACTGTATTACCAAAGTGACATTAATTGTGAGGTGAATGTATTACCAATGTGACATTAATTGTGAGGTGACTGTTTTACCAAAGTGACATTAATTGTGAGGTGACAGTATTACCAAAGTGACATTAATTGTGAGGTGAATGTATTACCAATGTGACATTAATTGTGAGGTGACTGTTTTACCAAAGTGACATTAATTGTGAGGTGACTGTATTACCAAGGTTACATTAATTGTGAGGTGGATATATTATCGAGGTGACCTTAATTGTGAGGTGGCTGTATTACAAGGTGCGACTATCTGCCTTCTAAAATATCTCAATCTGAGCTTTCAGCTATACACCATTATTTATTGGAAAATGGAATGTTTGACCCATGATTTATCTTCCAACATCCTACACTTTTACTCCCTCTTGTTCTACTGCATCCTTGTCACTGTCAGTAAGTTGGGTCAGTGTTTTTTACTTGATCAATATAAAAATCGATGGATACTGACATTTCGTGAAAAAAAACACCCATATTGCATTAATTCATCTAGATTACCTGAAGAGCAGTCTTATAATCAATTGATTGGTGCAATCATACCATTCATGCATATATGAAACATGAATGAGGATGTGACACATATAAGTCCCCCCACCCACTGGGGGGGGGGGGCACTTCCCACTAAACTCCCCCAAACAAGGACATTGGGCCAACACTGCTTAGTTGTCCTGGAAAAGTAAATCACTCAAGCACTGCAACACATCAAAGCTTCAGTCAAAAATTACCCATTCAGGTCAACTATGAAGTGGATGACTTCACTGGAATAGAAGTGACATTGTGGGCACCAATAACTGGTGGATTGAGATTAAGCAGTTGGCGGAGCCTACTAAGGTGAATTATTGCCAGATGCACACCTAGACATGGTGAATTTTTGTGCAAGTACATGGTAACCAGAGAAGAAAGAAAACCAGCTGCCCGTTGCTAGGGTGATCTAATGAGCAACTGTTTGGGTCCCTGCCTTGTCTGCTTGCATCCAGCACATATCTGCATGGCATCGAACCAGGCAGTGTGCATCCAGGCATATTACCACTGCTTTCTGCCAACAGCACTGGATACCCCAGACAATGTTTATAGGTTTAAAACTCTTCTCATTTGAATTAGCTGCTTGCGAATCAAAGTTGTTGGTCAACATTAAAATCTGTAGTGTGCTAACAGTATAAAATGCAGTTGATGTAATATGAAATACTTACGTCAAGTTACGTGGTGTTAAAATAAAACCATTGAGTAACTCGTGAAAGCATGAATAGCCTTTTGTAACATGTCACATAGTTTGATCACTCTTTTTGATGAACTTTGACTGGATCCATTAAAAAATTATTTTAATAGTTTGTCCAAGATTTCATCAAAACAAAATAACGAATTTGCACTTGTAAACCAGCTACCATGTCATGCATAATGAATATAGGTTTAATTTGTTATGAAATGATTCTGAAAAGAGACATGCAAAACAATTAACTGAAGAAGGATGTTTAAATATCTAGCTTGCAAAGCCACACATATATAAAATATACATGAGAACATATGACACAATTTTAGTCTTTCATTAAATAAACTGTTTAGATGATGCACTGTACATAAGAGCACAAGCCTGGTATGCATTTTTACCTGAGTTTCAGGAATGTGGATTGTAGCGTGAATAAACAAGATGTTTTGAACATTTTGTGATTTGAAAAAAGCCCAAAGAAATGCAACATTTGCAAAAGATTAGTAGTTGGATTATCTGTAAAGTTTGGCCTTATAACAGAATAACTACAGATTTACATAACTGAAATGTCAAAGTTTGGTGGAGTAAGAGGAGTTAAGGTGAAAAGTTCTTTTACATATTCATATCACCTTGGTTGCATTCATCTGACGTGATGATGATTAAACATTACCAAATCAAACACCATTTCAACAGTGACGCATTTGTATAACATCAACTTTTTGTGATTTAATTATGTGAATTACTCTTTTGTGCAAATTCATCTGCCAGCAAATTAAATTCACAAAGAATACTGGAAAAATGTTTACTAAATCGAGCACAAAAATCCATCCCACAATGTTTTCAAATGTATTTTCCAAAAATAATTCCTCCATCAAACGTAGTGTGTTTTACAGTTTGAGCACCTCATCAGTAAAATGTACAAGTCAGTGTGACACCAACTATGACAAAGGAACATCATAATTAGCAGTGTTCACTAAAACAACAAACCAGTATTTCACTGGAACAGTCACAATTTGCCTTATTTGAGTTGGCTCTAGTCACAACCACAGACTTTGATAACGATCTTGTCTGGGTGTTTCACAGGACATGGCACGAGTCAGCCACCTCAGTGAACATGCAAACGCACAACACATTATTCCCAGTCGAATGCAGACTGCATAATTGCGCTAGTTAAATGAACTCCATTCAACATTAACCGGTGCTGGTTTTTGATAAAAAATTAAACATGACATTATTTGAACAATGCTACACACCGATGGATAGATTCACAAACTGTCAACTTAATTACTATCCGTCATGCCCTCTGGCATTTAGGGCAGCAATGAAGTTCCTCCACCTCTGTCTGTCTACAGTCATTCGCCCCAGCTGTGGTTCATTTTCCTCAGCTCTGCCTCCACTGTTCTCCTCCATGTTGTCTTTGGGCGCCCATGTTTTCTGAGGCAGGTCATGTGGAAGGTGGATAGTCTGGATATTCTCCAGCACTCCGCCCCATACAGCAGTGTTGACAGCACTCAACTCTGGAAAATTCTGAGTTTTGTCCTTGTGCTGTACTGTGCTGATTGCCAAACTGCAAGTAGGCTCGTCAAAGCATTCCGTGCCTTATTCAGTCTGTTGTGGGTGTCTATGCCAGCTCCTCCATCTTGGCTAATGACACTTCCAAAGTAACTAAATGTTTCAGTGCTGGAAAGGTCCTTGTTGTCCATCTTTACTGAGGCTGGCATGTTAACATTCAGGGTCGCGACATTCGTCTTCTTCTGGCTGATTCGCAAACCAATCTGACGACCAAATCTGCTAAGGCGGGTTGACTTCTCCCGGATGTGTTTGTAAGTATGGGACAGAAGAGCAAGGTCATCGGCAAAGTCCAGATCCTCTAGTTCAGAACAGGGAGTCCAGCGAAGCCCTCTTGGTACATCTTCTGTCACTCATCGCATGACCCAGCCGATGACAACATTGAAAAGGACAGCTGACATAATACACACCTGTCTCACACCTCAAAGTGAAGATCGCTGGTTCCAACATTGCAGGTGAAGTTGGTGTAGAAAGCTTTGATGATGTTGACGATGCATTTTGGTATTCCGTATGATCTGAGAATGCGCCAGAGGCAGTCTCTGTGGATGCTATCAAAGGCTTTCTCAAAATCTACAAGGTTTATGCACAGCTGTCTTTGCAACTCTGAACACTGCTCGATGATGTGCCTCAGCATAAACATCTGGTCAGAGCATCTCCTTCCTCTGCGAAACCCAGCATTTTCCTTTAGTAGTGTTGTATCTACAGCCTCTGTGATCTGATTACAGTCCCTTCTGTTTGGCGAGTACCAAGTCAGTTTGTGGAGTCAGGGTGTTGGAAAAGGGTCCCTCCAATGACAAGATTGTTCATGCCACAAGAGTTCACCAGTCTTTCACCATTGTTGTTCATGATGCCACATCCTTTCCTTCCAAACACCCTGTCATTGTGGGTTTTGTCACTTCAAACTTTTGCATTCAGGTCTCCCATGAAAATAGTGACGTCATGGCATGGTGATATCTCCACTTCTGCTTGAAGGGTTTGGTAGAAAGTGTCCTTGTCCTCACCCACTCCGTCATTGGTCGGTGCATAGCACTAGAGATGGGTGATGTTTCCATGTCCCCCCTTCAGTCGAACTTTCATCAGACGACTGCTGACAGGTTTCCACTCCAGCAGTGATTTTTCCACCCCTTTCTTCGGGACAACTGCTACAGTTTCGCAATGTTGGTTGTTGTCTCATCCAGAGTACAGTACCGTCTCTCCTGTTGCTGTTGTTGGTCTTCCTGATCTGGTCTACCTGCTTTCACTGACTCCAACGATGTGCATGCTGTCAAGATATGACTTTATTGAACAATGCAGACACGATGTGATAGTTAGACATTTATCTGTTCCATGGTGTGTGAAAGTGGCTACTCCATTAGGATATTTCCCACATCCATGAGGGGTGGCTAATGAGTCTTACTAACCAACAACCTGAAGGCTTAATTAATGAAGTGACCACTGATATGTCCTTGAACTAGTCAGAAAGGCCTGTAAGAGGCTCCAATTCCCTCAAGTATATCATAGCACAAGCCATGCGAACATGACAAATCTATTTTAATGGCTGTCATTGTGGAACCTTTGTGGTGGGACACAATCACCAGTGTTATGAGTGTGCAGCAAGGTAATCTCACTGTGCCATGGCTGTCATTGTGGAACCTTTGTGGTGGGACACAATCACCAGTGTTATGAGTGTGCAGCAAGGTAATCTCACTGTGCCATGGCTGTCATTGTGGAACCTTTGTGGTGGGACACAATCACCAGTGTTATGAGTGTGCAGCAAGGTAATCTCACTGTGCCATGGCTGTCATTGTGGAACCTTTGTGGTGGGACACAATCACCAGTGTTATGAGTGTGCAGCAAGGTAATCTCACTGTGCCATGGCTGTCATTGTGGAACCTTTGTGGTGGGACACAATCACCAGTGTTATGAGTGTGCAGCAAGGTAATCTCACTGTGCCATGGCTGTCATTGTGGAACCTTTGTGGTGGGACACAATCACCAGTGTTATGAGTGTGCAGCAAGGTAATCTCACTGTGCCATGGCTGTCATTGTGGAACCTTTATGGTGGGACACAATCACCAGTGTTATGAGTGTGCAGCAAGGTAATCTCACTGTGCCATGGCTGTCATTGTGGAACCTTTGTGGTGGGACACAATCACCAGTGTTATGAGTGTGCAGCACGGTAATCCCACTGTGCCATGGCTGTCATTGTGGAACCTTTGTGGTGGGACACAATCACCAGTGTTATGAGTGTGCAGCAAGGTAATCCCACTGTGCCATGGCTGTCATTGTGGAACCTTTGTGGTGGGACACAATCACCAGTGTTATGAGTGTGCAGCAAGGTAATCTCACTGTGCCATGGCTGTCATTGTGGAACCTTTGTGGTGGGACACAATCACCAGTGTTATGAGTGTGCAGCACCATATCTCACTGTGCCATGGCTGTCATTGTGGAACCTTTGTGGTGGGACACAATCACCAGTGTTATGAGTGTGCAGCACCATATCTCACTGTGCCATGGCTGTCATTGTGGAACCTTTGTGGTGGGACACAATCACCAGTGTTATGAGTGTGCAGCACCATATCTCACTGTGCCAATCTGCAATTTGTCTGAGTGGCAAGCACAGCTTCAGCCGTAACGAGTAAACGAGGCAACTGCCCATGGAACCAAAATTGAACACTGCCAGTTGAAAAGAAAGGAAGTGAAGGGCAAAGTGCAATCATTGGGCGTGGCTGATATTTTTTACAAATCCTGCAATGACTGATCAATCTGATAAAAGATGATTAATGCTACAATGGATTGACAGTGTAGCAACAAATCATAATTGTTACAATTGAGTAGCGTAGCAAAAGGTTATGAACATTGCTACAGTGCTTCAAGGTCTTTGCAAATTAAAAAATAATCCAACAAAATCTGGTTAAGATTGACCATACCCATCCACAATTGTGGAAGGGAAAGTGGAGGCATTGTATACATATTGCCTTGTAGTGGATGGCAAATTAATGCAAACTTTTTATCAGAATAAACAATCTCTGAAACAAAAATATAGCATTCCAATTTCTTTGTTAATATTTTGAGTTGCGCTTGACCCACTCAGACAATGTGTTATGTATGTGTGTGCGTATATATATATATACAGGTGTATAAGCAGCAACAATACTAGCAATGCCTTAGCAGTATTGACTTAGCACTAATTTTACACAATCTTTACTGATTTATTATCAATATTCCTTTAATTTTAACAATCATCTTTAGCTCTAACTTACTTTTTAAATTTGTATATATATATTGTCATTTATTTTAACTAATTTAATATTATTAATTTTATGTAACTTATTAATGTTCTGCATATATAAATATATATACACACACACATATATAATTATGTATTCTATGCGCCTCCAAATGGATTTATGGCGCTATATAAGTGTACTTATTACTATTATAATATATATTATTATTATCCATGACTAACACAAACTATAACTGAGCACTGTAGCAATCAACCTTACTTCAGTTGTTATTACAACTGCATACTTCACAATGATTAGTGCACCATTTCTGAGCTGACAGCTCATGCACTGTGTCACTGCAGTGAATATAATGTGAACTACAGAACCATGGCTATCCACTCCCATCTTATCAGATGCAGCCTGTGACCTTGTCCTGTCAACCAGGCCACTGTGATTAGCCATGTATGCACAGAGGTATCTTTTCCCTTGAATTATATATTGTAAATCTGTGACAGTTCGTATCCTGTAAATATGTATAACAGCATTCAAGGGTTTTTTCAGTCACTAACTAGCTAGAATGGAAAATTATTATATATATATATGTACAAATTGTAGTACATAGCATATGCGGTACATAGATCAGTAATCTTTATGTACCTGTCTGTGCACAGGATGCGAAATACACTGTATATATTGTCTGTGCACAGTGGCAATCCCTGTGAATTAATAAATTTGGATTGCCCATTACCAACCTATGAAATAGTTGGTGTAACTTTATACAAACAGAGAAAGGGCTGCATGAACAATTCTGTAACACATGTCATCATATATACACTGGGGGTGAGGGGGTACCGAGCGAAAGTAGCACACGAATAGCCATAGACACAGCCATGCCAGTGGGACCTGCTGGAAACAGGAGGGTGAGCCAGTCTTTGATGCCCTGTCATGGGCAGCTCATCAATAATTCACTCACTACATGTTTTCTCAATAAGCAGTACACAAATTGACCACTGACATCCACGTACATTGTACAGGCTGCCGAGAATAGAGCAGTGAATGGTTGTTACAAGGGACAGAAGTACGTCCAATCATTGCTAGTTTATTAATAATGCAGCGATACAACAGTAGCCTATCTCTGTTACACTGACAGTATCAACACATTGAACAGTTACATATATACTGGTAGTCATTGTCACATTGGCAGTATCAACAAGTCATATAGCCATTGTCACATTGACTTCAGATACTGGCTGGTACCACCATGTTGGCAGCATACAATGGCTGGTACTGTCATGTTGGCATCAGACATTGGCTGGTACCATCACATTGACAGCAGACTCTGGTCAGTGCTGTCATGTTGGCATCGTACACAGGCTGGTAGTGTCACACGATATTGGCTGGTACCATCACAGTTGCACCAGGCACTGCCTGATAGTAGTATCATGTTGACATCAGACATTGGCTGGTGCCATCATGTTGGTATAAGGCACACTCTAGAATGCTATACTTCACTAACATTGAGGATAACTTGCTGCCTTTAAGATGGGTAGTCCCAAGAGAGGGAACTACATGGGGCGAGTGTGTCTGAGCTAACATCCACATCACCAGACGTAATCTAAATATTAAGCACTAGCCTTTCATACATAATGCATGCGGGAGGGAGCAGAAAAACGTTGTAATTGAATGTAGACGCGTAGGACAAGCAGATCAATAGAAAGAACATGGACAGAGACAGCGCCATTGATCCAGATCTCTGACCCCATACCAAGGTCACACACACACACGCGCGCGCGCACACACACACACACACGCACACACAGCAACAGGCCTGGCTACCAGGCCATGCAGCTGCTGGCTGCGTTCAACAAACAACAACATAACTGACACTGTTTGGCCACTTCTGTGCTGATGCAGGTCACATCCACACTAAGAGATCACACCTTAAATTGGGCAAATTGAGGGCAGGTTTCAGGGGGGATGAGGACCCAATTGGCAATAAAACACTGCTTAATATTGGAAGCAGTTGAACCATGTAACCATTGGCCAGACCAATTTTTGCAATTTGTTTAATGAATTTTACTGCATCTGGTTAAATATTATTTAATAGTTTGTATGAAATTTTACAGAAACTAAATGACAAAGTTTTACAAAGCTGATGTGCCACATATATATAATTAATGTCATTAGTCTGAAAGGTGCAAATTAAAAAAAATTAACTGATGAGGAATATTTAAATTGATGTACAATCAACAAGTCCAGAATTTGTATTGATGCCTACTGCTTTACTACAAATACAGGTATAAATCTGAACATGGTATTCTAAAAATATGTTGTATGCAGGAGACAGACAACAGCTTGATTCTGGCCGCAGGAACATAAATGTATTCTAGGAGTACGTCCAAAGGAAATGTGTCTAGGGAAATCGTGGTCAATCCCATGGTGCACAGTGAGGTTAGTTTGTACCAGCAGACCACACACAATGCCTATCTCTAGGGCATATGTAATATATATGTAATGTATGTGGCAGACAGGTGGATTTTACATACATAAGTAATGTAATCATTATCGAATACAAAGAACTATAACTATGATTACAATCGTAATTACTTTGTGCAGTGTACTATTCATATTGACATTTTAATATTTTAGCAGGTTATCAAACAATGCTCACCGTGTGGTGGTGTATGACTTTTTATAGGTAGACGATGCCGGTGGATTCACAACAATTAAAATGATGTGTGCGAGAAGTACACACAGAATTTGGTTACAATCAGTGTCTGGTCCTCGTATTCTATTTTTCCTTTAGATGGTAATCAGTACCTGGACAAGCCAGCCATGGGAATAATACATGGGAGTAATTTGAAAGTTGGCTACTGGCTATGCACCTTGTGATAATGTAGGACAGATCATTATTTCATTTTCATTGGGTGACATGTCATCAATCAAAATAAAAACTGCTGTAATTTGCAATTCTGCCCATGTATAATAATTTCATTTCTATCAGGGTGAAAAAACCATTATACTATTTTATTAATTTCCTAGAAACTTTGTAAAATGAGGCACCAAGAACTGAGCTATTGCATGACTTCCAATTTATCACCTGTCCCATCTTGTGTCAGTCACTAAGTCTGTGTCATTACCTGGAGCAGCCATCTGTCCTGCTCGTACTGTCACCTGGCTCTCACTACATGAACACACAATCACAGCTGTCCGTCTCTGTCTCGATAACAATCTCTCCAGTCCAAGAGTATTGATATGGAAAATACTGAATGATCGTTAGAAGCCAGCATTTTCATCTACATTACATTTTATCCTAAAATCTTGCCATATGATAAACTATAATATATATCCAACATATTGATTGCCAAAATTTATGTTTAATGAAGAACAATTTTAAAATCTAATTTGACCATTATTTGTTTGTAAATGAATACATCAATCTTGCCATTCAATGGGAAAGGTAAACCTACCATTCGGGCCAGAGAAGACTTTTTGAATAATATTATAATTAATCGTCTATCCACCGTGTGCATTGATCAGTTTCTGTTGCATAAGTGCTCTGTCAGCGAACGCTGCTCAGAAATCGTATTTAGAATGCAGGTTCATTTGGTTAGTTTTTACTGTTGCTACAATGCATTCTATAGAGCTACGTTTCGCTAGCACAAGTGTTACTTAACTTACTACTTAAAACAGAAATGTAATCAATAGTTTTTCACAGGTAGACTGTCGATACTCATCTAATCTTCACAAACTGTCTCGCCAAATGTCAGAGCACAACTGTGAGTGTGCTGGTCTCCTTAATAATACCTCCGTGCAACCATGGTTACTACCCCCACCCATGCTGTCAGACATCCGAATGCTAAATAAGACTTTACATGCTAAACAACACTGCAACCCTACCATCAATTTCACATCAACTTGTTCACCAGACATGATGTCATAGCCCGGTAATTTGCAACAAAGGAGCCATCAATTCACTGACCGCAGCATTCTTGACCAGTTAACGAGAAAGATCCCCATTGTCAGAATCCACAGACTATTTATTCTATTTTGACTTTTAAACATCTTATGCAATCTGCACCTTCACGAAGATTTGAGTACAAAATCTTGAGTCAAATACACACTCAGACATTTAAACTGATATTTAGAGTTTATCACATCAAATAGTTTTTAATGTGATAAATAATACATTGTAAGACGGTAACTTGTGTAAGTAATGTTTGGAAACTAATGGACAGGACATAGACTGACTGCCGAATTATTTCTTCAGCTATTATTAAAACATCACCTCGGTTACAATCATTTTAATTAGGTTAATGATGCTTGATTACGATTACAGTTTACTCTAATTTATATATAACAACCGTAATCAAACTTCTGAATTGCAGTGTATGTAATCAATAGCATTGCCCAGATTTTCACTACGAGCAGACCGATATAAACCCAGGTCCCCTGTACTGTAAGTCACATGTTCTGTGACAGAGCCACCTGAATCCATTCTGACGGAGAGTGAGTCATCCTACTTCAGTTCCCCTCTGAATTCTATGGCAATGACAGATGATTTGTCAGCTGTTGTGAGCTGGTTGTTGTCGGCCTCCAGGCCATAAATCTAACTCATTCATGTCAGGGTTCAACACACAACTGCCTTTCTTAACCCCATTTCAAATAATTTTAAGTTGACATGGACGTAATTTGAAAATACACAATTTCAACAGCAGTTTTCAGTGCGAGTTCAGCTTTACTGTTGGATACACAAGATATTAAGCAATCAACCAGGCAAATGTAATGATTTTACTGTTTAACATAAATACATTTCTTTGTGATATTGTCAAACCTCCAACTGCATTTAGTACAAATATCTGTACAGTAACACTCTATTTTGTTTAAGTACATTTGACCGGCCAGGTTTAGCCTGCCTATTCTCGGACATGTAACAGCTAGTGTTGGAAGTAAGCTGGCACACAGCCAAACTGTAAGCAAAGTCTGTAATCTTATTCTGCAAACACGTATTTAGAACTGCACCATTCACATGCTGTAATAGCATTTAGACAGTCTGACATGGAATCACCAGTAATGATGCACAACACTAGTTACACATCAATAACTTCTGACTTTCTTCATTACACGGCTTAATTAATACATCTGTCTGCCAGAACCTGCTTGTGATGCCAGCATTCTAATGAACCACATACAGGCCTTATTGTCCTACATCATCTTGGTTTGTTGGCACCAACAACTAAGCCAGGGTGTGAGAATACAATGACATTTAATACCATTCGCTTGGCATTTCATAAGAACCAAATTGCCCAATAAATATTTATAATGTTTTGCACATAAATGTGGTGTCAAAGCTTGTAATTACGAGGAGTCACTTTTGGCTTGAATGAGGAGAAATAAATCAATACGGTGATGACATCTGACCTTGATGTAACATCCAGTGGATCAACCCTATGTAACTAGCTATGCTAGCCTAAATGTAATAACTGTCAAGAGAATATTAGACACAAAATAACTGTTGTTATCACAAAGACATGATTACTAATAACAAAGGGTGGGTCTGACACAAGATAACCTTTATCATCACAAAAGATGATTATTAATAACAAAGGGTGGGTCTAACTAAAGGTAACCTTTGTGATCACAAAGGACGATTATTAAATAGTTAGTAAAGAAGGGTGGGTCTGACACAAAATCACTTCAGTGTCACCACAATAAACATGACTAGCTAGTGGTTATATAGTTAACACGGAACAACATTAACTGTCACCATAGTGGACAAGATTACAGATTTGCAGTCAAATAAAATGAGTAAGTACAGTGTAATAACCACTGTCCAGTACCTCACTGGGTAATGAAACAAGTGTGTTGTGTTCATACGTCTTGAAAATACGAACATTATTATCCAAACAAAAGCACTACAGCCTCTACAAGATTTACAGACTTTGACAATATTGATACATTGGTGACGTGAGAAGTCAGACACATTTTGCATGAAAGAACCTACATGATATTCTCAATGATAAATTATTACAAACCATACAACAGTCCTTTCCTGTCATTAACATAATGTGACTAACCAGAGTAAACATCCACCACGTACACAAGTAACTTCCGTCATCAGCGTACAAAGCTGCAGGAGTGAGTAAATTGTTTGCACATGTACGCATGCAGAGACCACCGTTTGTCAATCCACATGTTGTCTGTATACAAATAAGGTGGCTGATAAGACTGCATACAAGATGAGCCCTCCATTGCAGAACATGTCACTCTGTGCTTGTACATGCACAGGGGCCACCTTCTTCCCACTTCCCCACAGATGTATGTCACTGCTAGATTAGTCATGCCAGGCTGGAGACCATTAAGAAATAGCTGGACTGCCTCTGTAGGAAGGCAGACATGCAGCTTCAGGGTACCCAGCAACTGCTGTGATTGATTTGAACAAAAATAGACTGAGCTTAACACAGATGTGGCCGGGCCAACTTCACACAGACGCAGATTCGACACCACCAAAATGTTTTATCCAACAACTAATGTATGCCTGCTCGAATTGCCACCCAAATGTTTCATCTTAGAATGAATACATGTATGTATGTTTGGTTGAATGAATAACTGTATGCATAGCCCTAGTAGATATATGCATTCGTTTTAAGACTCTGACACATTTGGGAGACTTGTGTTGTGGACTTCTAGTAGCCTACCAGGACACCACACGCACCCAAATGCTTCATCCTAGAATGAATGTATGTCTGCCAGATTGCCACCCAAAAATGCCTACTAGAATGTCAATCACATCTTACAGTGCATAATTTATTGAATATATCCTTACAAAGTTGCCTCAAAAGTGCCATCCTAGAATGAATGTATAGGCCTATTAAAACACCACCAAAAGCATTTAATCCTAGAATGGATCTATGTCTACCCAAACACCATGCAAAATGTTTCATCCTAGAATTAATGCATGTTTACCACAACACCACCCAAACATTTTACTTTCCTGAATCAATGTACACTTTGTCAAATGCCACCCAAATCAATTAATGCGATATCCCATAAAATCCTAGAATAAATTTATGTCTACCAGAATGCCACCCCAAACATCATAGGATTAATGAACGCCTACCAAAATGCCACCCATTTGAATATTTCAACTTAGATGGAATGTGTGTCTACCAGAAAACTATCGATATAAATGTTTCTTCCTAGAATATATGCATGCCTACCAGACAACCAACCCAAATGTTTCATCCTAGAATCAATGTAGGTCCAACTGTACCAGAACCCGACCCAACAGTTTCATCTTCTAAAGAATAAATTAATGCCTTTAGAAACAGAACACCACCGTAAATGTTTACTATTAGAATGAGTGTATGCCTAGACTAAAATGCCACAGAAACTATATTTAATCATATAATGGATGTATGCCTACAGGAACACCACCCAAAATGTTTCATCCTAGAATGACTGCATGTCTACCAGAACACCGCCCAAACGTTTCATCGTAGAACGAGAGCATGCCTTGCAAAATGCCACCCGAATGTGTCATCCTATATATGAATGCACGTCTGCCAGAATTTCCCACAGAGTTCCTATAATATCTGGAGAAGGAATCTGTCAGAACATTGTGTTTAGATGCGGCTGAGAGCCTGGTTAGTCTTCTATATAGTTGACAGTAGGTAGACTGCTATTTAAAGCAGTTATCGTATCTGAGAATGAGATAAACGGGCGACATAATCGTGATAAAAACAAAATATTTTTAACCCAGCTGTGTGCATAATTACATAGTAGTCTCAGCCCTTATCAGTATAGCCTGCCTACTGAAAAGAACACCAGTCAGTAATACCGGCCAAACTAGAGTCAAATTACAGATCTTCCTGAGCTGTTTTTACATGCCTCATTAGTCAATAAGCATCAGACACAGACATAATACTGGGTTAATCGGAGTAGCGAAAACATTTTCATCAACATTTCATATACATATTTTATATTTGGGGGATTGTTAAAGGCCAATTTAAAGAACTTTTGAAATTATCACCATAATTAATAGGTTTATTGTTTCTGGCATGTATGGTGAATAGAATACTATTAATTAAACAAAAGAAGCAAAACAGCTCATGCAAATTGGATAAGATCTGTAAATTATCGTTAGAACACTAAATTAGACAATTACAATTGCCATGATTAGTGAAATAATAAAGTAATAACAATTGTAATTGTCTTTGTCATTGTCAGACTAAAAATGACAAATGTATTGTATACATAAATAGGCAAAATAATCCTATACAACATTAATACAAAAGCTTTGTTTGAACGTGAAGACGTCACATCAATTGAAAATGAAGCATAAAAGAAAAAAAAATCAGTACAATCGATCGTTAAAAAAATCATGACATATGCGATACGTTTCGTACTGTTAGTGTTACATCCAAATACATTTTAGAGGTACAGACTCTTTTATGAAATGCATTGTGTCTATAAACCCGTGCTCAAATACTGTGGCTCTGTGCCCGTGGACATGGTGGATCTATCCCGTAGTGCATAGCCTAGGCATTGCTGGGCCAGACTAGCCCCTGCAGATGCCGAGTAAGCAGCTAGCAGCCGACATCTGATAACGCGAACTGCCGGCAGACCGGCACGTTTGCGGTTCTCTTATAATTACGCTAAACAAGGCCCTTACCTTCAGTAATTTCCTTCAGTATCAAGTCCCTGTGATCAGTGGTAAAGGGTTCTCCTACCACTAGTAGAAGTGCGCTTTTAGATAAGTCTGTCATGTCGGTTTTCAAAGTGCCTGCTGCACCGTTCGCTGCTTCCATCTTCACGATTTTGAGACTTGACAGGTGACGTAATACTAGATGAATTACGTTTGTCACAGTACTAGTGATTGGACAATATATTCCTAGACCAAGTGACCTAGCCAATGAAACGTGTTGTACTATCTACTTCGCAAAAGCTCGAACTTCCTGTTGTGGTCATGTTTCGAGTGCCGCTTTCGGGTGTGATGGTTTTGATGGGAAATTGTGCAAGACCCGATGCTCATTAATAATATATATTTTTTATTTAGTGTAGAGCCCTAAGAAGTAAGTTAGATACAACAACTACGGCCAATATTTTCAGCTAATTCTGTTTGTAAAACCTGTCATTAGGCTGTGTGGGTCGGTTTTGGCATCGATGGTGATAACTCTCAGTCACCAGGCGTGACTCAGACTCGGTGACAGTGCCAGTGTCGCGCTTCTGTCGCCGACATTGTCTCCGGTAACGTGTGCGTGGTTACAATCACTATATCAGCGGTAGCTTTTGTTTAGTATTGTATAATGTAACGAATGCGTTGGTCTGGTTGTTAACGCATTTATTTGGCGTATTTGCTGGATCTCTTCAACTCTTGCAGGCGAGGTACCCATCTGTAGATTAATCGTCTTGGAGTCGGACTTACCATACACGTTTGGGTTTATATTTAACTTTATGTGCTTGACTGTAAGCCAGATTTTGCAAATATATTCTTGAAATAAGAATCTGTCTGGCATATAGCACAAACTACACAATGCAAAATGGGCGTTGAACGATAAATTAAGCAAAGGCAGAATAAATTAATCTGCACCAAATCACAAAACAAATCCCAATGCACAGTCTGCAGATTAATGCACCACCTGCAGATTGTGCAACACAACGTGCAGATCCAGCAAATGTACCTTTCATATTCACTCCATACTCTCTGTCTGTCAAATCTGAGCACTGATGACAGATCACCTTGACTTTGACAATACCTCACATAACACTGTTTACACTGCAGTCTGACCAGTCATGACAGTTGAACAATTAATTCATGCAATGTTTATATAGCACCTCTCTAAGATATTGGTGTTATAATATGTTGTTTGCTGTTGTTGTATATTGTTGCATTGAAATATCCGGTAGGCCAACAATATAAAATAATACATAACATATGTACCATAGACACACGTGTGCATCTGTACAGATGCACATACATACATGCACACATACACACATCTGTACACATGCACATACATACATGCCCACATACACACATCTGTACACATGCACATACACACATCTGTACACATGCACATACATACATGCACACATACACACATCTGTACACATGCACATACATACATGCACACATACACACATCTGTACACATGCACATACATACATGCACACATACACACATCTGTACACATGCACATACATACATGCACACATACACACATCTGTACACATGCACATACATACATGCACACATACACACATCTGTACACATGCACATACATACATGCACACATACACACATCTGTACACATGCACATACATACATGCACACATACACACATCTGTACACATGCACATACATACATGCACACATACACACATCTGTACACATGCACATACATACATGCACACATACACACATATGTACACATGCACATACATACATGCCCACATACACACATCTGCACACGCATGCCATCACATGGACATACACTTGAACACATACACGCCCACACACTGTGCACATGTATGCATGTATACTCACAGCCATATACAGATGTTCATACACTCGCACACATCTGCATGTAATCACGTACAGACACTTGTGCATGTGCACGTGCGAACATACACATACATGTTACACGTACACTATAAATAGTAAAGCCTACAAAGTTTGAATAAAAATTAAATCACGATTTCTTGGTTTCTGGTGTAGTTGCCTAAAGTGTTCACAGAGGAAGACAGTTTGGACTACAAGATACATAACCATGACAACCGAGATAGAGATTGATGATTCCCTGTACAGGTTAGCCTTGCATATATTTAACAGCTTGGTAATGTTGCAAAAACATAATATTTGTTTCATGACAACTTATAGCATTACAATGTTTCTATCAATGCAACTCTCTTTAAAATGTTACCAATAAACCTCTTCTATACATGTATGTATTGTAATCAAGGACTGCTTACTGCATCTGTACTATGTATCCTGCTAGCACATTTGTATACATGTATTTGTTATTTACTAAATGAAATCGTTGAACATTGAAAAATCTTCTCAATTATTGTTGATTGTCCCTTGTCAAGATTTGGCACCCAAGTGGAAGAAATGTTTCAGCTCAATATGCAGTGACATAAGGTTACTCGCACATTTGCATGTTACCCAAACAAAGTCAATTATTGTGAAGAAAATATGCACTCTTTTATCAAACCGACTATGCACATTATTCGCTTGCTAAAAATGTGGACACCCGTTTACATGGTTCATAATGGGCCTGAATAAATTGAAGTAAGAAGTTTTACTTTTTAAATTTCTTTTGGATAGGTATTCACAAATATTAGGTAAAAATCACAGAGAATGTTAAGAATCTTTCCGTTATGGTGAAATGATGATGTTGTTACTCAGTATGCTGTTGTTGTAGTCGTCAGCGCTATGTGCTGGGAGACAGTGCGATGCAACTGATGGCCAAGTCCAATGTTCTCCTGCTTGGACTTGGAGGACTTGGGGTTGAGATAGGTGGGTTGTGTCATGTTTTCTCTAACCACCAATGGTACTCTGTGTGAAGCTGTATAAATCCATACAACATTTTTCATTGGTTTATTGGCCTATAGTGTTCCCATTCTGATCAAGTGGTGCCATCTATCAGGCTCTGAAATAGACATCAGTACATCAAAAAAATCATTTGGTTTTGTCATCAAAATATTTTCTCTTCATCTGTTGTAAATTTATCACTCAGTTTTATATAATGTGTTTTAAATTTGAAAAAAACCAAATGATACGTACTTTGCAATGATTCTTTTGCATGTGAAACAAATCCGTATTCAAATGGGATTCGACCATGTTCCTCCCCAAATCAGAAAAATCTGTTTTGTGCAGTGTAAGGGAAATCTATTGTGCAAGAAACTATAAAACAACTACTTTTTTAGTAACTATACTTAAGGTAATGTTATATTTGTTACATATTTATTTCTTAGTTAGCATTTCGTTTTATGTAAAATACTGTTATACATGTGTGCATGTATGTAAAGCACCCAAGGGCAATTTTAATTGATTGGGTGCTATATAAGTACTTTTATTTATTTATTTTATTTATGAGAGTATTAGAGGTAATGGAATTAATTAAGTTTTAGTGTGATTTAAAAAAGGTATTGTTAAAAAATAAAGTCCTACCTGTTGTTATTGTTGCATTAGTCACAGTGCTTGATTTGCCTGTTTTAAGTTGTTAAATCTTTTGTTTCAGCTAAGAATATTGTGTTGGCGGGAGTGAAGGTATGTGCATTAATGTCGTCTTCGTTTCATAAAATATCCATGAACAAAATGCAAACGTTTTTATTTGTATTGCCAACTTTGTTAGGGATGATCTTGAATTGATATTAAACAATAATGTTTCACAGCAGGAGTGTTTACGCTGTTAGCATCCACTTAATTTAATGACTATATGAATAATATGAACTTGACAACATTTCTCAGAGATTGATTTAATTCAGCGTGACACATAGGAAGAAGGGAGTTTGAGGTTAAATGAACAAATATGTTTATTATACATCAATGTTTTCAGAGAGTGCCTTAGATGTAGGCACATTTTATAAAAATGTGTTCTTTTGGTTCCAGTCTTTGACTATTCAGGACGCAAAGAAAACCTCCATTCAAGATGTCGGCACCCAGTTCTTTCTCACAGAAGACGACGCGGCACAATCGAGAAATAGGTCAACCTACTTGAGCAATACAAACAAATCCTACCTACTATGTTTTGTGCAGATTAGTAACATTATTATTAAATCCTTCTTTCACAATAGCCCCATCTAACCAGTTATCTGCTGCTATACCTTTTTATAATTTTATAGATAAGTTGATTTTATTCAGGTTTATGATGCAACACATAATGTAGACGGTTCCTGTACTAAAATATTATGAAAAAAGACTGGTAAAAGCTATATCTATCAGCCTTCAATATTATGATCTGCCTCGACTGGGATGTATATATATTATAAGGATGACACAAGAAAGTGCAAGCACTTGTTTACATTTTGGTCGTGGTTTATTTTCAGAGTTTTTCTGCTCATAAGTTGTCTAGTGTTAGTGAGTCCACTGCAGGTTACACATGTGATCCCCTTGACCGACAGTCCGGCACTCTGTTGGTTGAACAGGGCGGAGGCAAGTGTTCCCAGACTGGCGGAACTGAACCCGTACGTGACGGTGAAGGCCTCCACAGACGCACTCACCCAAGACAGCAAGTTGGACTTCCTGTTTCAATTCCAGGTCTGTGCATTCATGTGTAATGGGGAAATATTGATTTATACGTAAACTACACAAGGTATTATAAGTAAATTTTGTTTTATTTCACAGTCAGTTTGTCTTATTTCCCATGACATTTTGATTGCACTCAGCATTCTTCATCAGACGGCTACTGCTAGATGGCAACACAATAGTAATTCTGCTCAGACATTTCGGCCTGTCCCCCACAATTGAAACGTCACAGAAAATAAGATATACTGACTGTGAAATAAGAACAAAATACATATTATAACCAGTAGGTTATAATATGTAGCCAGATGTTTTGGTAAAGGGCACTTTGGCCATGGACAGTTGGGCAACAGACATTTTGGTGACCAGACATTTTGGTAATCAGACATTTCAGTAATAGGACATTTCGGTAAAACTATTGAAAACAATCAGAATTATTTGGTCATTTTTAAAGATGTCCGAATGTGTGTCTGGATTTAAATGTGTGCAGCTAGCCACTGACTGGATGTAGAAATAGAACACTCTAACCTGTCCCCTCTAATGCGTGAATTTACCTAACCCATATCCCCATGACTGACTGCTGTTGCCTGGGAAGCCATGTTGTCTTCCTCTGCCTTGAAAGTTCACCAAATAAGCACTAACTAACACTATCTGTGACTGCTAGTAGGAAGCCAAGTCCTCTGTCTAGAAAAGTGACCAGCCTAATTTCTAAATGGTTTAACTGATTGGCACCACTGACATGGCAGACTGAACAGGTTTTAACTCATTGATATATTTTATTACTTTACAGATTTACTTTATCATGTGTAATTAAGTTAAAGAAATCTTACAAACTGGCTGTAAACAGAAGAGAATATATGTGAACAAATAGTTTCATTAAACGCTAATTGAAGGGGGTGCTAAGCACTTTACACAGTCCTAAGGATTGGATATCATGTTATGTAGTTAGAGCGTGGTTGTATAGTGCTTAGCACATGTGCCAGGCATGTCAGGACTCGGTTCAAAACCCGCACCTGGCAGGCATTGTACATTTTATGTAAAAACCTGGCTCAGTATTGAGGACTGTGCATCCCTCATGACTCAGAGATCACGTTAATGTCGGTCCCATCTCAATTTGGGACATAAAAGAACCATTGAGGATGACAAGCACCCTGGTAGTGATCATCCTCGATCCCAGCATAGAAAGGTCAGCTTAGCGATAATGTTGTAAAAAAGGCTGACTAGTTGAAAGAGACCTCATCAGACCATAACATTATAACCACAATATATGCAGACTACCGGTAGTCGGTTAATAGAGCATTGCCAAATTCTCAAAAAATAACTAGGAAGCGAAATAAGAACTTACCTTTTCATGTGTGTTTGTATGTTTTCAGTGTGTTGTGGTCACAGAAGCAGATCTTGACATGCAGTTGAAGATCAACTCATTCTGTAGATGTCAGCAGCCACCAATCAAGGTAGAAATGACTGTTTGACATCTCATTAAAATCACTGCCAGAACACTGATATATGTTTCGAAAATATATTTTAGCAGAACACTAGTGTCACATACTAGCTTAAACCCAAATGTAATAAATTTGGCGTTCCTGGAATTGTGAAGAACAAATGGAGAGCAAAATATCCAAATGCAAGCCATGCTGTACTAAGCTGTCACAGTTAGACCAAAGGTCTATGCAGTCTCCACACAGTTAGACCAATGGTCTCTGCAGTCTCCACACAGTTAGACCAATGGTCTATGCAGTCCCCACACAGTTTGTAGTCTCCACACAGTTAGACCAATGGTCTCTGCAGTCTCCACACAGTTAGACCAATGGTCTCTGCAGTCCCCACACAGTTATACCGATGGTCTGCAGTCCCCACACAGTTAGACCAATGGTCTATGTACTCCCAACTCAGTTAAACCGATGGTCTGCAGTCCCCACACAGTTATACCGATGGTCTAAGCAGTCCTCACACAGTTATACCAATGGTCTATGCAGTTCCCTCACAGTTAGACCAATGGTCTATGCAGTCCCCACACAGTTAGACCAATGGCCACATAGTTAGAATGATTGACATATTTATAATTTTAGAATGTCTGATAATGATCAACGATTTCTAGAGTATCACTAATTTTAACCAGGCCTGGGGTAATAGTAATAGGTTGAGCAAAAACGAAATGTAATTGTAATAGGAAGCAGTATAATAGTAATTGACCTATTACTTTAGATTTACTATTGAACATTTCAACTACATAACAATTCCATTTTATTATGTTGTAGATTCCACTAGTTTCTCCAGGTTTTAGGATTGCTCCCCCCTTGTCAACTTTGACATGGCCCTGGTGAAGTTTTACCCTAGAGTTTTATGAGCGTTTACACAGCAAGAGACACTGGTACAGTGTGACTGCTGCATTGACTAAAGGGATTAAACTGAGCTTTCACTGCTTTGAAGCCAGTTCTGCCATATGCCAAGTTGCTAACTACCCTTTTCAAGTAAGCCTGTGGGTTTAGTGACTGCTGCCTCAGCCTAAACTACAGTGGGTGTGAAAAACATCCTGATGTATTTGTACTTGAGCCAATAATTAACTGTCAACAAAGCACCAAGCAACTGTAGTTTAATTATACTGTAATACAATCATGAAGTTGTGTGGCATTTGCTTTTGTCTTTCATTCCAGTATGGTATTTAAACATAAAATGGAACATATATCTTCTATCCTCAGTCAATGTAGTTAGTAGATTGTACTAAATATGGTATATACTATATATATATATTTTGTTGTAAATATTTATTAATTTTTTATACTTTATAATACTTCCCTAATGATGACGAGAGTACTTCACATTCTCAAATATTATTTCAAATACTTGGGCATGGGTATTAATAAATAGCAAGTTAGATTTTTTTATTCACCTGTCTTGTTTAACTTCTTGAGACTGTGAGTTAAACAATTGTACTTATTGTATTTATGTATACAGTGCATTATACCATAACATGTTCTGATGAAAAATGTAATGGTAATAGTAATTGCTTCAAATGTAATAGTGATGGGAATAATTCAGCATGTAATAGTAATATATTACATTGTAATGTAATTGATCCCAGGCCTGATTATAACTGAGTCATTATGACTGTATTCGTTTAAAAACATTGTCAGACTGATATATGGTACCATTACAAACACTGCAGATGTTTGTAATATTTGGAATACTTACCATATTCACTCTATTAAGTGTACAGTTCGCTTAACAAGTGTTTGAGCGGATATATTGTCCAATTTTGTGTTCCAATAAGTGTACATGAATGTACACCCTTTCTTTGGTTCTGGGGTACAGCAATCTCGGCAGACATGACTGGAAAGCAAGTTATGCTACTGACGTGTGAGCAACAGGATACAAGAATATTGTAAAGTCTGATAATATAAGTGGACCCTTTGATATGTCATCACTGAGCTTTGGATCTAATGTGACATTGTTAGAAATTAAATTGCAATGATGGATTCAACATTCATGTTTGGCACTTGAGATTGCTGTCACAGTGTGAAATGCTGTTAACAAGGGGGTGTACTCTAATTAGGGCATGTAAGCTTAATAGAATTAATGATACATGTTCAAGTTGATCTACGGTTGTAGTATTACCTTTCAGTTTGTGTGTGCGGATGTCTATGGTGTCTTCTGTTGGGCCTTCTCTGACTTTGGTCCTACCTTTGAAGTGGTCGACTCAACTGGAGAGGAACCAAAACAGTGCTTTGTCTCAAACATCACTCGGGTGAGAAGTGTAACAGTTGTGACTGTCTGTGGTCTCTTATCAAATACCAATACTTGTGTTTCAGGCTGACACTAATCAGGCACATCCATCATCATCATCTGCAGTCCCTCATAGCGGGGATGTTCCATGGATTGTCAGTGCCATTTGGTGTTTGTTCGTAGATGGCTTATCAGTCCAGTCTTTGCTCAGCACAGCCTCACACAGTGCGAACATGTGTAACCAGAATGTGGTGAAGGGTTTTTTGTAGATTTCCCAATAACTTTTTGGCTACAGTTCTTAGTCACTTAGTTAACTTTGAATGACTTTTTAGCATTTTGAGTAATTGACCTCCATTTAGTACATGATAGAGCCTTAGATTCCCAGGTTTTCAGACACATACAAATGTGTAGTAAAGGGAAATACATTTTAAAAGTACATATATGTTAATTATAACTGATAAAAAAACAAGTAAAATATAAAGAAATAATAATGGCATAACTAAGTAAATAAAAATATAAATATGATATAAAGTCACCACTGTACAGTATAAAATGCTTTTGTCCACCTTAACTGCTTGAGTCCACTAACAGTATTTCTACATACAGTTGCACATACTTTTACCAGTTCATTTTCAATGGCATGTAGATGGTTTCAAAAACCATAAATATTATGCAACGTGCATTCCCATTGAGGGTGTCAGTGACTGCCAGTGCATATTGTTGTAGGCAACATTTAGTTTTGAATAAATGGTCTTGATATCACATTGATCACTGCTAAACAATGATCACAGTTTGGAGAGTTCAGGTAGGGTTGTGTGCCCTGTTTGTACGGCCCAATATATGTCTTCGTGATGATTGATTGTTTATTTAGAATCAACGATGTAAAGAAATTGAGTCCGTGGGCACAACATGTGCGGATGTACGATACAGAATACAAACATTTTCATGAACACATTATCATATGTAGTGCAGCATTTAAGTGAACATTAGGATGGCATGATAATATGCAGTGTATACCATACCACAATTCCAGATAAATACATCCATACAAGTGTCTATTAGACATAGTTTCACATTCAAAATCTATTGTGTGCAGAGCTTTCTTGAGTTGTATTTACTATGTACACGTATTCAGTTGTATTTACTATATACACAACTCGATTGGAGAAGTGTTTTTGTTATATGAAGTCTAAACAGAGTTGTTTTAAACTTAATGATTGCATGTTGCAGGCCAATCCAGGTATTGTGTCAACTCTAGAGAATAGAATGCACCATCTTGAATCAGGTGACATGGTGACCTTCAAGGAGGTCAAGGGCATGACCTCTATCAATGGGATGACCTGTCGTGTGGAAGGTGGGTACATTGTAGGTTCGTTTGGCAGGGTAAATAGATGGATGTGTGTTGGCGTGAGGTAATGTATAATGAATATATTTAATTATGAAACAAAAAGGGATGATGATAATAATATGATATTTAATTACTGGAAAGTATATGTAAGAACCAGTGTGATGATGTTCAGCCCCAGGGAGGAGAGCCCCTCCCATTGTTAATATCATGCCACCCTAACTTATCCCAATCATGGTATTCCCCTCAATTGAATGTTCATAACATTCAATTGCCTATGTCTGTCCACTTCATTCTACTTCATGTAGCATGGAAGGCAATTGCTAAAATAGAATATTGTGTACTTGGCTGTACTCTGTGTAGACTGATGGTGTCTGATGTTCTGCAGTTCTCACCCCCTATACGTACACTGTGTGTGACACCAGCAGAGCAGACTTCACCCCCTACCAAGGGGGCGGCATTGCCACTCAAGTGAAATTCTCTCAGACAGTGAAATTTGTAAGTATCAGTTCATGAGGAAGTCAGTCTTCAGTTTCCAAAATAAAGTTGTCAACATTTGACTGAGGATCATTCATTGGTATGGCATGGCAGCTGAGACAGTCATTGTTCCAACATTTGACTGAGGATCATTCATTGGCATGGCATGGCAGCTGAGACAGTCATTGTTCCAACATTTGACTGAGGATCATTCATTGGCATGGCATGGCAGCTGAGACAGTCATTGTTCCAACATTTGACTGAGGATCATTCATTGGTATGGCATGGCAGCTGAGACAGCCATTGTTCCAACATTTGTTTCAGCTTGGGAAACAATAAGTAGATCCGAACTGGACAGTTGAAGGCATCAAGGGTTTCTTACAGGGGCAGTGAATGTGACCGATAGCCATCTCATAGTAGATGAGATTGCTTATAGCAATCAAACATCACCAACAAAAATGTAAATTTACTGCGAAATAAATATCACCCATTTTAACCAGCCAGTCTGATGAACCTGTTCACTCATAAGAGAGAATCATAATAGTAATTGCTTATGGTAATACAACTAGATAGACAGACTGCGCCAGGATGTGTGTGGACTGACAGTGGCTGTGTGATGTCATTGTAGCAATCCTTGGAGGACCAGCTGTGCTGTCCATCCTACATGAGTCCTGACTTGGGCAAGCCCGATGCGCCTGCCTCTATTCATCTGGGCCTGTGTGCCCTCCACGCCTTCTTCAAGCAACACGGACAACTGCCCAAAGTCAGGTGAGTATCTTGCTACACAATGTCGGGCGAGTATATCGCTGCCTAATGTCGGGTGAGTATCTCTCTGTCCAATGTTAGGTGAGTATTTCACTGTCCAATATCAGGTGAGTATCTTACTGCCCAATGTCAAGTGAGTATCTCACTGCCTAATGTCTGGTGAGTGTCTCATTGCCTAATGTCGGGTGAGTATCTCTCTGTCCAATGTTAGGTGAGTATCTCACTGCCCAATGTCAGTTGAGTATCTCACTGCCTAATATCAGGTGAGTATCTCACTGCCCAATGTCAGGTGAGTATATCACTGCCTAATGTCTGGTGAGTATCTCACTGCCTAATTTCTAATGTGTATATCACTTCCCAATGTCAGGTGAGTATCTCACTACCTAATGTCAGGTGAGTATCTCTCTGCCCAATGTCAGGTGAGTATCTCACTGCCTAATGTCGGGTGAGTATCTCACTGCCCAATGTCTGGTGAGTATATCACTACAATTACAAACTCGCAGCTGGAGGCAACACTCAAATAAACAAAAAGCAAACAGTAGAGTCTTGGAATGCACTGTTATTTAGGCTACTTAACCTACTGTTATAACACGTGAAATTATGTTAATTTTCTGGGAGGGCCACACACGGCAACACTTGGCCACCCATAGCCACACAATGAAGTATTACAATATATAACTATTCACACATTCATAATCTACCTGATCTAATGATCAGAGTTAATTATTCGAATGATTTTAGTAAATGTAGTCACTCGTATAAACTGACATATTATATAAACTTGGCACGCCACAGATGTAGTGAGTATCCAGTCTGCTTAACATACCGGTACTTAGCAATTTATATGTAAAAGTTGCAAAACTAAATTTAATTGGTTGTGTTTATTTAATATAAAAATGCAAATTATTAATAGGGAATGCAAAATAGACATTCTTTATAACTTCATGCATTTCCTTTCAACATATTTGTAAAAGGATTGTATATATTTTGTACATTTACAGCACCCAGATGCTCTGTTTTGGTTCAGTTGTGATCATGTATGGCTCACCTTGTATAAATGTTTACGTTGAATACAATTAAATTAAATTTAAAACGTGAAAGTGAAATTCATAACAGGCTTCATTAACTGAGGAGGGATTACAAAAACCGTAACCATCTTTTTCTGTGGGATCTTTGCAGGTGTGACACTGACGCTGTGGCACTGGTGCAGATTGCAAGACACGTCAACAACACCATGATGCTAAACAAGGTGTGTGTCAATTTACCTCATCTGATGCACTTATTGAGTTACGCAAAATTAAAATAATGAAAGTTTGGGGATGAAAAACGGCTCACTATTAAGGTTAGCGGAACCTAACTATTAAGGTCAGCGGAAGCTCTCTATTAAGCTCAGCGGAACCTCGCTATTAAGGTCAGTGGAACCTCACAATTAAGGGTAGCGGAACCTCACTATTAAAGTCCGCAGAAACTCTATTAAGGTCAGCGGAACCTCACTATTAAAGTCAGCGGAACCTCACTATTAAGGTCAGCGGAACCTCACTATTAAGGTCAGCGGAACCTCACTATTAAGGTCAGCGGAACCTCACTATTAAGGTCAGCGGAACCACTATTAAGGTCAGCGGGACTAATATCCTATATTTTGCTGTATGTGGAAATAATTTGGGACTGTTCTATGGTGACCTTATTTGCGAGGTGGCTAATGTAATGTAAAGCGAGGTCCCACTGTATCTGAAATTATGTTATGTCGTCCTTTATGTATGATAAGGTCATATTGTAAGAGGGAGTAAAGAAGAGAGAGACTAAAATGTAACTAGGGTCTCTCATACCTTAGTTATGAAACACGCTAATGGAATGTAGTTTAACAACACTAGAGACCAGAAGATTAAGAGGAAATCAAATAGCATTTTAAGAAGTTGTACGGTTATGAAAATATTGATAGGAATATGTGTTTCTCAGTTTACCCTCAGATGTTATGACAGAGTGCCTCATTTAACAGGTTATGTATTGATGGAGCAACCAAACAAGTCTACGTAGTAGAGAATCAAAACTGGCAGAATTATTGACATTTATTTATTGAAAGTGGACTGCTTAACATGCAGCCACTTTGAGAATGACAGTCACAGGAGTGTGAACTCTAGAGTCCTCTCTTGATACGACACTGAGCTCTTGCACAGCATCGCCCTCTTGTGCCCACATTACTACAGGCCGAATGATAAACATATACATGATACGTCCATACATTGTAATGGACTAAACACCACTTCATATATCAACATAAGATGTACAAAAATACACACAGACACAAGTTTAATTAGAAAGGTGGGGCCAATTTGCCACAAGGTCTCCAAAAAGCACTGACTGCTTGTTATAAGATGGTGAAAGCTGAACTCTCGCCAGCGTACATGCAGACACTTGTGTCCATCTACACACCAGCCAGAAGTCTTCGTTCTGCTGGGTGTAACAGTCTTGTGGTTAGGAGATCTCGAACTAAAGCTGGGTACTGCGCATTCACTCATGCTGCTGCTACAGCCTGGAATGCTCTGCCAACTACCATTACTTCTGAAACTTGTCTTTAATCTTTCAAGACAGCCTTAAAGACCCACCTTTTTGTCATTGCTTACACTACTTAAAGACCCACCTTTTTGTTATTGCTTACACTACTTAAAGACCCACCTTTTTGTTATTGCTTACACTACTTAAAGACCCACCTTTTTGTCATTGCTTACACTACTTAAAGACCCACCTTTTTGTCATTGCTTACACTACTTAAAGACCCACCTTTTTGTCATTGCTTACACTACTTAAAGAACCACCTTTTTATCATTGCTTACACTACTTAAAGACCCACCTTTTTGTCATTGCTTACACTACTTAAAGACCCACCTTTTTGTCATTGCTTACACTACTTAAAGAACCACCTTTTTATCATTGCTTACACTACTTAAAGACCCACCTTTTTGTTATTGCTTACACTACTTAAATAACCACCTTTTTATCATTGCTTACACTACTTAAAGACCCACCTTTTTGTCATTGCTTACACTACTTAAAGAACCACCTTTTTGTCATTGCTTACACTACTTAAAGACCCACCTTTTTGTCATTGCTTACACTACTTAAAGACCCACCTTTTTGTCATTGCTTACACTACTTAAAGAACCACCTTTTTGTCATTGCTTACACTACTTAAAGACCCACCTTTTTGTCATTGCTTACACTACTTAAATGACTGCAGAAACATTTTAAGATATTCATATTTTTATCTATCTTCATCTATTTTTTCAACCGAAAGAACATCTTTTAAGTTTTATCATGAGAATTGATTTACTTCATAATTTTAAGCCAACTTATTTAATCTACTGATGTTTACACAGGTCTATTATCTTCATTTATCTATTTTTATTTTAAATTTAATTTTATTTCTACTATTTATCTATTACTGGTAGTGTTATGTAAAGCACTATGAATGTTATGGATGGGGCACTATATAAAATACACATTATAATTATTATTACCTGTTGGTGACGCCATCGTGTGTAACAGGTAGAGGAGGTGGATGAGACACTGCTACGGAGGCTGGCCTACAGTTGCCAAGGGTGTCTGCCCCCCCTCTGTGCCGTCATTGGAGGCATTGTTGCCCAGGAAGTCTTGAAGGCTCTCACGGGAAAGTTTAGTCCTTTGAAACAGTGGGTAAGTCCAGTCCCTTTGCCAGGATTGTGAAATTTTCTAGTTTACTTGTTCTAATTTTTTATTTACCTGTTATGCTCATGAAAGACCCTGTTCCACGTGCATTAGTCATTGGCGACTGAACGTGGGGGCTGAGACTCTTCCAAAAATCTCCAACTGCACTCCTCTTGAGGCTCGCAAAATACTCAAACTTCAAACCACACTCCTGCACTTGTTTTCACACTTAGTACAAGGCCCGTTTTATAACAACTCAACCATGGTTTTGAACTTGTCATTTGCATAATTAAACCACTTTATGGTCCAACACAAGATCAATGTGTCTGAAAAATAAAGACCAAAACACCCGTTATTTGAAAAAGAAAAACTAGTTGCAATTTTCCAAAAAAACCATCACAATAACAGGAAAACGGGTCTCTGACTAAGGGCCTGGGTAAGTCACTGATAAATAGTAACCAGCATATTGAAACTACAGTGCGAACGTCCAGAGCAGTGTGCTTTCCGTGACTGCAGCACTGTTGAGTGTTGTGATGTCGTGTTTAGAGTGTTGGATTCTCTGTCGAGATATCCAAGGTTCTTATCCACCCGCTGCCGTCTTAAATATTGGGCAAGTTTGTTCACTCCAGAGAAGTCGAGATGATGTTCAGTTGAACGTATCTGCCAGGGAGTGAAGCGTAAAAACTCTGACCAGTCCGTCGAACTGGATACCGTGTTATATAAGAACTGCATTTATATTTATATGTGTACAGTCCGTAATTCTTTTGAAGCAATACATTTTGTTGTTGGTGAAATGAGATTAAATTTTACAGATTCATCTGGATGCGACAGAAGTGATGTTGAGTGTGGAGCCTCCAGAGAGTGATGATTTCATGCCCAGGTGAGAATATCTCCATCAAAGGGCTCAGGATTATTGATTTTGTTACATATTACAGGCATATTTGTATGTAGAAATTTGGTGCTGAAGTCGACGCAATACGTCCTGGAAGCTGACATGATGTATATCAGTAACTGGCTAATGTTCTACTGTGCATAGCAACATTTAACAGTGTACATGACTGCTGTTTTCACCAGGATTATAAAGGTCAGTGAATGTTTCTGCACTAGCTACATTAATATTATAATTTTTGTTGGGACGTTTTAAAGAACTTATGTAACTGCTTGCTATTTATGAAATAAACTGATGTTGGTAACATCTTATGACTAAATTGGCTGTGAATATAAACATACAACATAAACATAAAAATGGAATCAAAAACAAGTCATCAGATATTTCGGCGATTTAATTGATGTCTGGACATGTGAAAATGAAAGAGTATGTCACTGAGGTGTAGTTGCTATTCAATGATATGTTTGTTCTGTAGAGGCACAAGATACGATGCACTGAGGATTTGTATAGGAGAAAAACTGTGTCAACGACTTGCTGGGCTTAGCTTATTTATGGTGAGTTCAAGTTGTATAGTTTACAAAGTTCTTCCACAGTTCAATTTTGTTTCACATGTCTAATTTCAGATACATTTTACAAATAAGCAAACTTACATAGTATCCAGTACTAGCTCTTATGTGAAACTTTTCGAAGCAGTTTTGCTAAGATCATCAGACAGCATATAAAAACTCACAGGAATCAGTTGAACTGATATTTTTTGCTCTCTAAAAACACATTTCCTGACAAATTCAGTGGGTTGAAGGCTAAATGTTGACCCAACAATTGACTTTAGCAATTTTACAAATGTAAAGACCACAACCATTTTGAACCATTGCTAAATGCCTAAGTTTTTGGACTTTTGCCAACTAATGAGGTCATAGGTCATGCCATAGTGTTGTGGTGTTGAAGATTGTCATATACACTCTGTGTCTGTAGATCGGATGTGGTGCGATTGGCTGTGAAATGTTGAAGAATTATGCCCTGATTGGTGTTGCGTCTTCAGAGAAGGGTTTGGTAGGTTCGTCTGATATATTCCTTCTTTGTCAGTGGTAGCATTGCATCAGTGTCCTAATACATTAGTCTACTTAATACAAAATACATGTATTCTGGTTGTTAGTTATTAATTTTTTTATTTAAAATATTTGGTATTTGTGGGAGTGTGGAGGCAGAGTTTGCAGGTTTTAGGAGCATCCACTGAAAGACCTTCAGCCAAGTTGAACACAACAAATCTAAAATAAAATATTGTGAACTATAGAGATTTTTTGTAGTGGCGAAATGGAAAATTAATATTTACTAAAGAGGTAAGTTATTTACCTTACCTTACATTATATTTGTTTCTTGATCTGTTTGTCTAATCTCGGTGATTATATTACAACATTGCATTCTGATGTTGCAGATATCCATGACAGATCATGACCTGATCGAAAAGTCCAATTTGAATCGTCAATTTCTGTTCAGACCACATCACATACGGGTTGGTTTCACTTTCTATTCAGATCATAACTTATTCAGATAACTTTCAGTTTCTGTTCAGGCCCTGCTGTTACTTTGATGATGTGATTTTTAGTTTGTGTTCAGAGGCGTAAGACCTCCATGTTAGTTTCAGAACTTATTTTTATAACAATATAAAATGATTCTACCACTGCGTCTTTGTTTAGTTTATTATTTGATGCTGAATAAACTAGCACTGCTGAGATAGTATCATGTAGACATGAAATGATTCATGTCACTCACATTTGTTTGACATGTTGAGTGGATTGTTGTTTCAGCAACCTAAAAGCACGACAGCGGCACAGTCAACTAGGGAGTTAAACCCAGGTGAGAGTGTCATCTGTGGTCACTGTTTTTACCATATCAGTTATGGACAAAGTATGCTATTTGTGGACAACTGTTAGACCACACTCCCTTGTTATGATTCATAACAGTGGCTACGACACCCTCCTAAAACTATGTTCATTTTTGACAAAGATGCACACAAACGTATAATAATTATGTTAATTGCATGTTTGCATTGATTCGTAAAATATAAGTCTGTACAGATAGTTCAAGCATTAGTACGTTGCTGTTTTTTCATTAAAATATTGTTGAAATCTACTCAAAAACTGGCTGAACAATTAGTATTCTCTCAGACTGATATCGACAGCTCGACAAGCCAACATTTCAAAAATCATTACTTAATGCTTACCAAGAAACCCCCACATCCATGTAATGCTTCATGTTGCTTGCCCATAGATCACCACCCCTTAAAGATCACATACTTTATGAATGACCCCTTTTATGTGGATGTGTTTGGAAGTTAATTTATTTTTGATATGGCAACACTGTAGTCAAGCGAATAGTTGTTAAAAAAGAAAACTACCCCCAGGCAAATGCAGGCTACACAAAATGAGAATATTTGTTGAACTTTTCAGAAAGTTCTTTGTGCATGTGGCGTATGGAATGTGTTGCTCTGGATGATGTGTAAAACTGGATATTGTGTTTGTTCCAGAGCTGCGGATTGACGCTCATCAGAATAAAGGTGTTTGCCTATTGACAATCTATTGTTTCTGAATGTTTTGAATCTGAATGAGTTGACAATCTTGGATGAATGAAATTGTATCATTTTTAAGATCTGTACCATTACCTACAAGGTTCTTTCAACAAGCATAGTTACATTCGTTGATTACTCCTATTAGAAAGCCTATCTAACTTCGATCAGTTATATTTCTGATTTACTTTTTGTATTTAGAGTCAATACTAACACTAGGACTAGGGATTTATCTGTTGCTTCAGCAACTCTTTGTAATTTGCTCCATCTTAGAGTTAGAACAGTTGAACATATTACACAAACATGTATTATTTTTAATGAATGCCGAAGAAGGACATATTGCACAAGTCTGCCTTCATTTAAAAACATACCTTTATAACCTTGCTTGTCCACCTTATCTTCCTGACACATCCATCCATCTGTTGACAACTTGAATACAGCTTATCAATTTTGAGGTTGACTAACCCTCTTGTCTTGATGCACCTCTGAGCTTGGATTCCCAGGATTAAGGCCCAAAAGAAGTTACCATATTATTATTATTCAATGTGAGTGATTTGACAATTTTTAGTTACAGTTTGGGAACCTGTTTGTGTGTACCATCCTATGTCATTTTAGTAACCTCGTCAATTTACAGTTATAATGATGTCATTGTTTTGAGATTAGTGTCACTAACAGAGACTTGCATGTTTCCAGTGTGCCCTGACACAGAAAGCTCAGTGTACACAGATGCTTTCTTTGAGAGTCAAGACGTCATCGTCAATGCCTTGGACAACGTGGAGGCTCGCAGATATGTTGACAGGTGAGTGCTGTCACAGCAAGTGGTGTAGATATGTTGACAGGTGGGTGTTGTCACAGCCAGTGGTGTACATACGTTGACAGGTGGGTGCTGTCACAGCAAGTGGTGTAGATATGTTGACAGGTGGGTACTGTCACAGTAAGTGGAGTACATATGTTGACAGGTGGGTGTTGTCACAGCCAGTGGTGTAGATATGTTGACAGGTGGGTGCTGACACAGCAAGTGGAGTAGATATGTTGACAGGTGGGTGCTGTCACAGCAAGTTGAGTAGATATGTTGACAGGTGGGTGCTGTCACAGCAAGTGGAGTAGATGTGTTGACAGGTGGGTGTTGTCACAGCCAGTGGTGTAGATATGTCGACAGGTGGGTGCTGACACAGCAAGTGGAGTAGATATGTTGACGGGTGGTGTCACAGCTTGTGGTGTAGATATGTAGACAGGTGGTTGCTGACACAGCAAGTGGAGTAGATATGTTGACAGGTGGGTGCTGTCACAGCAAGTGGAGTAGATATGTTGACAGGTAGGTGCTGTCACAGCAAGTTGAGTAGATATGTTGACAGGTGGGTGCTGTCACATCAAGTGGAGTAGATATGTTGACAGGTGGGTGCTGTCACAACAAATGGATAGATATGTGAAACTGACGGCGCTATGCTCGGACATACAGAATGATAGACAGATAACAAAGACCCACACCATGTTTTATAATGTAGATTTATTAATTTGAATATATTTTTAAGCTGTATGATATTGTTCTTAATGATTGCACGTATGTTTTATAATGTATGTGCCTATGAATGGGTTGGTCCCAGATATACGGCGCTTTTAAAATTTTACTAATAGTGATTACTAAGTGCGTTCTTGTGTAGTCGCTGTGTGACGACCCAGAGGGCGCTACTAGAGTCAGGAACAATGGGAGCTAAAGGCCACGTACAGGTGATCGTACCACACTTGACGGAGTCATATGCCAGCCAGGTACGCTTTCCTTTTACACGGGACATCCTTGAATGTGACAATGTTCTGGTTTCTATGCTTATTCCAATATTTGTTGTCGTTACCATCAATTATTTAACCATTTCAATGCCAGCCAAAATTTAGCAGATGTACAAGAAATGTGATGCCTTTTTAGTCCTTTGGGCCGAAGGTCCAACGGACTTATGCCATCACTCTGCGTCTGCTGTCTGCCGTCTGCCATCCGCCGTTAGTTGCCATATCTCAGAAACCGTTCAGCAACTTTTTCTCTGATTTTGCAGAGACATATCTTAGGGCACTGCCACTATGCACGAGAAATCTGTATTTGATTGAATAATTCTAAGGGCCACATAGGGCCATCCAGGGCCTCCAAAACTGGTAAATTTTCACATTTTGCTTATTTTTAAAAAAGCTCTTCAACTTTTTCTCTGATTTTGCATAGACATTTCATGTGATAGTGCCACTATACACAAGGAATCTGTGTTTGATTGAGTGTCACTGGCCCCCCAAATGCTAAATTTTCATACTATTTCCTACTGCTGTAAGCCTCCTGCAGGTGCCTGGGCCATTGATCTCTATTTATAACTGGATACTGGACTTTGCCCTATCTCTGATCACATGCCTGAGTGGACCGGCCTGGTCTGTGTATTGGACTAGCCTTTGCTCACTGCTTGCCATTGTCTCAGTGTCATACAGAATGCCTCCATGTGGGCTGTAACTAATCCCTACTGCACTGGCAGAACTTGAGAAACTTTAAAACAGCAATAGACATAATTATCAATGTAATATAAATATATGATCTAGGATTAAAGTACAATAACTTAGGTATAAAATAGTGTATAAAATAAAATAACTTAGGTATACTCGAAACGGTTAAAGCATATTTAGCCAAAATTATAAGGAATGTTATTAAGATGTTTTACTATACATGTTGCAGCTATTACTTCACTCAAATTCAATCAGTTTTATGTCATTAATTGCTACTGTTTTTAAGTCAAAATGCACACTATGTATATGTACCTTGTGTACAAATAAAGTTTTATCATAGTTCATCTCTTTCTTCTTTCCTTTCTGGGGGAGGGTGATAGGGGCAAAATGAGAACAGAAAATGTGTGCACATTTTCTTAAACAACCTTTAACTGTGCTACATACGAGATTGCAGCTCACCAACTCTCCTGCAAAGTTTCTTTTAACACATTAACTAATATATACAATCTTCACGAAACGGTCTACTTGAATATTTTATTTCCAGGTGTATCTTCACTGGCATGCATATAGTCTCCACTAAACATGTGAACATTTTACTTCCACCATAACCCTTAATGATCTGTAACTATGATTCACCAAAAACCATTTCATTAATAATTACAAACTCACAATATAGTCCAAAGGACTTCAGGGCCTCTTGGCTCATTTTTAAAGACTTGCATGTTGGTTTAAACTTGTATTTTTATGTGTTTAATGTGCAAATTTCACCAAGTAAACAATATGTTTCCTGAAAGGGCTGATTTTCTATTTAATTCTAAATATATAATAATCAAGTACCATAACATAATTACTATCATCAGCATATAATGTCATCCAACACGTTTTTAATGGTAAACGAACACTGGTTTTTTATTATGACGTCAAGTATTTGCTGTTAACTACGTACAAATAATTATAATAACAGCAACTAAACACTTTCCTTTTGTAGTGTTTTTTTCTTAACGGTCAGTTGATATCAGTGGACATTACAAAAACGCAATCAGCTGATTCAGCTGCTTGACTCTAATGTGTAAAAATGGCAGTCACGGGGATCTGTGTGCTGACACTGAAACAGTTATGATTGAAATGTGTGTTGTTTCAGAGTGACCCCCCTGAGGTTGAGATGTGTATTGTTTCAAAGTGACCCCCCTGAGGTTGAGATGTGTGTTGTTTTAGAGTGACCCCCTGAGGTTGAAATATGTGTCGTTTCAGAGTAACCCCCCTGAGGTTGAGATGTGTATTGTTTCAGAGTGACCCCCCTGAGGTTGAGATGTGTATTGTTTCAGAGTGACCCATCTGAGGTTGACGTATGTATTGTTTCAGAGTGACCCCCTGAGGTTGAAATGTGTATTGTTTCTGAGTAACCCCCCTGAGGTTGATATGTATGTTATTTCAGAGTGGCCCCCCTGAGGTTGAAATGTGTGTTGTTTCAGAGTGACCCCTGAGGTTGAAATGTGTGTTGTTTCAGAGTGACCCCCCTGAGGTTGAGATGTGTATTGTTTCAAAGTGACCCCCTGAGGTTGAGATGTGTGTTGTTTCAGAGTGACCCCCTGAGGTTGAAATGTGTGTTGTTTCAGAGTGACCCCCCTGAGGTTGAGATGTGTATTGTTTCAGAGTGACCCCCCTGAGGAAGAGGTTCCCTACTGCACCCTTAAGTCCTTCCCTTCCCAGATAGAACACTGCATCCAGTGGGCCAGGGACAAGGTAGGGTGGTAACATGTCTGTAACATGTCTTTAATGTAACATGTACTGCCAGAAACTGAGTGCTGGTGTATTGTAGTGTAGTTATTGACTTAGGTTCAAATGCACTTGCATTTGAAAATGTCGCATTTGTGCTTGCAAATTAGAATAAAAAAACATTTGCATTTGAGTGCCAAGACACATACACTTGTATCTGCATTTTAATAAAAACACTTAATGTGATTTTTTTCACAGGAGCCACTCAACAGAATATTTATATTTTTACTATTTTTGCAGTGAAGATCTATGCTCAGTAAATTAAAACAGTCATACAACTGTGCAGTAGTTTGCAATTATTTATTCTCTTTTTGCCACAACCATGACTTATTTCAAACTGACAACACCCCTTTTTGCTGGCTAAATTAAAACATTTTCAAGATTTATTCCAATGTCTTGCTCAATTAAGCATGTTTCACATCTTAGTTTTGAACATGTCTTTAATGTCATGCTTTTCAAAACTGTTTTAGCATCTTTGCAAACTGTTGATGTGGATGTATTCTATTTGAAAGGCTGGAGACTTGAAAGTGACGTTTCACTTTCTGTTTCAGTTTGAGAGTTCCTTCAGCCAGAAACCTTCCCTGCACAACAAGTTCTGGGAGATCAACCGCTCACCCAAGGAAGTCACGCAGGTATCTCGCGGTTCTCACTTCTCAGCAAATAAATTTTGCCATTTCCATATCTCTAGCAAACCTCCTTTTGATAGGAAGCATTTTTATGTTCTTCTCTTAATTAGTTTATTATTTAAAGATGATTTAATGATTGTTTTTATTTTGCTGATGAAGAATTTTGTATAATGTCAGCTTTGCTTCTGTATGATTTGTCCTTGTTTTATTATTTGGGACAAATAAATGTTTCCTCCTTAGATTTAGTTGCGATGAGACGTGTCAAAGTATTGGATGAATAATCACAAAGTTTGATCACTGTGTCCACTTATCAAAACTTTGTAACTGTTTGGTGTATTGGATGTTTTACATATAACATATGACACAATCATTAGAAAGTCTTTGAGTGTAAATATGGAGAAAGTGACAGAAGTATAAGGTACTTAAGACATGGTAGAAGAGATTGTTATGGGACTATGACATAAAAATATGGTATATTTGGATAGGACACAGCATCATTTAGATAGGACACAGCATCATTTAGATAGGACCCATCACATTAGATTGTTGGAAGCATTAAACTGTAAGCAGAAAGCTTACACAAAGACATGAAGAAAACCTGCTGAAATGTATGGAACATGTAAAATGAGCCACGAATCTGCATAAGGGAAATGTGAAAGTTACCAAAATAGCAACAGAGTGAAATGTTCATGTCTTACAGTCAGATTAAAGGAGATTGCTATGTGAAACAATTAGCAAGAAGACAAGGAAGTCAGTAACTTATCAAGAATCCACCAAAGTTTAATTTATATGTAGCCCCCCATTATCATATATCTTCGATTTATGTTTACGCATTTTGAGTGCTGCTCTCTTGCCCAGAGTGGGACTGTGTGGCATTGATAATGGAACTGTGAGTTGTGTGTCGTCAGTATGACTCTAGACTCATGCACTCGTTGTCTCGTGTCATGTAGAAGTTGGAGCATGGCGTGCCACTAGAGGGCGTTGTGCAAGTGTTGAAGTTGGCGGAGTCTCGGCCACAGTGCTGGGGCGATTGTCTCGTTCTCGCTCGACTCAAGTTTGAGAAGTACTTCAACCACAAGGTGGGGCCACTATGTAGGAGTAGGTGTGTTGTGTAGTTATGTAAGACATCTGAATGTGTAGGAGTAGGTATGTAGTGTAGGTGCGTAATACATCTGAATGTGTAGTAGTAGGTGTGTAGTGTAGGTGCGTAAGACATCTGAAGGTGTAGGAGTAGGTGTGTAGTGTAGGTGCGTAAGACATCTAAATGTGTAGGAGTAGGTGTGTAATGTAGGTGCATAAGACATCTGAATGTGTAGGAGTAAGTGTGTAGTGTAGGTGGGTAAGGCATCTATGTGTAGGTGTGTAAGGCATCTGTAGGTGTAGGTGTAAATGTGTAGTGTATGTGTAGGTGTGTAAGGCATGTGTAGGTGTAAATGTGTAGTGTATGTGTAGGTGTAGGTGAGTAAGGCATCTGTAAGTGTAGGTGTAAATGTGTAGTGTATGTGTAGGTGTGTAAGGCATCTGTAGGTGTAGGTGTAAATGTGTAATGTATGTGTAGGTGTGTGCAGCATTTGTATGTTTACAAATGTGTGGATATGTGTGTAAAGCATGTATATAGGAAATTATTAGTTACAACAGAAATTAGGTGCATATTCAAATGGGACATTAGATTCATCTGAATCTCACAAACAAACACTTTTATGCAAGCAACAACACGGAGACAATATAGATATGAAAAAGGCCAAATGGATGACGTTTGTTTATTATGGGTAACCAGTGTATAGGCCTTTTTGGCACACTGTAATATTTAAATAAAAGAAATGTGGACTCTACAACCCAATGCCAGGCCTGTGACTGAGCCCATACTAGTCTCCTGAGCATCAGGCTGTTAGAGCCCACATTTCAACATATAAAGCAGCAGTGGTATTCCTAGAACAATTGAAAGGAATGACATGTAATCACAGCAGAGCTTGTTATGTGTAGTTAATTTTAAAGCCAACATGATTAACTAAGCCAACATGATTAACTAAAAAGTGCCTTTCTGAATATCACGCTATCTGCTGCCAAAAACACTAAATCTAAAATTATAATAATCCCAAATGTGGGGGTATTTCGCCCCGATATATACAATTCCTAAATCGAAAGTGGAAAAGGCATGCGACATCTCTTGCAATAAAACCCCGTGAACACATCCGGTGCAAACCCTATGCTCACAATCAACTATAAATGTGGGGAAAGCATTGAGACCAGCAACCCTTTCCAATAACGATGCACAAATCATGACTATACATCAAACATACCTGGACGAAAAGTAGGGAGGCGGGCGGGTCAAATTAGACAAACGTCTGCTCCTTTATGCTTTCGCAAATGGAGTGCGGGATCAGCTTAGGATTCTCCTGAGGGACGCGCTCCAGTGCGCGCTGATTGGTTACTTTTAACAATGCAATAACAAGGCTGGAAATGACATATTTCTTCATTAATTCAGTGCTTCATGTTTGAAAAAACCAGGCGAGCGATAAATCGCTCGCCTAAATATACCAAATAATTTAGCGTGCATGATTTATTCGTTTTGTTTTATCTGCTAGGTGGCGTTCCTGTTTATCTGTCTGGTAATGCTACTGCCCAGTCATGCCAAAATGCAATCGAGGCTAGCTATGCCATAGCGGTATCCATTACGCAAGAATAATTCGATCGGGTCAATTCGGGACATCAAGTGTTGGCACAGATTGAAAAGTTGCATGCTGATAAAACATTTGAGACAGGAAGTACTAGCGATGATGTTACAGAAAATGACAGCAGTGTAACGACGCTGATGATCGAGTTGTTTTGTTTATGGGACGGATGCTAGCTGTCGGCACCGCGGCTACCGCTGCACACCCATGACCCAAGCAGAGATTGCATGACACAGTTTCGATTTCACAGTTACCCGGTGCAGAAAATTGCAGCTGATTAATGATCTATGATTATCAAACAATGGCTGGGTGACAAGAATCCCATTGAGCAATAAGCAAACACCAAGTCTTGGCTCTGGAAATGTCGGCAACTGCGCACCAACGCTAATTTACGTGACAAGAACAGACTTTCTTTCAAACAAATGGGTGCATATTTTGCCGCTAGAGGGCACCACATGCAGCAGGTCTGATGACGCAAACGATAATGGCAATTAGCATGAGCGATAAATCGCTCCCTAGATGAGCGATTAGCGCGAGCGGTAGGGAGCCAGAGCGATCGCTCGCCTAAAAAAATAAATGAGTGTTAATTTGTGATTTGTTTGTGTTCTTCAGGCTGCTAGTTTGTTGTCTGCCTTTCCCTTGGATACAAAGCTCAAGGATGGATGTAAGTGTAATGTCAGGACTGTTCATGTCAAACTGGTGCAAATCTTTTTTTCAAACAAATACTTAAAAATATATGTTGTATAAATAATATCAATTTAATGACTTGAGGGTTTAAAGTGTGGTTAGTTTCACGTTTCTATTGGTTTAAAGTGTGGTTAGTTTCACGTTTCTATTGGTTTAAAGTGTGGTTAGTTTCACGTTTCTATTGGTTTATGAGCAACAACTTTGTCACATTATTAGGCCGCCTTGAAAATATTTGTTTTAATATTTGTCTTTTGGTTACACTTCACCAATCTTGTTAAATGCAGCTAACCCTGTAAGTTCTTATGAAAAATACATTTCTTTGCGACCTAAGCATAAGGAGAGACATAAATCTTTACCACCTGACCCAGTCTATAGTTGTCAGAATACCTCAAATATAACTTTTCCATGTAGGTCTAAACAAATTCTGGTCAACATTTTAACAACAAAACATTGCCAAAAATATTTAAATGCCTCTGTATTCTAAAATATCCCCCTCAAAATCAATGATAAAACTGAAAAGAAAATCTGTCCTGCATAACTAAAATTTGAGACGATATCATGAAAGGGCTTTTGGTGTTAATGTACGTCACATTCTATGTTTGCATCCTACAGCACCCTTCTGGCAATCTCCCAAGAGGCCGCCGGTCCCAATTGTCTTTGACGCGTCAAACAAACTGTGAGTATACAACATGCCACACAGTGCACTAGGGTCTACTGGTTCTCAGAATGGGAACATTTGGCATGGACAGAAGGCAAAACATTTTACATCTGTTTCAGTCATACATACTTTGTGTTTTATCTGTTTCAGTCATACAGACTTTGTGTTGCATCTGTTACAGTTGTACAGACTTCGTGTTACGTCTCTTTCAGTCATACAGACTGTTTTATCTGTTTCAGTCATACAGACTGTGTTTGATCTGTTTCAGTCATACACACTGTGTTTTATCTGTTTCAGTCATACAGACTGTTTTTTCTGTTTCAGTCATACAGACTGTATGTTGCATCTGTTTTAGTCATACAAACATTGTGTTTTATCTGTTTCAGTCATACAGACTGCATTTTATCTGTTTCAGTCATACAGACTGTGTTTTATCTGTTTCAGTCATACAGAATGTGTTTTATCTGTTTCAGTCATACAGACTTTGTGTTGCATCTGTTTTAGTCATACAAATGTTGTGTTTTATATGTTTCAGTTGTACAGACTGTGTTTCATCTGTTTCAGTCATACACATTTTGTGTTGCATCTGTTTTAGTTGTACAGACTGTTTTATCTGTTTCATTCGTACAGACTGCTTTGTCTGTTTCAGTCATTACAGACTGTGTTTTATCTGTTTTAGTCATACAGACTGTGTTTCACCTGTTTCAGTCATACAGACTTTGTCGTCGCCTGTGCCAGACTTTATGCTGTGATCAATGGAATTACTGTAAAGCAGCAGGTCAGTAATCATTTGTGTTATTTGTCTTATTAATAATAATAATAAAAAAAAGTATATTACAAAAAAGTAGGTTCTCATACAAGTTGTGCCTTGATGTAGATGTTAATTTTAATGGTAAATGAAATAGAAAAATAAAATATGTAAATTATATACAACAGCATTCACAAAACATGCACTAATCCGTGTATAAAATCAGTAAATAAAGTGTGTGTTTATACACATTTACAATACTGAATTATATCTGTGCAATAGTTCTATATTAGTTTGTCAGGAATACCGCACTGCCTACCAGACCATGAGGAAGAAAATGAACGAAGCGAAAGAACAATGGATGACAGACCAGTGTGCCCAGATTGACTCGGGACTAAGAAAGAACAATGGATGACAGACCAGTGTGCCCAGATTGACTCAGGACTAAGTAAGAACAATGGATGACAGACCAGTGTGCCCAGATTGACTCAGGACTAAGAAAGAACAATGGATGACAGCCCAGTGTGCCCAGATTGACTCAGGACTAAGAAAGAACAATGGATGACAGACCAGTGTGCCCAGATTGACTCAGGACTAAGAAAGAACAATGGATGACAGACCAGTGTGCCCAGATTGACTCAGAACTAAGAAAGAACAATGGATGACAGACCAATGTGCCCAGATTGACTCAGGACTAAGAAAGAACAATGGATGACAGACCAGTGTGCCCAGATTGACTCAGGACTAAGTAAGAACAATGGATGACAGACCAGTGTGCCCAGATTGACTCAGAACTAAGAAAGAACAATGGATGACAGACCAGTGTGCCCAGATTGACTCAGGACTAAGTAAGAACAATGGATGACAGACCAGTGTGCCCAGATTGACTCAGAACTAAGAAAGAACAATGGATGACAGACCAGTGTGCCCAGATTGACTCAGAACTAAGAAAGAACAATGGATGACAGACCAGTGTGCCCAGATTGACTCAGGACTAAGAAAGAACAATGGATGACAGACCAGTGTGCCCAGATTGACTCGGAACTAAGAAAGAACAATGGATGACAGACCAGTGTGCCCAGATTGACTCGGGACTAAGAAAGAACAATGGATGACAGACCAGTGTGCCCAGATTGACTCAGAACTAAGAAAGAACAATGGATGACAGACCAGTGTGCCCAGATTGACTCAGGACTAAGAAAGAACAATGGATGACAGACCAGTGTGCCCAGATTGACTCAGAACTAAGAAAGAACAATGGATGACAGACCAGTGTGCCCAGATTGACTCAGGACTAAGAAAGAACAATGGATGACAGACCAGTGTGCCCAGATTGACTCAGGACTAAGAAAGAACAATGGATGACAGACCAGTGTGCCCAGATTGACTCAGGACTAAGAAAGAACAATGGATGACAGACCAGTGTGCCCAGATTGACTCAGGACTAAGAAAGAACAATGGATGACAGACCAGTGTGCCCAGATTGACTCTGGACTAAGAAAGAACAATGGATGACAGACCAGTGTGCCCATATTGACTCGGGACTAAGAAAGAACAATGGATGACAGACCAGTGTGCCCAGATTGACTCAGGACTAAGAAAGGGAAACAACAAAATAGCATTTGACACACTGAAGAAGCTGACAAGGTCCTAAAAGCAAAACGTTACAGTGATAGAAGACAAAAATGGCTCTCTCCTAACTGAACAACTACCAGCTGAGACCGGATACCAGCATATTGGACAATGCAATCACCATCAACAGAGAAATGGGAGATGCACCAATACTTGAAATATAGGTGGAGGAAGCAGTGCGCACACTGAAGGAGGCCAGGCACCTGGCGTATACAACTCCTCAAACATGGTTGACCAGAAATTGTAAATGCCATGACAACCATCTGTCAGAGAATATGGGAAACCAAGAAATGGCCGAGAGAATGGACACAATCCTTAATAATACCCTTCCAAAGAAAGGCAATCTTAGACTCTGTCAGAACTACAGAACCATCAGTCTGATCAGCCATCCTAGTAAAAATCAATCTGAGAGTCATTCTGAACAGACTTAATGGGCAAGCGGGATTTAGGCCAAAGAGAATCACAACAGAGCAAATCTTCAACGTCAGGTTGCTGATAGAAAAACGCCTACAACACCAACGTGACCTCTACCACAATATCATTGACTTCAAGAAAGCCTTCGACCGTGTCTGGCACAAGGGTTTATAGCAAGTGATGAGAAACATCAACATCAACATCAATCTCATCCAAGTTATTAAGGCACTATATGAACACACTAACAGCGCAGTTCTCATGAACAACAACCTTGGAGACTTCTTTAAGACAGTCGGAGCTTGTCAGGGCTGCCTGCTCTCCCCTGTTCTGTTCAACATATACCTGGAGAATATCATGCAGGAGGCATTAACACCTCCATATCCATCGGAGGAAGACCTCTATGCAACACTTCGTGGATGACATCGAACTTATTGGAGGCAACGAAGCAGCACTCCAGGACCTCTCCACCAAACTAGAGATACCATCAGAGGCTTACGGAATGGAAGTCAGTGCAGAAAAAAGCAAGATCCTTGTTAACAGCTGCAATCAGACAGCACCAACCAACATCATGATGAACGGACAGAGACTAGAAAAGGGGGATAACTTCAAGTACCTGGGCTCCACACTCAGCAAAGATGGCACGTCAGTCAAACAGATAAGAACAAGACTTACCCTGGCCTCATCAGCAGTGACTCGACTAGACACCATCTGGAGGAGCAACACCATCAGCTTCTCCATAAAAGTCAGGCTATATAGGGCACTTGTGGTCTCCATACTCCATTACGGATGCGAGAGCTGGACATTGACAGCAGATACAGAAAGGAGGATCCCGGCATTTGAGACGAAATGCTACAGGAGGCTATTGCGCATCTGCTACACAGAGCACACAACTAATGCTATGTCAAGCAACAGGTCTTTGCCTGTGCGGAAGATCAGGAGCCTCTGCTATCATTAATGAAGTGCCACAAGCTCCCCTGGTTCGGACATGTCTCCAGACACAACTCTCTGTCCAAGACCACCCTTCAGGGAACAGTAGAGGGCAAAAGACGCAGAGGGTGACAGAGAAAGTCCTGGGGAGAGAACATAAAGAACTGAACAGGCCACACCCTCACGTCCCTGACACGCACAGTGGAAGACAGAGGGAGTCCTGGGGAGAGAACATAAAGAACTGGACAGGCCACACCCTCACGTCCCTGACACGCACAGTGGAAGACAAAGGAAGTCCTGGGGAGAGAACATAAAGAACTGGACAGGCCATACCCTCACATCCCTGACACGCACAGTGGAAGACAGAGGAAGACCTGGGGAGAGAACATAAAGAACTGGACAGGCCACACCCTCACGTCCCTGACACGCACAGTGAAAGACAGAGAGAGTCTTGGGGAGAGAACATAAAGAACTGGACAGGCCACACCCTCACATCCCTGACACACACAATGGAAGACAGAGAGAGTCCTGGGGAGAGAACATAAAGAACTGGACAGGCCACACCCTCACGTCCCTGACTCACATGGTGGAAGACAGAGGGAGTCCTGGGGAGAGAACATAAAGAACTGGTCAGGCCACACCCTCACGTCCCTGACACACACAGTGGAAGACAAAGGGAGTCCTGGGGAAAGAACATAAAGAACTGGACAGGCCACACCCTCACGTCCCTGACTCACACAGTGGAAGACAGAGAGAGTCCTGGGGAGAGAACATAAAGAACTGGACAGGCCACACCCTCACGTCCCTGACACGCACAGTGGAAGACAGAGAGAGTCCTGGGGAGAGAACATAAAGAACTGGACAGGCCACACCCTCACGTCCCTGACACACACAATGGAAGACAGAGAGAGTCCTGGGGAGAGAACATAAAGAACTGGACAGGCCACACCCTCACGTCCCTGACACCCACAGTGGAAGACAGAGGAAGTCCTGGGGAGAGAACATAAAGAACTGGACAGGCCACACCCTCACGTCCCTGACACACACAGTGGAAGACAGAGGGAGTCCTGGGGAGAGAACATAAAGAACTGGACAGGCCACACCCTCACGTCCCTGACACACACAATGGAAGACAGAGAGAGTCCTGGGGAGAGAACATAAAGAACTGGACAGGCCACACCCTCACGTCCCTGACTCACACGGTGGAAGACAGAGGGAGTCCTGGGGAGAGAACATAAAGAACTGGACAGGCCACACCCTCACGTCCCTGACTCACACAGTGGAAGACAGAGGAAGTCCTGGGGAGAGAACATAAAGAACTGGACAGGCCACACCCTCACGTCCCTGACACCCACAGTGGAAGACAGAGGAAGTCCTGGGGAGAGAACATAAAGAACTGGACAGGCCACACCCTCACGTCCCTGACACACACAGTGGAAGACAGAGGGAGTCCTGGGGAGAGAACATAAAGAACTGGACAGGCCACACCCTCACGTCCCTGACTCACACAGTGGAAGACAGAGGGAGTCCTGGGGAGAGAACATAAAGAACTGGACAGGCCACACCCTCACGTCCCTGACACACACAATGGAAGACAGAGAGAGTCCTGGGGAGAGAACATAAAGAACTGGACAGGCCACACCCTCACGTCCCTGACTCACACGGTGGAAGACAGAGGGAGTCCTGGGGAGAGAACATAAAGAACTGGACAGGCCACACCCTCACGTCCCTGACACCCACAGTGGAAGACAGAGGAAGTCCTGGGGAGAGAACATAAAGAACTGGACAGGCCACACCCTCACGTCCCTGACACACACAGTGGAAGACAGAGGGAGTCCTGGGGAGAGAACATAAAGAACTGGACAGGCCACACCCTCACGTCCCTGACTCACACAGTGGAAGACAGAGAGAGTCCTGGGGAGAGAACATAAAGAACTGGACAGGCCACACCCTCACGTCCCTGACACACACAATGGAAGACAGAGAGAGTCCTGGGGAGAGAACATAAAGAACTGGACAGGCCACACCCTCACGTCCCTGACTCACACGGTGGAAGACAGAGGGAGTCCTGGGGAGAGAACATAAAGAACTGGACAGGCCACACCCTCACGTCCCTGACTCACACAGTGGAAGACAGAGGAAGTCCTGGGGAGAGAACATAAAGAACTGGACAGGCCACACCCTCACGTCCCTGACACCCACAGTGGAAGACAGAGGAAGTCCTGGGGAGAGAACATAAAGAACTGGACAGGCCACACCCTCACGTCCCTGACACACACAGTGGAAGACAGAGGGAGTCCTGGGGAGAGAACATAAAGAACTGGACAGGCCACACCCTCACGTCCCTGACTCACACAGTGGAAGACAGAGAGAGTCCTGGGGAGAGAACATAAAGAACTGGACAGGCCACACCCTCACGTCCCTGACACACACAATGGAAGACAGAGAGAGTCCTGGGGAGAGAACATAAAGAACTGGACAGGCCACACCCTCACGTCCCTGACTCACACAATGGAAGACAGAGGGAGTCCTGGGGAGAGAACATAAAGAACTGGACAGGCCACACCCTCACGTCCCTGACTCACACAGTGGAAGACAGAGGAAGTCCTGAGGAGAGAACATAAAGAACTGGACAGGCCACACCCTCACGTCCCTGACACCCACAGTGGAAGACAGAGGAAGTCCTGGGGAGAGAACATAAAGAACTGGACAGGCCACACCCTCACATCCCTGACACACACAGTGCAAGACAGAGGAAGTCCTGGGGAGAGAACATAAAGAACTGGACAGGCCACACCCTCACGTCCCTGACTCACACAGTGGAAGACAGAGAGAGTCCTGGGGAGAGAACATAAAGAACTGGACAGGCCACACCCTCACATCCCTGACACACACAGTGCAAGACAGAGGAAGTCCTGGGGAGAGAACATAAAGAACTGGACAGGCCACACTCTCACGTCCCTGACACACACAGTGCAAGACAGAGGAAGTCCTGGGGAGAGAACATAAAGAACTGGACAGGCCACACTCTCACGTCCCTGACACACACAGTGCAAGACAGAGGAAGTCCTGGGGAGAGAACATAAAGAACTGGACAGGCCACACCCTCACGTCCCTGACTCACACAGTGGAAGACAGAGGGAGTCCTGGGGAGAGAACATAAAGAACTGGACAGGCCACACCCTCACATCCCTGACACGCACAGTGCAAGACAGAGGAAGTCCTGGGGAGAGAACATAAAGAACTGGACAGGCCACACCCCCACATCCCTGACACACACAGTGCAAGACAGAGGAAGTCCTGGGGAGAGAACATAAAGAACTGGACAGGCCACACCCTCACGTCCCTGACTCACACAGTGGAAGACAGAGGGAGTCCTGGGGAGAGAACATAAAGAACTGGACAGGCCACACCCTCACCTCCCTGACACACACAGTGGAAGACAGAGGGAGTCCTGGGGAGAGAACATAAAGAACTGGACAGGCCATACCCTCACGTCCCTGACACAAACAGTGGAAGACAGAGGGAGTCCTGGGGAGAGAACATAAAGAACTGGACAGGCCACACCCTCACCTCCCTGACACACACAGTGGAAGACAGAGAGAGTCCTGGGGAGAGAACATAAAGAACTGGACAGGCCACACCCTCACGTCCCTGACACCCACAGTGGAAGACAGAGGGACTCCTGGAGAGAGAACATAAAGAACTGGACAGGCCACACCCTCACGTCCCTGACTCACACAGTGGAAGACAGAGGGAGAGAACATAAAGAGCTGGACAGGCCACACCCTCACCTCCCTGACACCCACAGTGGAAGACAGAGGGAGATGGAAAGTGCTGACGATGCAAGTGTCTGCCGTGGCACTCCAACGACCTCCGGTCACGGGATGAGGGTGATGATGAGTTTGTCAGGAAGCTTGCGTGTATTACACATGTATGTTGTAAATGATTGTAAAGTAGTGTTGCAAATGTTGTAGGACCTACAGCTAAAAGACATAACAGAAATGTTAGTGCACATCAACATGCCAGAGTTTAGGCCATCGTCAAAGGTAAGTTTTTGATTATCTTCATTCTTCAAAATTTTATTTGGTATGTTAGTTAACAACTGACACAGGCCAGTGCCTCGTTTGGTAGATAGGTAGATAAATAAATAAAATACATGTTCATAAAAAGTGTCCTAGTTCACGCATTATCGGTGGAAGTAAGCCAGCTTAATTAAATTTGTTTCAAGGACAGCCTTCAACTTAGTCAGAGTGTCTGTTTGTCATGTGTTTTGATGAAGTGTCGGCGCGGACTCATAGGAGCCTGTAGTATCCTGCAACTAAGCACTTTAGAGTTGCAAGTACATGTATAGACACCTGTATGAATCGGAGCTATCATCAGTGTTGTACTAATTCACTCTTGGTCGTTAAGTGGTGTTGTCAACGACTGACAGTGATTCAGTAAGTGCTGATGAAGTCACTGTGAAGGTGCCGAAAGTTCCATTCGAGCCACACAATCAATATCCATACAGGTATCTATTGCAATCAGGTAACTTTAATTGACCTAGCGGATGTATATTAATGTTTCCTTCTTAGACGGCTTGAACCTCGAGCGCCAAACTTTCAGGGATTAATCAACAACCCCTAGAGTAGGATGTAATACCTATATCTTCAAAATACCCCAGGTATGTCAAGACAACTTCATGGGGTAAATCAGTTCATTCCTTAATGGTTCTGAATTTAAAACGTAATGTGCACGTAATACATAAAACATAATGTGCACGTAATACGTAAAACGTAATGTGCACGTAATACATAAAACGTAATGTGCACGTAATACGTAAAATTTAACATAACAATTGGAAGAGGCACACATGCGCAGCAAAAACTTGGAGTAGACGCAGACACAATAATGCTTATGCCAATAGCATAGCAGTACTAATATTATTTGACAATTCTACACTATCAGTAGGGCCTTTCGATTGACGTGAACTTCACATTCTCTCCAATGTCATCATTTTGAACAAACAGCGAGGATCTGCGAGCACGTTATGGTGTTTATGTAACGATGCTCTGTGTTTTGTAACATTTTGTCAATATTAATTTCACGACTGTCTTCTACCAAGGCATCCCATCCCGTCAGGTGACGAGCTTTTTTGCTAGTGAATCTAAATGAATCCGGTAATAACTGACACACTGAAATACATGAGAGCTGTCTGTCTGCTACAGCCGATTGAGACGGACGAGTCGGTGAAGCACGATAAAAGCGACAAACCCGAGGAGAATGACTTTGACTGTGATGAGATGAAGGGACTAGCAAAGAGAACAAGTGCACTCTTAGAAACAGCACCATCAGGTGGGTCGTGGGGTGGGTCGTGGGGGCTGTTAGATGGTTGATGTAGGCTTTATCTAGTTTGCTAGATAGATCACAGATCCCAAATGTTCTCAGTGCTAAATCTCCCCCCCCCAAAAAAAAAACCCAATTCCACACCGTAATTTTATGGTTTACGTGTGTAGTGATGTTCAAGTGCCATCTGTATATTAAACTGATAACTTTGGATCATTGTAAGTGCATCTCTCTGAGGCATCGAGGTCCATTGGCCTCGTTTTTTGTTCAGTTGCTTCCGTAAGCCACTAGTATCTTATCTACCAATTGGTACTGTAGTTAAAAAACATGAAGAGGCATATTTAGAGATTTACTTACATCTTTTTGATATTCATGGCTTTTCTGGAGGGTCTTTCTCCTACAAAGATCAATTCATCATAACAGTGGTTTAGATATTTAGATTTCTGTTTTACATATTTTTGAAATGCATGTCTTTTTCTGGAGGGCCTTTCTCATACTTGACACAATTAGTGATGATCAGTTGGCAGATACCAGCGAGTTTAAGGTAAACATACTGTAAATTGTAATGGTGATAACTGTCACCCTTGCTCCACAGGTAGTGAGATGTAAACTAAGTAGAAAATTATCAAAAATTAATTTCCATTTTTGCCATGGACCCTGTTGACCTACAGTGTACATGTGGGTAGTATTGGGTACCTCCCCGGGGTTCCTGGACCCTCGTTGCTGAACCCCACAAACTAGAATATGATGGAATTCTATGATATGTGAACTAAGCTTCTATGGTACCTATTTATTACCTATGTTTAGTCATGTTTCTTATATGTTAGTGTCATTGCAGGAAAGACTCTAAGCCCAATGTTCTACTTCTAAGTTCTGGGTTAATACTTGGCTAGAAAGTCAGTACATAAGATCAAAGTTGAATTCCTACATAGTGGATCACTAGGTTCAAGTCACCTGACTGGACACACTTTAGTATCAGTATTTTATGCATTATTTTCTTTCAATCATATGTATAGCGTTATAATTATTTTTGTAGAAAGTAAAATTGAACATTTTTGTTCCATAGTATTCCGGAAGATGATGCCACTGTCGTTTGAGAAGGATGATGATGAAAACGGCCACATAGATTTCATTACTGCTGCTTCGGTGAGTAACTGTCTGTGTTGAACTCTATTACTGCTGCTTCGGTGAGTAACTGTCTCACACACACACGCACACACAACACACACACAGTCACACACACACATGTGCACACACAGTCACACACGCACATGCAGACATGCACACACACACACACGCGCACATGCAGGCATGCACCCACGCACATACACACGTGCACGCACACACACAGTCACACACACACACACACACACACACACACACAAGCACACACAAACAATCACACATGCACGCACGCACGCACACAGGGACAGTCACATGCACACACATGCACGCACATGTATACACACACATACACAACACACACACATGCATGTAGATATGCACACATGCACACGCGCACACAGTCACACACATGCACACATGCACCCACGCACATACACACACACGTGGGCACACACGCATGCACACACACACACACACACAGTCACATGTACACCCACGCACACCCACACACACACATGCACACACACACACAGTCACAAACAGTCGCACGCATACATGCATGCACGCACCCACGTGCTCATGCACACACACACACACCCTAGCTTGATTATAGTAGCTACTTTTAATTTGTTAAGTGGCTCAAACTGGGAAGTTCTTTCGTAGTTGCACACCAGGAAGTTTTAACTGCTATGCTGAAGACATACTTGAATGTTCTGGTTACGTCATTATTATTTACAATGTGTTGTTTCAGAATTTGCGTATGGCCATGTACAGTGTCAATGTGTTTCAGAACCTGCGTATGGCCATGTACAGTGTCAATGTGTTTCAGAACCTGCGTGCGGCCATGTACGCTGTGGCGGAGGCAGACAGACTGAGGACTAAGATGATTGCTGGCAGGATCGTGCCAGCCATTGCTACAACAACGGCCACTGTGTCAGGACTTGTAAGTGGCCGTATATCTATATTCTCATCGTGTAGCAGCTGTATTGTAGAGTTCCTAAAGTCTGTATACCTAGAAGCTTTTTGATGAAAAATTGCACATTCCTAAATAAGTTATTCTAAAATGTTTCCACTGTGAGTCAAAATCAAATTATTTAAAACTGTCATAATTTATATAAAAACAACATTATTTACAAATTTGATGACGCATCTCTGCTATCACCAGCATTCCCTGAGTTTGTGGATATGATGTATGCTGGGTAAATCTTGCGTATTCTGTGTGGTCATTGATGATTTTTCTGTCAATAAAATGTGCTTGGGTATTACAGACATGCCAAGTGAAGTCTGCTGGCAAAATATGACCAGTTTCATAGTTAGGTCTTAGTCCTAGAGTGTGACATCATTTGATTAGTGATCATAGGTGGAGCAATATGAAGAATGTAAGGAAGGGTTAACATAACCATCCAATCTCATAGTTAGGTCTTAGTCCTAGAGTGTGACATCATTTGATTAGTGATCATAGGTGGAACAGTTTGAAGAATGTAAGGAAGGGTTAACATAACCATCCAATCTCATAGTTAGGTCTTAGTCCTAGAGTGTGACATCATTTGATTAGTGATCATAGGTGGAGCAATATGAAGAATGTAAGGAAGGGTTAACATAACCATCCAATCTCATAGTTAGGTCTTAGTCCTAGAGTGTGACATCATTTGATTAGTGATCATAGGTGGAACAGTTTGAAGAATGTAAGGAAGGGTTAACATAACCATCCAATCTCATAGTTAGGTCTTAGCCCTAGAGTGTGACATCATTTGATTAGTGATCATAGGTGGAACAGTTTGAAGAATGTAAGGAAGGGTTAACATAACCATCCAATCTCATAGTTAGGTCTTAGTCCTAGAGTGTGACATCATTTGATTAGTGATCATAGGTGGAGCAATATGAAGAATGTAAGGAAGGGTTAACATAACCATCCAATCTCATAGTTAGGTCTTAGTCCTAGAGTGTGACATCATTTGATTAGTGATCATAGGTGGAACAGTTTGAAGAATGTAAGGAAGGGTTAACATAACCATCCAATCTCATAGTTAGGTCTTAGCCCTAGAGTGTGACATCATTTGATTAGTGATCATAGGTGGAACAGTTTGAAGAATGTAAGGAAGGGTTAACATAACCATCCAATCTCATAGTTAGGTCTTAGTCCTAGAGTGTGACATCATTTGATTAGTGATCATAGGTGGAGCAATATGAAGAATGTAAGGAAGGGTTAACATAACCATCCAATCTCATAGTTAGGTCTTAGTCCTAGAGTGTGATGTCATTTGATTAGTGATCATAGGTGGAGCAATATGAACAATGTAAGGAAGGGTTAACTTAACCATCCAATCTCATAGTTAGGTCTTAGTCCTAGAATGTGACGTCATTTGATTAGTGATCATAGGTGGAACAGTTTGAAGAATGTAAGGAAGGGTTAACATAACCATCCAATCTCATAGTTAGGTCTTAGTCCTAGAGTGTGACATCATTTGATTAGTGATCATAGGTGGAGCAATATGAAGAATGTAAGGAAGGGTTAACATAACCATCTAATCTCATAGTTAGGTCTTAGTCCTAGAGTGTGATGTCATTTGATTAGTGATCATAGGTGGAGCAATATGAAGAATGTAAGGAAGGGTTAACATAACCATCCAATCTCATAGTTAGGTCTTAGTCCTTGAGTGTGACGTCATTTGATTAGTGATCATAGGTGGAACAGTTTGAAGAATGTAAGGAAGGGTTAACATAACCATCCAATCTCATAGTTAGGTCTTAGTCCTAGAGTGTGACATCATTTGATTAGTGATCATAGGTGGAACAGTTTGAAGAATGTAAGGAAGGGTTAACATAACCATCCAATCTCATAGTTAGGTCTTAGTCCTAGAGTGTGACATCATTTGATTAGTGATCATAGGTGGAGCAATATGAAGAATGTAAGGAAGGGTTAACATAACCATCCAATCTCATAGTTAGGTCTTAGTCCTAGAGTGTGACATCATTTGATTAGTGATCATAGGTGGAACAGTTTGAAGAATGTAAGGAAGGGTTAACATAACCATCCAATCTCATAGTTAGGTCTTAGTCCTAGAGTGTGACATCATTTGATTAGTGATCATAGGTGGAGCAATATGAAGAATGTAAGGAAGGGTTAACATAACCATCCAATCTCATAGTTAGGTCTTAGTCCTAGAGTGTGACATCATTTGATTAGTGATCATAGGTGGAGCAATATGAAGAATGTAAGGAAGGGTTAACATAACCATCCAATCTCATAGTTAGGTCTTAGTCCTAGAGTGTGATGTCATTTGATTAGTGATCATAGGTGGAGCAATATGAACAATGTAAGAAAGGGTTAACTTAACCATCCAATCTCATAGTTAAGTCTTAGTCCTAGAGTGTGACGTCATTTGATTAGTGATCATAGGTGGAACAGTTTGAAGAATGTAAGGAAGGGTTAACATAACCATCCAATCTCATAGTTAGGTCTTAGTCCTAGAGTGTGACATCATTTGATTAGTGATCATAGGTGGAGCAATATGAAGAATGTAAGGAAGGGTTAACATAACCATCTAATCTCATAGTTAGGTCTTAGTCCTAGAGTGTGATATCATTTGATTAGTGATCATAGGTGGAGCAATATGAAGAATGTAAGGAAGGGTTAACATAACCATCCAATCTCATAGTTAGGTCTTAGTCCTACAGTGTGACGTCATTTGATTAGTGATCATAGGTGGAACAGTTTGAAGAATGTAAGGAAGGGTTAACATAACCATCCAATCTCATAGTTAGGTCTTAGTCCTAGAGTGTTACATCATTTGATTAGTGATCATAGGTGGAACAGCTTGAAGAATGTAAGGAAGGGTTAACATAACCATCCAATCTCATAGTTAGGTCTTAGTCCTAGAGTGTTACATCATTTGATTAGTGATCATAGGTGGAGCAATATGAAGAATGTAAGGAAGGGTTAACATAACCATCCAATCTCATAGTTAGGTCTTAGTCCTAGAGTGTGACATCATTTGATTAGTGATCATAGGTGGAGCAATATGAAGAATGTAAGGAAGGGTTAACATAACCATCCAATCTCATAGTTAGGTCTTAGTCCTAGAGTGTGACATCATTTGATTAGTGATCATAGGTGGAGCAATATCAAGAATGCAAGGAAGGGTTAACTTAACCATCCAATCTCATAGTTAGGTCTTAGTCCTAGAGTGTGACATCATTTGATTAGTGATCATAGGTGGAGCAATATGAAGAATGTAAGGAAGGGTTAACATAACCATCCAATCTCATAGTTAGGTCTTAGTCCTAGAGTGTGACATCATTTGATTAGTGATCATAGGTGGAGCAATATGAAGAATGTAAGGAAGGGTTAACATAACCATCCAATCTCATAGTTAGGTCTTAGTCCTAGAGTGTGATGTCATTTGATTAGTGATCATAGGTGGAGCAATATGAACAATGTAAGGAAGGGTTAACTTAACCATCCAATCTCATAGTTAGGTCTTAGTCCTAGAGTGTGATATCATTTGATTAGTGATCATAGGTGGAACAGTTTGAAGAATGTAAGGAAGGGTTAACATAACCATCCAATCTCATAGTTAGGTCTTAGTCCTAGAGTGTGACATCATTTGATTAGTGATCATAGGTGGAGCAATATGAAGAATGTAAGGAAGGGTTAACATAACCATCTAATCTCATAGTTAGGTCTTAGTCCTAGAGTGTGATGTCATTTGATTGGTGATCATAGGTGGAGCAATATCAAGAATGCAAGGAAGGGTTAACTTAACCATCCAATCTCATAGTTAGGTCTTAGTCCTAGAGTGTGATGTCATTTGATTAGTGATCATAGGTGGAGCAATATCAAGAATGCAAGGAAGGGTTAACTTAACCATCCAGTCTCATAGTTAGGTCTTAGTCCTAGAGTGTGATGTCATTTGATTAGTGATCATAGGTGGAGCAATATGAAGAATGTAAGGAAGGGTTAACATAACCATCCAATCTCATAGTTAGGTCTTAGTCCTAGAGTGTGACGTCATTTGATTAGTGATCATAGGTGGAACAGTTTGAAGAATGTAAGGAAGGGTTAACATAACCATCCAATCTCATAGTTAGGTCTTAGTCCTAGAGTGTGACATCATTTGATTAGTGATCATAGGTGGAACAGTTTGAAGAATGTAAGGAAGGGTTAACATAACCATCCAATCTCATAGTTAGGTCTTAGGCCTAGAGTGTGACATCATTTGATTAGTGATCATAGGTGGAGCAATATGAAGAATGTAAGGAAGGGTTAACATAACCATCCAATCTCATAGTTAGGTCTTAGTCCTAGAGTGTGACATCATTTGATTAGTGATCATAGGTGGAGCAATATGAAGAATGTAAGGAAGGGTTAACATAACCATCCAATCTCATAGTTAGGTCTTAGTCCTAGAGTGTGACATCATTTGATTAGTGATCATAGGTGGAGCAATATGAAGAATGTAAGGAAGGGTTAACATAACCATCCAATCTCATAGTTAGGTCTTAGTCCTAGAGTGTGACATCATTTGATTAGTGATCATAGGTGGAGCAATATGAAGAATGTAAGGAAGGGTTAACATAACCATCCAATCTCATAGTTAGGTCTTAGTCCTAGAGTGTGACATCATTTGATTAGTGATCATAGGTGGAACAATATGAAGAATGTAAGGAAGGGTTAACATAACCATCCAATCTCATAGTTAGGTCTTAGTCCTAGAGTGTGACATCATTTGATTAGTGATCATAGGTGGAGCAATATGAAGAATGTAAGGAAGGGTTAACATAACCATCCAATCTCATAGTTAGGTCTTAGTCCTAGAGTGTGACATCATTTGATTAGTGATCATAGGTGGAGCAATATGAAGAATGCAAGGAAGGGTTAACATAACCATCCAATCTCATAGTTAGGTCTTAGTCCTAGAGTGTGATGTCATTTGATTAGTGATCATAGGTGGAGCAATATGAAGAATGCAAGGAAGGGTTAACATAACCATCAAACTGTTGGTTTAGTAAATACATTTGTAATATTTTTGCATGATGCGATATGGAAAGCTGTACTGTCAGTTCAGTGTAAACACAACCGCTAATTAGCAAACGACATTACTACACTGACGCATGAACTTGGGGCACAACGATGCACTAGTGGAGTTAACTTTGCACTGATTGGCAAGAAAAGATGCCTAGTAATTTTTTAAAGTTAAAGCCGTCTTTAGAGATTATATGGTACTCATGGATAGTTACAATCAAAATTACTATATAATGCTATGCTGGTGTTTGTTTCCTGGCAACCCTGCCAGAAATAGCAGTCCATCATCACACCAGCCACCGCAACGCGATCAGCCACAGGTAGCATTTGTGCCCAAGTTGTCCACTCCACCAGGGTTCCCTGGGTGAAATTTCAAACACTAACTGAACCACCCTAATGAGTCAACTAAAATGCTTACACAAGTTCAATCCCGCTCATGCGAAACTGATGGAGATATGCATGAAACGACACACATACAGATAGAGACCCACTTATAGACGGGCTTGTCTGTATTAACATGATATAAACAGAGCTGTGAATTCCACTAAGAGGAATATAAGAGCTGTACTTAGCTCGACTACGATTAAAAACAAAACTTACATATCTCAGGATGGGATTACACAATTTTTTGGAGTGTCGACGATAGTAATAACCATTCACTTCCTAGTTCACTTGCCATCTGGGTGTTTTAATGAATAATCTGAATGGCAAGTTTGTTCAAAATCATTAGAACAAAGTGTAGACACTTTACAGTGACCTATTCAGATCAAAATCTAAGGAACTCATTATCCTAGCAATTACAAACAGTGAGGTAAAAATAAAAAATGTATATTTAAAGAGTTGTTATTATGTGCATACAAATCATTGTTTCTTTGTTTTGTAATATTTCTTTAATAATGTATATTCACAGCGTAACTTGTATTAATGTTGGATATGTTTTACTACATGTTTAATGATTTATTACTAATGCATATTGTAGTTTCACATAGTACATTTGTATCGCTATTCAATTGCAATGATTATGATTTGTTTAAGTTTTCACTTTTTTACATTACTTTATAATTTATTATTCAATTAATCACACATTGGTTGTTGCCATGAATCTTCAGAGGGTTGAGAGCAGCTCTATGCTACTGTAGTGTAAATTGTATCATGCAAGAACACTGCAAGAATACTGGTGTGTGTTTGTACAGGTGACGATTGAACTGATCAAGGTGGTTATGAAGGCCCCGTTAGAACACTACAAGAACTGCTTCCTCAATCTGGCTATACCGGACATGATCTTCTCGGAACCAGGGCTTGCTGCGAAGACAACACTGAGGTCAGTGTTGAGAATGACTCATTGTAGACAGGGATACACACGCTCGCACACATGCACGCATGTACAGACACACACACACCGCACGCACGCACGCACGCACGCACGCACGCACGCACGCACGCACGCACGCACGCACGCACGCACGCACGCACGCACGCACGCACGCACGCACGCACGCACACACACCTATTACTAAGGTCTGTTCATACAATTCTGTTGTGTGCTTGTCAAAAAGTAGGTATGTTGTGTGAATATTGTAACGTGTTGTTGTGGGAACGTGTAGACTACAATGCCTGTCATATTCCCTGTTGTAGCAATGGTCGCACCCACACACTGTGGGATCACTGGCGCATCAAGGGCAACCCCGACTTCACCCTGAAACAGTTCATTGATGCCGTCAAGGTATGTTCTGTGGCTGTCTCTGAGCAAGATGTCACCAGGCTGTAGTTGGTCAGTAGTCAAATGTATTGCTGCCAGATAGGAAGTTTACTGGCTGGTGTACTACCAGACGGAGCTATATACACATACACAAACACAGACATGCAGTTTTAAGATTGATCTCATAAGCAGCCGCAGTGTATGTGGAAATGTGTGTGCATGCGGTACAAGTGTTATGTATTTATGCGACGTGTGTGTGTGTGCATGTGTGTGTGTGCGTGTGTGTGTGTGTGCATGCGTGCATGTGTGTGTGTGTGTGTGCGTGTGTGTGTGTGTGTGTGTGTGTGTGTGTGTGTGTGTGTGCATGTGTGTGTGCATGTGTGTGTATGTGTGCATGCGTGTGTGTGCATGTGTGTGTGTGTGTGTGCATGCATGCATGTGTGTGTGTGTGCATGCGTGCATGTGTGTGTGTGCATGCGTGCATGTGTGTGCGTGTGCATGTGTGTGTATTTGTACATATGCCTGAGTGTCTTGTATATTGTGTGGTGTATGTGTGTGCAAAGATGTGTTTGAGTGTGTCTGATATGTACATGTGGTGCACAGTTGCATGTGTACTGGTGTATGGCCACATACCTGTGTGTATGAGTGTGTAAATTGATTGACTTTAGTAGAATTGCACACATGATAAATAAAGAACAACAATGTAATTATAATAGTACCAAGGATAACACATAAAAGCACAAATAAGTACTCTTATTTCCAATGTAGTTAACAAAAATTTATAAATACTAATGAAAAAATACAATACATAAATAAATATTATACAATGAGAAAATATGACAACATATGTTAATAATACGTAAACTATTTAGACGACATGTTATCCTACACATGATAAAAAGTTGTAATATGAAGTTTCAAAAACGACATATATAAAGTAGATTGGTGATGACTAGCGCTGTGTTTCAGGAGAAGTACGATATGGAGCCTGCCATGGTGGTGCACGGAGTAAAGATGGTCTATGTCCCCATCATGCCCACGCACAAGAAACGACTCTCACAAACGTAGGTTCAGCAACATCTTCACTCACTCTTGCGCACATCCTTATACGATAAGATAAAGCAATTTATTATTATTATAAACATTAGCTTAATGAAGTCAACGTGGATTCTGCATTAACTTTGAAGAAGAGTTCATGTCTGTTGCGTTGTTTTGACAACTTTAATATTGCAGAATCAATGTATTTCGTTGATGAGCTTGGTTTATGTGGATTTGTAAGACGTATTATTATTACTATGTCCCAATCAGTCATTAGTCAGTGAATCTAAAATGTTCATAATATTTCACTTACAATATCTCCGATGTGATCTAGACTTGTCCATCCGTTTTTTTTTCTTTAAAATTTTGATTTTATTTATATTCTATATTCATATATTTATTGATATATAGAATGTCATTGCGACAATGGTGTAGAACAGTTAATGGTGTCAACATAACCAGAATATTAAAATAGTGTACGAGGACATGTTGGTTGTCCCTTGTGATTGCAGGATGCTCAAGTTGCTGAAACCATCGCCAACCAAAGAGTACGTTGACCTTGTTGTGTCTACAAATACAGAGAGCAACGAAGACAAAGTGATGCCTCTCATTAGATACTTCTTCAAGGACAGGTGAAGTCGTGATTCATTCACAAGGCTCTGTATTCGTTCTCTGTTGTCAATCTGCTGTCAAAATCTTGCACTATGAGGTAGAATTATTCGTGGAAATACTGCTCTCATTTGGCGTCAGTTTTGTGGACTGTGTCACAATAAGCCATGTATGTCGTCATTGTGCATCTTGTACTTGTATTTATTACACTGTTGACCCGGTCAGCTATGGTGTCAAGTAACGGTCAATGTTGTAAAATCTCTCACTTGTCTAGTTATTTTACTAGTACATTTCATTCACTGGTTTTTCACATTTCCTCCAACATTTGAAGGAGATTTCTGGTCATTTCCATGACATGTCATTTACAGAAATTTCTGGTTCCTTCCCTCACGTCATTTATTTACAAAACAATATTTCGCTAATGTTATTTCTAGTCAGGTAAAGAGGTAAAGCTATTTTACAAAAATTATCAAAAAGATGTTCCTCAATCTTGTAGCTGAGATGACTTGAACCTCTCAAAACATTACGCTAATATGAGTTACTCTACCCGTTGTGTGAACATTACGTTTCATTGTTGGCATTAAAGGTGAGTGGCACCAGTGTTTAACCAATTGATCCTACTTATGATGGCAAAACTAACTTAGGTAATTATTTCTTTTGATAATCTGCAATTGATTTCACCCTAAAAGGGATTATAAGTGTACAGAGCTCAAAAAGTTTGAGTTTCTGGATGTTTCCATACATTTGGCCCAAGCCCTGCGAGTTTTTGCTAGCTCTTGTACCAAGATAGTTACATTACCCTCATTGGTCAGAATTAGCACTGCGACATCAATTCACAATGTTCTATGTATCTTCTATGATTGTACAAAGTAATTTAAATCTAAAAAAAATTTCCTTGTACAAGCTGTCTGTCATGCACGCCTTGCAGTAAACATTCATTCGATATTATGATGTTAGGAGCTAATATGTACTCACAGCACTCTTTATGTATTACAAGTCTGATTTGTGAATAAAAGCTTATTTATCATATGTTTAATGGTGCATTTTGGTAAAACACTATCACATGGACTTCCAATTTTTGAATAACGGATCCATTGCCTTTAAACTGGTTTACGTGTCCACATAACACTGCAATGTTAAACAATCATTAAATGTTAGTATGTGACCTGTCACAGTGAAGCAGGCATTAAGTGGCACAGGTCTACTCTGCACACGAGACAAAAGCAGCTGTCCAGGTCATGTCCCAGAAATGTTTTGATTTTGATTATGACCTCTTCTTTCAGTGTCTAGTTTATATTCCTCGACAAGAAATCTGAAAATAATCAAATACAGGCATTTACGAACCCACAGATTAAAAAACAAGACAAAATAACCTTGTTTATCAAAAGGTTGTTTTTTAAAGTGTGCAGTATATCAATAACTACCAAAGATTTCAACAAAAGAGGAATCATTTTAAAGCTCATGATCTGTGGAATCCAAAAAGGTAAGACTCTATTTGTCAGTTTTGAAACTTAATATTCGCTGTGGCTGGTCACGTATATTTGATCAGTTTATTAAACTATAAACCGTAATGTCTGGTTCTCTAACTGTAATGTCTGTAATGGAGATAATAGCCCTTCTTGGTGTAATCATTATGAAGACAAATTTCAATGTTTTATGTCTGTTTTGGCCACTCAAAAAATGAGGAAATGGCTGGTGTTTTGCTTACCCTCAAAACAAACTTTCTCTGTGTTAGCTGCATCTATTCCATGTCGCTAGATGGCTAGACAAATATCATTACAACAAAAGGGTTAAATGATGATTACTATTGTGTAAACCTGCCTTGATTATGCTATTTTTCAAAGTGAAGGTTCTATTTGTACACAAGTGGACTGTTTAATATTTCACTGAATATGTCACATTGATACTACATGTAACTGTGTAAGATTGAAACAAATGCTACCATCAGAATTAGCCGCATCCCTTCTGTGTTCTGCCATTGTAAAACTTGTAATGAGATGTTTGCTCAAATGTCACTGTATGCACAACTTTCGCATCAACAATGTTCTCACTCATGGCCAAATCTCTGTTTGTACTGAATTGTATACAAGAAATAAACAGGGTATGAAGGACATAATATCTGGGTAGGATGAATCATGTAAATGGTGTAAAGCACACTGTTTAGACTCTTTTATTCACCCATGTAACGATTTACTTTATTGATCATTGGACAAGTTTCGTTTATGATGATCAACGATGTTGAGCTTATCTACTGGTTGTGAACACATAACTGCCTACCTGCACTTTTGTTAGAACTCATGCCCCGTGTTTGGCAAATGGCTTCCTTTTTGATGTATTGCTGAAATATGTTGTTAGGTAAAAATAAAAGGTGATTTACAAAAGAAAAGTCTAGTAGAATGTTTTATTTGTGATTAAAGTTATCCAGTATCCAGTTTGCACTCATTATCCGTTCAACAGTTTGGGTAAGAACTTGTGAAAACGTGATTAAGGATGACAGATTGTAAGTGGTTTGTATGATTTTGTTACGTTTCTGTTTAAGTTTGACCATATTTAGTAGTGGTGTGGTAGCGTAGTGTTTTGTTACATTTCCTTTTATGTTCGACCTTATTTAGTAGTGGTGTGTTAGCATAGTGTTTTCAACATTAAACTCTCAAACAAGAGAATTCAAGATAAAATCCTCTTGCCGCCATCTCAGTGCTATTATATTCACTCCATGTGTATGTTCACTCTGAGTGTATGTTCACTCTGCGTGTATGTTCACTCTTGAGTGTATGTTCACTCTGACTGTATGTTCACTCTGCCTGTATGTTCACCCTGAGTGTATGTTTACTGTGTGTATGTTCACTCTGAGTGTATGTTCACTGTGCGTGTATGTTCACTGTGCGTGTATGTTTACTCTGCGTGTATGTTCACTCTGAGTGTATGTTTACTCTGCATGTATGGTCACTCTGAGTGTATGTTCACTCTGCATGTGTTCACTCTAAGTATATGTTCACTTTATGTGTATGTTCACTTTACGTGTATGTTCACTCTACATGTATGTTCACTTTATGTGTATGTTCACTCTACGTGTATGTTCACTCTATGTGTATGTTCACCCTATGTGTATGTTCACTCGACTGTATAAATGCTTCCCAGAGAAGTCCAGATGGTGTTCCAGAGAACAGGTCTGCCAGGAGGTGGAGTTTAATGAGATTTGAGCAGCTCTAAGGACTGGACACTGCACTACATAAGAAGTGACTTTTTTAACATTCCCAACTATCATCAAACCAAAATGTGGTTTTAGTATAATTGCCATGTAAAACAGTGACATAATTTCACAATTCGATGAATTTTATTATATACTAATCAATATGATTATACACACTTGGTCATCCATATTATTTACAGGTGAAATTTACTGAACATTTCAGCACCCGTACATTACAGATAAGACACATGTCACATTCTTGTATTTGCTGCAGCATTTAGTCCTTTGGGGGCCATGATGTCTTCAGCTGCTTGTGTCTGGCCTCTGGGATCCATTCATAGTACTCGGAGAGTAAATCTACAAATAGTCAAAAATATTTAATTTTCCTTTCCATCACTCGACCTGTTGCCTAGCAACAAGGTTTATGAAGCCATCAAAATTGGGTCACACATATGGAGCATCTGGATGTATTTTGTTGAAAATCTGGCTCCAAATGTTTTTCTTTATGACAAAGATGTTGGCACAGATTGTTCAAGCAAGAAGTGCTTGCGGGAAAGGTTGATGTCACAGATATCATTCTGCACCAGTTATCTAATACACATATATTACTTATGTAAACATTATTGGCAAGGCAAAACTTGATGGAAGTCACATACATCATTTTCATTGTGACACAGACAAACAGTGACAGTGGATCCACCTATTAACTGGCAAGTAAAATAGCACAATTCCCCGGAAGTGGATGGGTTAACTTGGTAGTTCCTATAAGTGGCCCTAGATGACCCCTTTTAGTTTGATATTGTGTGCCAGATGGCGCTACATACATACAGATGCACAGGACATTTTCAGAAAGGATCAGTACCTAATGAAGATAATAAGGTAACTTCTATTGTGCCTAAATCCTCGGAAACCAAGCTCAGATGAAGATTACAAAATGCTGAACAATTGGTTGCAAAGCTATGTATATTTTCTTCGACTGTTCCCAGCAACTTAACCATTCAATGTTCTATTGGGAACAGCTTACATAAGTTGGAACAATCTTAATTTGATTTGATTAATTTGCTAGTATAGGTAGAAGTGGGGTGAATTTTGAAAAGTTAAAATTGCTAATGGTCTTTCATGGTGCTGTAGATAACTCCTGAAAGTTCAGCGCTCAAGATGCAAAGTATCAAACATACATACATAGGCAAGCTCGATTATAGTTAGATTCATGAGTAATTCGTACTGATAAGACACCGTATATGGTAATGCACTGCAGTGCATGGCGTGATGCCGAGATACAAGAACTGAATTCTGGGATCTGGTTCTTATTCTGCTCACCAGATGGTATTGCAGGCAAAGCGAAATAAACAAACTTTAATAGTTGTGTACAAATAAAACCTACACCAATATATTCTCCCAATTTGAATATTATCACCAGTCACACTCACAGTTTTGCTTGTCTGCCCACACTTGTGTTATCCTCTGCTTACTGTCCACTTCTTCAGCTACTAGAGCCTTCAGGAGAGAGACAGTTCTTGGCTGCAGGCTGCAAGCAGATACAAGTCTTACCAAAGCCATACGCCTACTAGTAGGAGTCTCCCATCTCTAATTATGACATGATCTTTTATTTTTCTACCATACATTACAGTAGAAACGTGTTTTATGGCCACCTCAGTAATACAGCCACCTCAAAATTAAGGTCACCATGGGACAGTCCCAAATTATTTCAGTAACAGTAAAGTATAGGTAATTAGTCCTGCTAATACAGTCACCTCGCTATTCAGGTCACGTTTCCCCAGTCCCGAGGGTGACCTTAATAGGGAGGTTCCACTGTATATACTAACCACTTTTTATGTTGACTCGACTACAATACATTGTATGTTTTTTGTAACACTTATTCTATTGTATTGTGTATTTTGGGACAACTAAATATTTCCTGTCCCTGTACTAGAATGTTTGTTTCCATTTCCAATTTTAGTGTGTATATTTAGGGCAGATTTTCTTTCTTTGTTTATTATCCTGGAGATAGTTTAAGGCAGGTAGACATTTGAATATTTTCTTGGTAATTACTGCAACGATATCACCTACAATTTATTTACCAACCCGAGAAAACATATTTGCAGTATATTGATAGCTAGAGATGGGATTGAGTGGCAAAGATTTATGTTTCCTTGTGCTATGGTTTATACAGGGTTGCAGATGACCGATATATTTTCCTTGTCATGTTATCAAAACTTATAGGGTTGACTACATTTAAATGGTTAGTCTGATAACCGGAAACACTAATATAATTCTGGCAAGCCTTAACATATATTAAATAAAAGAGAAATAAACCCAAAGACGATGACAATAGAGTGTGTATGAACAGGATTGTTTGATTATTGATTTTTTAACAGTGTTATCTAAAGTAGCAAAGTTTTTGCAGGAATATGGATTAAAAAGGTATGTTGTTATAACAGAACTGCTCAAAGCTCTTTATACTTCATCCTGGCAGCAGACGAGTACATTCGAGCACCATCTCGACTTCTCTGGGAAGCAATTTATGCACGAAGACTACTCATACATTCCACCACTATCTATAGCCAGGTACTCATTTATACAGATTAGTGAAATGAAACAATGCAGTGAGAACAAACTTGCCCATGGTTCGAAACGAAACAGCAGCAGGCAGCATGAGGATTAGGAATCCAAAGCTCTAGACACAACACCACTAAATCAAATGCACTTTCCACAATCATACAAAACACATCCAACAGTACTACGAGAATAAAATTACATCTTGGAGAGAACAGATGAGCCTAACTTGAAGATTTCAACAGAGACTTACCTTGCCCATGGCTTCACCATGGTAACAGGTGCTGACAACAACACTGGCACGAATTTTAGCAGCTCGGTGAATACAGCGCCATCTAGCAGGCACTTTGCAAACCACTTGTAACGATTGAGACCCGCTGGATACTCCAACTCTACCGCAGGCAACTCCCAGAAGTGGGCACCTATCATAGGAAACATCAACATATACCAACACCTATTAAGGAATCATCTTAGAAGGTTGATGTCAAATATCAGATTAAATTACTTTCGTTAGGGGGAGGGGGGTCAGAGGCAGTTTTGTATGGCATCGGACATCAATATATATTTTATGCTCTGGACCGATAGTGATAATACAGTGATATCATCATTAATGTTTACAAACTTCCGTTTGAGGGCAGGGGTGGGAGGCCAGACCAGATGAAAGTAATTTAATCTGATATCGAACATCGAAGTTCTGAGATGATCCCTAATGGATTAACCATTGATTTAAAAAAATATATTTTTGTATTTGATTTACTCAATATAGAAATGTAGTCATACACACACACACACACACACACACAATATATATAAACACAGTGTACATAAAATATATAAAGACGACACAAGAACGAGGTTCCATTATGGTTCTTATTTTTAACAAACTTAAAATTCCATGAAATATAGAATACAATGACAAATTGTCAACGTGGAATTAAGAAATGTATATGCGCATAACCCTTGTAAAAATAATAATATAAATTTACTCACAATGTAATCATTTGAATATTAAAATCATACTAACTAATATCATTTAGTCCTTAAAATGACAACAATATGATTATCATAGCAAGAATGTAAATAAAAGTCACTGCATACTTTGCTGATTAAAACTAAAAAATGTCTGGGTAGACAAAACATAAACCTACTTACCGAACGTGCTGGTCATGTGACAAACAATGTGCCCCAGGTCAGAGTAGTGTGGAGGGGGTTTATCAAGGGGCTTCGAGAAGCTACAGAAACTAGGAACGAACAATGGCAGCCAATCCGGTTCTACTGCACTGACACCTGCAGGCAAAACACACAACTAATGCATAATGACAGAAAAAGTCTAATTTAGTTTTGACAAAAATATTCGGGGATTGTTTCATTAAGATGATGAGGGTCAGGAGGAACATCCATCATCAAACAGAAACTGTTGTTAGAGATGACGAGGTCAGGAGGAACATCCATCACCAAACAGAATCTGTTGTTAGACATGACGAGGTCAGGAGGAACATCCATCACCAAACAGAAACTGTTGTTAGAGATGACGAGGTCAGGAGGAACATCCATCATCAAACAGAAACTGTTGTTAGAGATGACGAGGTCAGGAGGAACATCCATCATCAAACAGAAACTGTTGTTAGAGATGACGAGGTCAGGAGGAACATCCATCACCAAACAGAATCTGTTGTTAGACATGACGAGGTCAGGAGGAACATCCATCACCAAACAGAATCTGTTGTTATAGATGACGAGGTCAGGAGGAACATCCATCACCAAACAGAAACTGTTGTTAGACATGACGAGGTCAGGAGGAACATCCATCACCAAACAGAATCTGTTGTTAGACATGACGAGGTCAGGAGGAATATCCATCACCAAACAGAAACTGTTGTTAGAGATGACGAGGTCAGGAGGAACATCCATCACCAAACAGAATCTGTTGTTAGACATGACGAGGTCAGGAGGAACATCCATCACCAAGCAGAATCTGTTGTTATAGATGACGAGGTCAGGAGGAACATCCATCATCAAACAGAAACTGTTGTTAGAGATGACGAGGTCAGGAGGAACATCCATCACCAAACAGAATCTGTTGTTAGACATGACGAGGTCAGGAGGAACATCCATCACCAAACAGAATCTGTTGTTATAGATGACGAGGTCAGGAGGAACATCCATCACCAAACAGAATCTGTTGTTATAGATGACGAGGTCAGGAGGAACATCCATCACCAAACAGAAACTGTTGTTAGAGATGACGAGGTCAGGAGAAACATCCATCACCAAACAGAAACTGTTGTTAGAGATGACGAGGTCAGGAGGAACAACCATCACCAAACAGAAACTGTTAGAGATGACGAGGTCAGGAGGAACATCCATCACCAAACAGAAACTGTTGTTATAGATGACGAGGTCAGGAGGAACATCCATCACCAAACAGAATCTGTTGTTATAGATGACGAGGTCAGGAGGAACATCCATCACCAAACAGAAACTGTTGTTATAGATGACGAGGTCAGGAGGAACATCCATCACCAAACAGAATCTGTTGTTATAGATGACGAGGTCAGGAGGAACATCCATCACCAAACAGAAACTGTTGTTATAGATGACGAGGTCAGGAGGAACATCCATCACCAAACAGAATCTGTTGTTATAGATGATGAGGTCAGGAGGAACATCCATCACCAAACAGAAACTGTTGTTATAGATGACGAGGTCAGGAGGAACATCCATCACCAAACAGAATCTGTTGTTAGACATGACGAGGTCAGGAGGAATATCCATCACCAAACAGAAACTGTTGTTAGAGATGACGAGGTCAGGAGGAACATCCATCACCAAACAGAATCTGTTGTTAGACATGACGAGGTCAGGAGGAACATCCATCACCAAGCAGAATCTGTTGTTATAGATGACGAGGTCAGGAGGAACATCCATCATCAAACAGAAACTGTTGTTAGAGATGACGAGGTCAGGAGGAACATCCATCACCAAACAGAATCTGTTGTTAGACATGACGAGGTCAGGAGGAACATCCATCACCAAACAGAATCTGTTGTTATAGATGACGAGGTCAGGAGGAACATCCATCACCAAACAGAAACTGTTGTTAGACATGACGAGGTCAGGAGGAACATCCATCACCAAACAGAATCTGTTGTTAGACATGACGAGGTCAGGAGGAACATCCACCACCAAACAGAAACTGTTGTTAGAGATGACGAGGTCAGGAGGAACATCCATCACCAAACAGAAACTGTTGTTAGAGATGACGAGGTCAGGAGAAACATCCATCACCAAACAGAAACTGTTGTTAGAGATGACGAGGTCAGGAGGAACAACCATCACCAAACAGAAACTGTTAGAGATGACGAGGTCAGGAGGAACATCCATCACCAAACAGAAACTGTTGTTATAGATGACGAGGTCAGGAGGAACATCCATCACTAAACAGAATCTGTTGTTATAGATGACGAGGTCAGGAGGAACATCCATCACCAAACAGAAACTGTTGTTATAGATGACGAGGTCAGGAGGAACATCCATCACCAAACAGAATCTGTTGTTATAGATGACGAGGTCAGGAGGAACATCCATCACCAAACAGAAACTGTTGTTAGAGATGACGAGGTCAGGAGGAACATCCATCACCAAACAGAAACTGTTGTTAGAGATGACGAGGTCAGGAGAAACATCCATCACCAAACAGAAACTGTTGTTAGAGATGACGAGGTCAGGAGGAACAACCATCACCAAACAGAAACTGTTAGAGATGACGAGGTCAGGAGGAACATCCATCACCAAACAGAAACTGTTAGAGATGACGAGGTCAGGAGGAACATCCATCACCAAACAGAAACTGTTGTTAGAGATGACGAGGTCAGGAGGAACATCCATCATCAAACAGAAACTGTTGTTAGAGATGACGAGGTCAGGAGGAACATCCATCACCAAACAGAAACTGTTGTTAGACATGACGAGGTCAGGAGGAACATCCATCACCAAACAGAATCTGTTGTTAGAGATGACGAGGTCAGGAGGAACATCCATCACCAAACAGAAACTGTTGTTAGACATGACGAGGTCAGGAGGAACATCCATCACCAAACAGAATCTGTTGTTAGACATGACGAGGTCAGGAGGAACATCCATCACCAAACAGAATCTGTTGTTAGACATGACGAGGTCAGGAGGAACATCCATCACCAAAGAGAAACTGTTGTTAGAGATGACGAGGTCAGGAGGAACATCCATCACCAAAGAGAAACTGTTGTTAGAGATGACGAGGTCAGGAGGAACATCCATCACCAAACAGAAACTGTTGTTAGAGATGACGAGGTCAGGAGGAACATCCATCACCAAACAGAAACTGTTGTTAGAGATGACGAGGTCAGGAGGAACATCCATCACCAAACAGAAACTGTTGTTAGACATGACGAGGTCAGGAGGAACATCCATCACCAAACAGAATCTGTTGTTAGACATGACGAGGTCAGGAGGAACATCCATCACCAAACAGAAACTGTTGTTAGAGATGACGAGGTCAGGAGGAACATCCATCACCAAACAGAAACTGTTGTTAGAGATGACGAGGTCAGGAGGAACATCCATCACCAAACAGAAACTGTTGTTAGACATGACGAGGTCAGGAGGAACATCCATCACCAAACAGAATCTGTTGTTAGACATGACGAGGTCAGGAGGAACATCCATCACCAAACAGAATCTGTTGTTATAGATGACGAGGTCAGGAGTAACATCCATCACCAAACAGAATCTGTTGTTATAGATGACGAGGTCAGGAGGAACATCCATCACCAAACAGAATCTGTTGTTATAGATGACGAGGTCAGGAGGAACATCCATCACCAAACAGAAACTGTTGTTATAGATGACGAGGTCAGGAGGAACATCCATCACCAAACAGAAACTGTTGTTAGAGATGACGAGGTCAGGAGGAACATCCATCACCAAACAGAAACTGTTGTTAGAGATGACGAGGTCAGGAGGAACATCCATCACCAAACAGAAACTGTTGTTAGAGATGACGAGGTCAGGAGGAACATCCATCACCAAACAGAAACTGTTGTTAGAGATGACGAGGTCAGGAGGAACATCCATCACCAAACAGAAACTGTTGTTAGAGATGACGAGGTCAGGAGGAACATCCATCACCAAACAGAAACTGTTGTTAGAGATGACGAGGTCAGGAGGAACATCCATCACCAAACAGAAACTGTTGTTAGAGATGACGAGGTCAGGAGGAACATCCATCACCAAACAGAAACTGTTGTTAGAGATGACGAGGTCAGGAGGAAAATCCATCACCAAACAGAAACTGTTGTTAGAGATGACGAGGTCAGGAGGAACATCCATCACCAAACAGAAACTGTTGTTAGAGATGACGAGGTCAGGAGGAACATCCAGCACCAAACAGAAACTGTTGTTAGAGATGACGAGGTCAGGAGGAACATCCAGCACCAAACAGAAACTGTTGTTAGAGATGACGAGGTCAGGAGGAACATCCATCACCAAACAGAAACTGTTGTTAGAGATGACGAGGTCAGGAGGAACATCCATCACCAAACAGAAACTGTTGTTAGAGATGACGAGGTCAGGAGGAACATCCATCATCAAACAGAAACTGTTGTTAGAGATGACGAGGTCAGGAGGAACATCCATCATCAAACAGAAACTGTTGCTAGAGATGACGAGGTCAGGAGGAACATCCAGCACCAAACAGAAACTGTTGTTAGAGATGACAAGGTCAGGAGGAACATCCATCATCAAACAGAAACTGTTGTTAGAGATGACGAGGTCAGGAGGAACATCCAGCACCAAACAGAAACTGTTGTTAGAGATGACGAGGTCAGGAGGAACATCCATTACCAAACAGAAACTGTTGTTAGAGATGACGAGGTCAGGAGGAACATCCATCACCAAACAGAAAATGTTGTTAGAGATACTAAACCCATTGTTGTATCAGAGATGACACTGTTTCTGTGACACACCAGTGAAAGTGTCCCAGTGGCGCCCCCTGGCATTCAGTTTTCACCAAACCCTACTTTATCTTTCACTCAGATGTTAAGGAGCGACATCGATTTTAACGAGCAAAATCAGGTTTATGTAGCAGAATAATGGCATCACAATTACAGTGGTATATAACAAGCGAATCGGGCCGCCTCGCCTGGTTTTCTATGCCGCCTCACCCAAAATTTGCTATTTTGTACACCCATTTTTTTCCCGTTCTTTCGCAATATATTCAGCGCTGGCGAGTGGCGCAAAATGACACCACAAAGTCACTTATATTCCTACAAAATCGCAGATTTGTGGCAACATCGTTTAGTCGTCTTAACGATAACGTTGCTCAGAGCGGTTAGGATTTAACTCCATTGGACAACGTGAAAGATATCGCTTGTCAGTTATCCAATCACGGAATATTCCTACGGTATCCCCGGTGTCTCCATTGGTGACACCTCGCGGAGTTTCGACATACTAGAAATTCTTGACATTCATGTAAAATGGCACCCATGTGGTTACTTGCGTTTTGGTTTATTACGGTGGTGGGAGTGAAAACCGTGCTGGCTGATGGCACTATGTCACTAGTCAGCACTTGTATCAAATCTGGACTCTTTTGAAGCCCAAATAAAAACCGTACATCCTATTCACTAGTCGGCACTTGTATCGAATCAGGACCCTTTTGAAGCTCAAATAGCGACCCGGTTTGCGCTAGTCTGTTACCGCACAGCGCGCGTAAAATAAGAGCTATTATATGGCTTATGCTATAGCTGCATATGTTTATACAAACCGGGGCACTATTTACGCCTCAAATGGGCGTAACACGCAATATTCTTAAAGGTAAATAATGTTGAATGATGGAACTATCTCACTGAGATATCAAAGTTAAGCAAAATTCAAGTTATAACGGCAAAATCAATTCAATGTGGGTCCGGATTCAACGCAAATGCCCACAGTGTCGGTGACAAGTCTATTCAACTAATGTTCTATGCTGTTTTTTAAAGCAAAATAAGGAATGTCATTCGTAATATATCTTTGTGCTAAATATATAATAAATATTCCGACAAAGTTGTGCAAATAAACGTTTGGGAAAGTTGATTTCAGTGAAGTATTTACTTATAAACCACCGAAGTTCACATCTCATAAAAGACGCCTACTGCCCAAAACCGTGTATACTAATGTGTTATCAATAAATTGTGTTAGACAATGATATGTTTGCACAGAAATTGGATATACTAAACAACTTATCCTGTTTTATAAAAAGGACACAATTTGAGAAACGTTCTTGCGATTAATAGAAACATACTTTTGTGGCATTCCAGAAATGACTGTTTAATTAATTGCATAGCATGCTAGCAGCAAATAAAATATAATCTTTGGAACATAAACCTCCAATTTACCATAATGTTATGATATTATAATCATTTAAAGGTGATGATGAAAGAGTCTTCAGATGATACCACTGGATGCTTCCCAAGAAGTCAAGATGGTGTTCGACTGAATAAGTGTAAAGCGCTTTCAGCAGTCCTGCGCTTTATAAGAACTTAACTTTTTATTTTTTTACTGACTCTGTCAGCATGGTAACAAGGCCAAGGGTTAGTGCAAGAAAAACATAACCACAGCCAAGTACCAGTGGTAAAATGGAAACTACACCTCAACACGATGAAACAATCATGATTACTGACTTTTATCATGATTACTACATTTACAAGTAGTGTCTTGTTGTTTTATATCTTCCCCTCTATATTCAAGAGTAAAGGTTAAAACATACCTCAGAATGCACCATTTTAAAGCTCCGGACCCCCCTAGCAATGCTTCGCACCTGCAGCACTCACGTACCCCATCCCTGCCACCTCGCCCATCATTTTACCCAGGGGAAACACTGCAATTATGAGCTGATAAGAATGTCATTGAAACGGTCCCCTGACTTGTACTGTAGCAGTGTAGTGGCATCACAATTATGAGCTGATAAGAATGTCATTGAAACGGTCCCCTGACTTGTACTGTAGCAGTGTAGTGGCATCACAATTATGAGCTGATAAGAATGTCATTGAAACGGTCCCCTGACTTGTACTGTAGCAGTGTAGTGGCATCACAATTATGAGCTGATAAGAATGTTATTGAAACGGTCCACTGGCTTATACTGTAGCAGTGTAGTGGCATCACAATTATGAGCTGATAAGAATGTTATTGAAACGGTCCCCTGGCTTATACTGTAGCAGCGTAGTGGCATCACAATTATGAGCTGATAAGAATGTTACTGAAACGGTCCCCTGGCTTATACTGTAGCAGTGTAGTGGCATCACAATTATGAGCTGATAAGAATGTTACTGAAACGGTCCCCTGGCTTATACTGTAGCAGCGTAGTGGCATCACAATTATGAGCTGATAACAATGTCATTGAAACGGTCCCCTGACTTATACTGTAGCAGCGTAGTGGCATCACAATTATGAGCTGATAACAATGTTATTGAAACGGTCCCCTGACTTATACTGTAGCAGTGTAGTGGCATCACAATTATGAGCTGATAAGAATGTCACTGAAATGGTCCCCTGGCTTATACTGTAGCAGAGTAGTGGCATCACAATTATGAGCTGATAAGAATGTCATTGAAACGGTCCCCTGGCTTATACTGTAGCAGCGTAGTGGCATTACAATTATGAGCTGATAAGAATGTCATTGAAACGGTCCCCTGGCTTATACTGTAGCAGCGTAGTGGAATCACAATTATGAGCTGATAAGAATGTCATTGAAACAGTCCCCTGGCTTATACTGTAGCAGCTTAGTGGCATCACAATTATGAGCTGATAAGAATGTCATTGAAACGGTCCCCTGGCTTATACTGTAGCAGCGTAGTGGCATCACAATTATGAGCTGATAAGAATGTTATTGAAACGGTCCCCTGACTTATACTGTAGCAGTGTAGTGGCATCACATTTATGAGCTGATAAGAATGTTATTGAAACGGTCCACTGGCTTATACTGTAGCAGCGTAGTGGCAACACAATTACAAAACCACATGACTAAACACATTTATGTAATAAATAATGGATTACAAACTGCAACGATTTCTACTGTTTGAAATCAACAATGCTACTACAGTAGAAATCATACTTCTGTTGAGGTATCACATGGAAATAAACGTAATATTGACACATTTACACTGAATAAAATGCTATTACTCAGTTTGTTGTGTAGTCATAGTATCAATGAGAAGGTTGGTATCACTTTGCAATCTCACTTCAGGTATAATATTAATTAATATGTAAATTTATAGTGTTGTAAATCTAGACAAAAGTCCATCCAGAGGCACTGAGAAAACATAAAAAAATATGTTAAGTGCTAAAACTGGTTAGTTAAATAAATTATAATAAATTCATTAAAAACTGATGCACATGTAAGCAGAGTAATTATATAAAAAATATGTATAAACTATATGTATAAGTAGCGATGAGTTAATTAGAACATATTAAATTTGTAAAACAATAAGTTAATTAGTTAAATGCACAGCTCGACGAGTCAACATTTTAACTTAATTACGCAACACTTAGCCAGAATCCCCCACCCCATGTAACACTTCATCAAACTTGCTGACAGACCCCCCCACCTACGTGTGACATACTTTATGGATGACCCTTGACCTTTGTGTCCTACTCACATCCCGAGTGTCCAGTGGTTGAGAATGTGGCGTCCAGTAGAACGAATGAGAGTGGCCAGCAGGGGCTTAGTCAGAGACCTGTCTGCCTGTCTTCAAGACTGGTAGATGACTGGCCAAGACGGGTCATTACAACTGATAAGATGGATTGAATTTAGAGGGGACCAGCTGGCCACTAGACTAACTAATAGTTCCAAGTCTAGGGGTCCACATTAATGACTATCATTAGCACAACTAGCAGTGAAACAAATCAAATGGATTAGTATTAATAAATGGCTCAAATGACACTGGTTTGTCATTGAAGAAACTAGACTGGCCAATACTGGCTGTGACTGATGTGAACGGCCTCCCTGGAAGCTGTTCGCATGCTAAAAGGCACACTTTTGTCTAATTCAAGACTGGGAACAAATTATTTCTGGCAAAGAGCCTCGTGGGGAGGAGTATCTGCGAGGTACCTTTCATGTACATGTGAGACGTCTCATCTATGTACTGGTAGACAACGTACAGGGGCCGCTGTTTGAACATCACGGAGCCAGGATGAATATACACGGGATCCTCCAAAGTCAGCGTCTGGCAAACAATCAAATACAAAAACTCTCAGGTAAAGTACAAAGGTAGGCTCATATATATAGCGCAGTATCCAGTCCTTAGTACGGCTCAAAGCACTTTACATTTTACTCCCTGGCAGACCTGTTCAGTCAAACACCAGCTTGACTTCTCTGAGAAGCATCCAGCCATGCTGCAAATAATGCATGAATACTATTCGTACACAAATGTCCACCACTATCTACAGCCAGGTACTCATTCATACAGCTGAGTGAACTGGAGCAATGTAGAGTGAACGAACTTGCCCAAGGTTCGATGCAGCAGCACAGGATTCGAACCCGGGTTCTCTCGATTGAGAGTCCGATGCTCTAGGCACTGTGCCACTGTGCTCCATGCTACATAAAGGGAGCAGGCCAATTATAAATCAGTAATATTCTGTATGTTTTTCAACAGTGTGTAGTCACATTCTTGGAATATGTTGCCTATTATATGTGGCCATGTGAGGTATTATACTGCAGACAATCCAGTTGTATGCTAAGTAACTGCACGGAATCATGAAAAACTACCTAGACGTACATTCATGATGTCTACAGCTGAATCAGTTTCTGGTACTCCCATTATACCTACCATAATGTGTTTACCATATTCCTTGTATTCTTAAGGTTACACCGATGTGAACTTGATAAAATAGTGGCAGCACCTTGTGTCAATGTGTGTACTTTACTGTTTCAAGTTGAAAACAGCTAATTTGGTGCTGCCACCTAGCAGAGGTGATGTCACATAATTAGCTATTTCTGTTTTGAACTAAGATGGTGTCAGTGACATCATGTGTCACTCTTATTTGGAAAACACATATTTTTTCAGTTATTTGTTACCACATGTTTAAACCTACTTCTCATTGGAGACATTAGTTTAAAAATGTGTTAAAATGCTGAAGAAGTCATAGACCAGGCTATGATGCCCTCTGTATAAATTCAAGTTTAATTCAGCCGGGATGACACACGTCAACATAAGTTACCTGGAAGTGATTTATAAATCTACATGACTGGGATTTTGTGGTCAAAGGAACACAACAATTGCTGCAGCTGCAACTTTCTCAGGTAATTAATCCTGATCTTAATCAGATCCATTAAATAATGGATCTGATGATCAGTTTGAGACACAGAACGATGTCAGACGTTGCTGAAAAGGGGGTGTACACTTATTAGAGCACGTTTACTTGATAGAAGGAATATGGAATATGGTAACTATGTAACCTTTCTGCTTGCGATAAACTAGTATACTTGTTGTTTATTTAGAAAGGCCTGGTACACAGCCACATAATTGCTTCAATTTTGTGTTACATAATATTGCCACAGAAGACAGAAGTGGACCTGCGGGGGCACATCAGTAGTCTACGAGATAACCAATGGTATGACTACCTGGAGACCTTACGAAGGGAAACGATCTAGAGGAAGACCGGCGAGACGGTGGAGAGACGAACTAGACGAGTACTGGAACGACACCATCTGGCAGAGGATAACGCCAGATAGGCAGATCTGGAAACAACATGCTGAGGTCTTCGCCCAACCACGGGACACTACGGCTGCACAATGATGATGATGATGAATATTGCCAGAATAGTCACTCTTGTGGATGCCAAGAGTGGCTGTACTAAAGCAATGTTACCTGGTACGCATACTTGAGCATCTTTGGGTCACCTTCTGTGGGCGGATTGTCCAGTTTTCTACAACATTCAGGCCATAACAATTTAGTTAGTAGCTTCTGATAAACACCATTGTGGATGCCAATACAACTGACTGCATTTCGTAAATTAGACAAATCACTAAGTTCACAATCACAATCCTTTATTGTCCCTTGGCAGGGAAATTCATTTGGAGTGTAGAACAGCATATTAAACATATAAAACAAATGTACATGCAATATACACAATGTAAAAATAAAAAGACTAAAAGTAAAGGAGGTGGGGTGGTCACAGTGTTTTTGGTGACCTTGTGGCGAATTACCCCCACCTTGCTAAGCAGAAGTTGTGTTTTTGGTGGGGAATGTATGTATTCTTGACATCTTATGTTTATACATGTAGTGGTTTTTAGTCCATTACAAGGTAGGGACGAATCATGTATATATTGTTATTGTCAAGATTGTAGGAATGTGGAATCTGAGAAACCGGAAGGGTGACACCATACAAGGGTTCAGTGTCGTATCAGGTTTAGATTTTAGAGCTCACATTCCTATTAATGTCATTCCCAAATTGGCTGCACGATAAGCAGTCCAACTTCAATAAATAAACGTCATTCATTTGGCCAATTTCGATTCTCTGCTACATTGGACTTGTGTTGTTTATTGCATAAAAGTAAATAAATAAAATAAATATGTTAAATAAGTTACAACAGTTAAAAAAAGTTTAGTTAAAGTTAAATCATCTCACAAATCATCTCAGGCTCACTCAGTGTCAGACTGGCAGAGATGGAGGGGAACGAAGGTCAGTTACTCATTCATTAGTCTTATTGACGAGGGGACAAAAGAGTTTCGAGTGCGGTTCAATTTGCAGTGAGGGAGTTGAAAGCGGCGGCCAGAAGGAAGTAGTTTATAGCATGGAAACAGGGGATGTTCTGGGTCTGAGGAGACATTCCTTCCCTTTCTCTCTGCCCGTTGTCTGTATAGATCCTCTAGACTGGTCTGCTTTTTTCCCACCACCTTGCCACTAACCCTGACTGTTTGTGCCAGTGTTGCGATGCACAATACTCAGGCCGCCGTACCACACAAGAAACCCAAATGTAATGGAGCTTTCTATGTAGCATCTGTAGAAGGTTTGTAGAACATGTGTGCTGACACTGAGTGACCTGAGCTTGCGTAAGAAATACAGCTTTTGCTGGCACTTTCTGTTAATTCTCGCTGTATTTTCACCAAATGTGAGCTTTGCATCTATGATAGTGCCGAGATACTTGTATTCATCTACTCTCCTTACACACTCTCCGTTAATGAATAGTCTCTTGGGAGAAGTAGGATTTTTCCTAAAATCTTTTATGAGTTCTTCAGTTTTACGAACGTTCAGGTCTAGGAAATGATTGTCGCACCACAATGTGAAATCAGCTACAGCGCACGCACACACTTGATCAGAGCCGGATAGGTCGACGATAGCTGTGTCATCGCTGTATTTAATGAAATTGACGCTCTCCTGGCTGCTACGACAGTCGTCTGTGTAAAGTGTGAACAGAACAGGGGAGATCACAGAGCCCTGGGGGGGCACCAGTGAAAGTGAAGAGTGAGCTCGAAACAGCACCATTATAGCACACTACTTGCGTACGCTCAGTAAGAAACTGTTTTACCCACAAGATGATGTGTGGGTTCACATGCATATTGACAAGTTTACTCATCATGATGTGTGGCTGGATGGTGTTGAAAGCCGACGAAAAGTCAATAAAGACTATCCTGGCAAACGACTTGGTTAAGAGGTAATTAAATAAATAACACACCATTTGTGGACGATCGCATGTACACCTTTCTAACATAAACTTAGTTTTAGTTTCAAAGAACCCCTAATGCACAGATCTACAATATTTATATTCATGGTAAGGTTACATAGATTTATTGTTTACATGTCAAATATAAGTCCGTCAAGGTAACAAAAAAGCTATGGCACATTGTTTTTTGTTGAAATGTATCATGTATAAAATATATATAATATACATATCTATTTTCCATTTTTGAAATTTCACCCAAACCAGGACTATACGTAGTTGAGCTAGGATACTATCTATTTTATACAACAACGCAATAAATCCCCAGAAAAAGATGTACTCAAAAGAGCGTTTGTTTTCAAAAGGTGATAAGCATCATCCGTTTTTTAAATCAAAACGCGATATATTCACGTTTAGCCAATCAGCAACGCTATGCCGCACATGCAGTACTTTGATAACAAAATCATTTAAAATCACATTTTGCAAAACAATTGTGCAACAAATATTTCAGAGTTTGCCACCATTCTCTAGATTTTGGATTCTAAATATATATCAACTTAATTTTCAAGTTGTTATTTAAATTTTGAGGATGATGCGCACAAATTATTTTTTCTCAAAATCAAGAAAATGGATATATCGCGTTTCCCCCCTGAAATCTTTCATATATATATATATATATAAATATATATATATGAAATATATATATATATAAATATATATATATGATCACACAACATTGTTTACGTAATACATAGACCATCAATCCAGCTAACTGTGACATGCTTTACCCCTTAAAATCTGATCATCCTCCAGAATTTATTTGACTCACTACATATCACTGCATGACACAACTATTCATATCGTATCGTGGCTTGGCGTATCATTCACCCGACTCAAGTTGTTTTTCGTTATATATTTATCACCCACCTTGCTACATGATCTCCGAATCCTGCCAGCACGATCTGCTGCAAACACTTTGCCTGCTGCTCACTAGGGGGAGCCATGTGTGGGTCAACGGCCAGGTTGACGTCACTGATCACTGCGTTGACTGCGCACACCGACAGATATACTTTACACGTCGACATACATGGTGTACATGTCATAATCAAACAGGTAGTTGATTCTTGGTACTTCTATGTTTTGATGATGACATCAAATGTGCAATTCATACAACCACATTTTTCTTACCGTTTAATATGCACAAATAAAAAATTTGCCCTTTGTTTGCTCTGAATGCAGGTAATTTAACTCTTCAAAATAACAGTGATTAATTTAACCATTTCAGTGCGATATTCCACTATATCGAGCCAATGTTTTATGACGCTTGGATACGACAACCTATCTATAGCGATGCAGTGGCGTATTCCCTTATTAGTGAATTTAATGTTAGCAGCAACGCCTAACAACTATCTCATGATCTGTATGCTAACAATATTTTTTGATGAAAATAGTTCCTCTTCAGAAAGTGCACCCGTCTGTGTAAAAAGTGAAGTTCAGTAATCAGTGGTACTGACTGGCTAGAAATTGAAATGGTTAAAATTTGTATCACTAAACACTCAATAACCCAATAGTTGCCTTATTCACTAGCCTTATGGGTAGTTTTTACTGTGATGGCACCTTACTGATGTCACCTTTGTTATAAATTATATTATTACTAAAATTAGCATCAGATACACACAAAATACAAACTATGTTATAATGTAACATTCATATCTGTACAACAGGAGCAAGGAAAAAAGCAAGCTGTTCCTACCTGAATTGGTGAGATGTGTTCGTAGCTTCCTGATCTCGAGCATAGCCTTGTGTCTGATGTTATACTTCTCACAGAAGGCAGGGGTACAGCCGACATATTCACACGCTCCCACGGCCTTCAATAGCACCATCAGGTCACCCAGCAACTGCGAATGACCCTAGAACAAAGGTAATAAAAACAAAATACAGAGAAATATAAAAGTTATGTTTTCTTGTTACGCACCTGTTTGCACAGTCCGGCCTGGAACACCTGTGCACGCCAAATGTCCAGTTCTTAGCAAGCTGTTGTGATAATTCTGTCTATAAATTATAACTTTGACGAGCACGCCTCTTCTACTCGTGCTACGTCCTCACGCAATTTCATTCACATATGTAAGCAAGCCCGACAAAATTTCAATCCACCCATGCAAATAAGCCAGACTTAATATTAAACCAACCAAAGCAAACATGCCGGCTGTAACACTGCAACAACATGCTGGCCTGAACACTTAACTGTAACACTGCAACAACATGCTGGCCTGAACACTTAACTGTAACACTGCAACAACATGCTGGCCTGAATACTTAACTGTAACACTGCAACAACACGCTGGCCTGAACATTTAAATGTAACACTGCAACAACATGCTGGCCTGAACACTTAACTGTAACACTGCAACAACGCGCTGGCCTGAACACTTAACTGTAACACTGCAACAACACGCTGGCCTGAACACTTAACTGTAACACTGCAACAACACGTTGGCCTGAACACTTAACTGCAACAACACGCTGGCCTGAACACTTAACTGGCCCAAACCAACATGCTGGGGACAACACTAAACCAGCCCAAGCAAACACAATGGTCCCAACATTAAACTAGCCCCAACAAACACCCTGGCCTCAATACTAAACCAGCCCAAGCAAACACAATGCCAATGGTCCCAACACTAAACCAGCCCAAGCAAATATAGTGGTCTCAACACTAAACCAGCCCAAGCAAACACCCTGGCCTCAACACTAAACCAGCCCAAGCAAACACCCTGGCTTCAACACTAAACCAGCCCAAGCAAACACCCTGGCCTCAGCACTAAACCAGCCCAAGCAAACACCCTGGTCTCAACACTAAACCAGCCCAAGCAAACACCCTGGCCTCAGCATTAAACCAGCCCAAGCAAACACCCTGGTCTCAACATTAAACCAGCCCAAGCAAACACCCTGGTCTCAACACTAAACCAGCCCAAGCAAACACCCTGGCCTCAACACTAAACCAGCCCAAGCAAACACCCTGGCCTCAACACTAAACCAGCCCAAGCAAACACCCTGGCCTCAACACTAAACCAGCCCAAGCAAACACCCTGGCCTCAACACTAAACCAGCCCAAGCAAACACCCTGGCCTCAGCACTAAACCAGCCCAAGCAAACACCCTGGCCTCAGCACTAAACCAGCCCAAGCAAACACCCTGGTCTCAACACTAAACCAGCCCAAGCAAACACCCTGGTCTCAGCACTAAACCAGCCCAAGCAAACAACCTGGTCTAAACACTAAACCAGCCCAAGCAAACACCCTGGTCTCAACACTAAACCAGCCCAAGCAAACACCCTGGTCTCAACACTAAACCAGCCCAAGCAAACACCCTGGTCTCAACACTAAACCAGCCCAAGCAAACACCCTGGTCTCAACACTAAACCAGCCCAAGTAAACACCCTGGTCTCAACACTAAACCAGCCCAAGCAAACACCCTGGCCTCAGCACTAAACCAGCCCAAGCAAACACCCTGGCCTCAACACTAAACCAGCCCAAGCAAACACCCTGGCCTCAACACTAAACCAGCCCAAGCAAACACCCTGGTCTCAACACTAAACCAGCCCAAGCAAACACCCTGGTCTCAACACTAAACCAGCCCAAGCAAACACCCTGGTCTCAACACTAAACCAGCCCAAGCAAACACCCTGGTCTCAACACTAAACCAGCCCAAGTAAACACCCTGGTCTCAACACTAAACCAGCCCAAGCAAACACCCTGGTCTCAACACTAAACCAGCCCAAGCAAACACCCTGGTCTCAACACTAAACCAGCCCAAGCAAACACCCTGGTCTCAACACTAAACCAGCCCAAGCAAACACCCTGGTCTCAACACTAAACCAGCCCAAGCAAACACCCTGGTCTCAACACTAAACCAGCCCAAGTAAACACCCTGGTCTCAACACTAAACCAGCCCAAGTAAACACCCTGGTCTCAGCACTGAACCAGCCCAAGTAAACACCCTGGTCTCAACACTAAACCAGCCCAAGCAAACACCCTGGTCTCAACACTAAACCAGCCCAAGCAAACACCCTGGTCTCAACACTAAACCAGCCCAAGCAAACACCCTGGTCTCAACACTAAACCAGCCCAAGCAAACACCCTGGTCTCAACACTAAACCAGCCCAAGTAAACACCCTGGTCTCAACACTAAACCAGCCCAAGCAAACACCCTGGTCTCAGCACTAAACCAGCCCAAGCAAACACCCTGGCCTCAACACTAAACCAGCCCAAGCAAACACCCTGGCCTCAACACTAAACCAGCCCAAGCAAACACCCTGGTCTCAACACTAAACCAGCCCAAGCAAACACCCTGGTCTCAACACTAAACCAGCCCAAGCAAACACCCTGGTCTCAACACTAAACCAGCCCAAGCAAACACCCTGGTCTCAACACTAAACCAGCCCAAGTAAACACCCTGGTCTCAACACTAAACCAGCCCAAGCAAACACCCTGGTCTCAACACTAAACCATCCCAAGCAAACACCCTGGTCTCAACACTAAACCAGCCCAAGCAAACACCCTGGTCTCAACACTAAACCAGCCCAAGCAAACACCCTGGTCTCAACACTAAACCAGCCCAAGCAAACACCCTGGTCTCAACACTAAACCAGCCCAAGTAAACACCCTGGTCTCAACACTAAACCAGCCCAAGCAAACACCCTGGTCTCAACAATAAACCAGCCCAAGCAAACACCCTGATCTCAAAACTAAACCAGCCCAAGCAAACACCCTGGCCTCAGCACTAAACCAGCCCAAGCAAACACCCTGGCCTCAGCACTAAACCAGCCCAAGCAAACACCCTGGCCTCAACACTAAACCAGCCCAAGCAAACACCCTGGTCTCAACACTAAACCAGCCCAAGCAAACACCCTGGCCTCAACACTAAACCAGCCCAAGCAAACACCCTGGCCTCAGCACTAAACCAGCCCAAGCAAACACCCTGGTCTCAACACTAAACCAGCCCAAGCAAACACCCTGGCCTCAACACTAAACCAGCCCAAGTAAACACCCTGGTCTCAACACTAAACCAGCCCAAGCAAACACCCTGGTCTCAACACTAAACCAGCCCAAGCAAACACCCTGGTCTCAACACTAAACCAGCCCAAGCAAACACCCTGGTCTCAACACTAAACCAGCCCAAGCAAACACCCTGGCCTCAACACTAAACCAGCCCAAGCAAACACCCTGGCCTCAGCACTAAACCAGCCCAAGCAAACACCCTGGCCTCAACACTAAACCAGCCCAAGCAAACACCCTGGTCTCAACACTAAACCAGCCCAAGCAAACACCCTGGTCTCAACACTAAACCAGCCCAAGCAAACACCCTGGCCTCAGCACTAAACCAGCCCAAGCAAACACCCTGGTCTCAACACTAAACCAGCCCAAGCAAACATTGCGGTCTCAAACATGTCAGATTTAACTCTAAATCAGCCCAAGCAAACAAACCAGACTTAGCACTAACCGATCCTGCCCATGTGAGCTTCTGCCGTATCAGACCAATTCTCCTCTGCTTCTGTTCTTCCTTCTGTGAATAGAGAAAACATGACTGATGTAAAGAGGTTTCCCCTTGATCAAACACAACTGTCTGTTTCTGATGTAAAGAGGTTTCCCCTTGATCAAACACAACTGTCTGTTTCTGATGTAAAGAGGTTTCCCCTTGATCAAACACAACTGTCTGCTTCTGATATAAAGAGGTTTCCCCTAGATCAAACACAACTGTCTGTTTCTGATGTAAAGAGGTTTCCCCTTGATCAAACACAACTGTCTGCTTCTGGTGTAAAGAGGTTTCCCCTTGATCAAACACAACTGTCTGTTTCTGATGTAAAGAGGTTTCCCCTTGATCAAACACAACTGTCTGTTTCTGATGTAAAGAGGTTTCCCCTTGATCAAACACAACTGTCTGCTTCTGATGTAAAGAGGTTTCCCCTTGATCAAACACAACTGTCTGCTTCTGATGTAAAGAGGTTTCCCCTTGATCAAACACAACTGTCTGCTTCTGATGTAAAGAGGTTTCCCCTTGATCAAACAACTATCTGTTTCTGATGTAAAGAGGTTTCCCCTTGATCAAACACAACTGTCTGCTTCTGATGTAAAGAGGTTTCCCCTTTATCAAACACAACTGTCTGTTTCTGATGTAAAGAGGTTTCCCCTAGTTCAAAACACAACTGTCTGTTTCTGATGTAAAGAGGTTTCCCCTAGATCAAACACAACTCTCTGTCTCTGATGTAAAGAGGTTTCCCCTAGATCAAACACAACTGTCTGTTTCTTCATGATCAAACAAGGTATTTCAAAACAGAAGAGCGACATTTTACTCCCATCCTTGTAATTATAATAAAATATTTCCAGACAATATACAAATTACAAGTCTAATGATTAATTTAAGTACTGAATTAATTGTCCACTTTAATTTCTTAACATGTTTGTTTATTCATTAATTTTGTGCCTGTATTTTTATGCTTGGATGGGACTTATCGCTTTTTAAAATAAATACTTTTTTGTGCAAGTTGTCCATAGGGTATTTATTGCATTTTGTGAAATGTGATTGAACAACAGTTAGTTCTTTTCTTTGAACAGACAATTTCTTAATTAATGGTGTACTGGGAGAAGATACACTTACAGTGCTTCCAAGTTGGTGTACTGGGAGAAGATACACTTACAGTGCTTCCAAGTTGGTGTACTGGGAGAAGATACACTTACAGTGCTTCCAAGTTGGTGTACTGGGAGAAGATACACTTACAGTGCTTCCAAGTTAGTGTACTGGGAGGAGATACACTTACAGTGCTTCCAAGTTAGAGAAGATACACTTACAACATCAGAGTCCAGGAGCTAATGGGTGATTACATAGACGTTTTTAAGATATTGAATGGTTATAAAATACTTCTTTTTATCAGGTAAGAGGAGATACACTTACAGTGCATCCAAGTTGGTACTGATATACAGATACTACATAACTGTCATAAGATGTTTTACAACAAAACAATGAGACGTTGTGTCTCTTTAAGTCATCACTTAACAACATCAGAATCCAGGAGCTAAAGGGTGATTAAATAGAAGTTTTTAAGATATTGAATGGTTATAAAATACTTCTTTTTATCAGGTAAGACAGACTAGAGGACAGGAAGTAACACTGGAACAGTTTAAATTAGATAATAGATATCATAAAGATTAGATAATAGATATCACAAAGTATTCTCACAGAATGCTGACTGTGGGTGCAAGATACGTGAATATGTTTACAAACAAAATCAACAAATACCTCAGAAGGGTGGGATACACATAGATAGAAAATGTTGGACTACGATAAGTGACAGGCTTCCTTGTCCACTTGCAATCCAAAGTTAATTCTTTGGGAGACAATCCTGTAAAATTTTGTGAAATAAATCGTGTGACGAGTACCTCATCTTCCAGCTCAGCCGGTCTGTCGACCCCAATGAAGAGCTCCTGTACGGAGAGGGCTGCGACAAGGGCGACTACATAGGGTAGGAGGTTGTGTTGGTGGGCCAGGGACAACATCTTCCCGTACCTCGGAGACACCGGGAAACACGCTATTGTCCGCCCCAGGGGGGTGATTCTTGTGCTGTACTTCACTGAAATCATAAAAGATCTATTTTCAATTTAATTTGTTTTCATTCCACTGTAATAATGTACAAAATTCACTACTAAAGTCACCTTCAAACTGGACAAAAGTGGCCTGAATGGCGAGGTGACCTTATTAGCGAGATTAATTATCTATACTTGACTGTTACATAAATTATTTGGGACCTATCCTAGGGTGACCTTAATTGTGAGGTGGCTGTACTACTGAAGTGACCTTAATTATGATGTGCTGTATTACTATGGTGACCTTAATTGTGAGGTGGTTGTATTTTTACTAGGGTGACTTTAATTGTGAGGTGGTTGTATTACTGGGGTGTCCTTAATTGTGAGGTGGCTGTATTACTGAGGTGACCTTAATTGTGAGGTGGCTGTATTACTGGGGTAACCTTAATTGTAGGGGTGTTCACATGTTGTTTCGGTGACCGGTGGCATAATGGCCCCACTTATAGGTTTAGGCTAAATCTTGATATAGTGTAACTCTTCAGCAGGTAGTTGGGATTATAGTTAGTGTGAATGAATGGTGTGCTTGGTTAGTACGGTACAGTGCATAAGGTCTACTGTGATTACAGTAGTAATGCTGTTGTTTTATATATATCTGTATAACAATACTGCTAATGTTGTATATGCCGAAATGTGGGCTCTGTCATCCAGAGGTACAGGAGACTAGAATGGGCTCAGTCACAGGCCTGGCCTTGGGATGTAGAGCCCACATTTCTCTCTCTCTTTAACTTAATATCTTTAATAAACGTCATTCATTTGGCCTTATTTCATTACTACCAGGTATTCATGACTTATGTTGGTGCTTGCATATATGAGAATATGCGGCCGCAGCACCGTGCTGCATATGTATTTTTGTGCTGGCAACAACGCAAGACGACTTAGACGAGTAATGATTGGCCTAATGTCTGATGCTAATTATTATCCTAATTAACCCTTTGTCTTTGGCGCTCTTTTGGAACAAGGAACCAATCACCGCGCGGTAGTGGTGCGCGATGGCAGATTTCAACGAGCTCTTGGTCACTTTGTTTTGTGAAAGCAGATGGTGTGGTCACATCAACAATTTTTACCGTCCCATCCCTCCCAATTTTTGATAGCGTGTACATCATTGGTGGATGAAGGGTTGATAGCAGATCTCAACGCTTTCCCCATTATCTTAGTTCAGGTGGACAACGTGTTCATAGGTGTTGCATTTTTCAAGATTCTGATTTGAAATACCTATAATCAGACGATGTATACCTACCCATATTGCTTAACGTATGTTGTTTTTATTTTGTTTTGGCCGTTTTCTCAAAACAATATTTTTAACCATTTGTGACAACGGAAAAATTATTTTGGAAAACTACAACAGATAGAGAATTTAGATTTTCTGTTATTCTGTTATTATTTCAGTTATTTTGTGGAATGTTCATGGTGCAATGATGTATTTTGGATGTCATAGCTTTATTTTAAGGGTCTGTAAACAAGGGTCAACCAATTAGGGAATTTAAAAACAAATCTTCATCGGAATGGCGCAATTCACTATGATCATAAAACATGTGAAGTCAGAGCCCAAAACCACCTTATTCCGAAGTTACATTCTAACAAATAATAGTATGATGGTATTTGCTATCACTTACTCTGAATAATTTTTCCTGTGGGGGCATATGTTCATAGGCACATAAATCCCTGTTGCCTTGGCAACATTTCCCAAAAATTAGCCAATTTTTCACCTGTTCAACAAACTTCAACCAACAAATGTAATCCTCTCATTTTATGAAGATTATGATGAGTTTTCACCAAGATATGGCCCGTAGTTACTTTAGGACCAGCGGTTACTCTTTAATTACATTTTGGGAAATTGATTTTTTTTCAAAACTGAAGAGGACAACATTTTGCTTATTCTAACATAACCATGTAAGTAATATTTGAAGCATAAGTTACAAAAATGCTGTGCAAATATACCCACAGCTGATACCTACAAAGATGTAGAAAAGAATCGTTTGTGTTGGTCTCCTACAAAACTAGTTTTTTTGTCACTTACAAGGTTTTATCAGTGCAATATTAATTATTTAAACAATTAAATTTGGTTCAATACATTTAACATTTATACAGTGCATAATATGTGTTGTCAATTTTTATCACAAAAGCTGCACATTTTTCTGAAATTTGTTATAGGGTAAATAATATAAAACCACGACATGGAGCAAGTAGAAAGAATACACCAAAGCATCTGATGTCAGAATATGAACAAATACAATGATACATAATTATTATTTAGTCAACATGTCTAACAAAATGCTGTTCATCAGATGCAAAGATTTATCAAGATGCGAAACCAAGCAGACCTTTCTTGGTTCGTTTAGTGGTCTTGGCAGGAGTTACTTTATCGAGAGCTCCCAACAACAGAAGTAATTTCTCAGCTGCCTACAACACAGAAACATTGTATGTGAGACGTGTTTCTAGGGAATGTTGCACTAATAGTGAAGCTCCATTATTTTATTAAATCATGTCCATTGTTTAGAGCCATAAATTTGGACAATGGTACCTATATGTGTAATAATTTTTTTATTTCCATCACTAGAAACTGACATGCAAACATTTGGTATCTAAAGATAGCCGACAGATTTTTTGAGATCATGGACAGTTTATAGCAATATTTACCCTGTGGTAACAACCAGTGGAGGAAGAACTTACCAACTCTGTCTACTCCAAACTTACCTGCAGAGCGTCATTGTCAGGGGCTGTGGGAAAGGGAAAGTTGATGATCTTGTCAATACCCATGTCCTATAACATGAGAAACAAACCTTCAGCCGTAGCTATAGGCTCCAGTCACCTACAACTTATCCACTTCATATTCCAGTTGGAGCAAAATGTTTTGAGCACTTCGTTTTAAGAAAGGTTTTTGACAACAAATGCCGAATTATCTTTCAAACTATTGATGATTGGTAAACGTGTCTGGTCATTGCACAGAGCAGTGTTTGCTGAATGCAACATTCAAAACCTTATTTGAATAGCATAAATACTCCCAGAGATATCCTTTTTCCAAAAGCATAGATTTGGGGAAATTTTTGGGGAGAAAATGGCCGTCAAAGGTTGCATAATAGATTTGACTACTTGATATCGACATGCTTGATCAATGGATAAAAGTCATTTAGAGGTATGTAATTATTATAAAAGTGAACTTTATTGATAGTAAATACACAAAGCTTCCACAGTCTGGCAGAAAACCATTTTGAGTATTAAAAAAAAAACACCACTTCACCTGGAGTGTCTGACCCTAATAAATGTAAGGTCTTATAAAGCATTATATAGTCCTTGGACGGCACCAAATGATTTACACTTCATCCTCTCGTGGACAAATTCATTCAACACCAATGTGACTTCTTTGGGAAGAATTCAGCCATGCTGCAGCTCCTGCACAACGACAATTCTTTCACATGTATCCACTCATGTCCACAGCCAATTACCCGTTTTTACAGCCAAGTGAACACACACACAATAGGGAGTGAATTAAATTTTAAATGTCCAACTGTGAAACAACAGCAAGAGAATTCAAAGCCGACCCTCTCGATCACCAGTTCAATGTTTTAACCACCCGACTACACAATGCCCGACAGTTTAATCCCTTTACTGCTCTTCTGATTCCTTCCCTCAACAGTTTGCCCAGTTCTGACTGGATAGACTCCCACCTTCATCTGCAGAATGAGATCATCCACTGGGCGTCTCAATATTTCTGGCACAGCAAACTCCACAAAGTCATCATTGAACATCGCCGACGAATACAATCTAAACACGGCAAAACACTGACATATATAGAACATGTACTGCAGATGTGCTACCTGTTCATAACAGAAGATTATCATAACCAATACCTGAGAGAATAATGGTTTAGTATCACATCTAGACTAGGGTATTTTGGCGTAATCATAAGTTCTATCGTTAATATTTTCCTCAGTTAGACATTTTGTCACAATCTATAATCAATCAATCACAATACTTTATTGCCTCTTCGGAGGAAATTCCCCTATTCTGGAGGACAGGGTGGTTCAGAATTTTTGTTACTTTGGAATATATTCAACAGACTAATAATTGCAATCGAGATGAAATGAAGATAAAAATCTTGAAAATATCTTACAAAGGACGCAAGACCAACAAATATGTAAGAAACACCACCAAAGACTTGTTTGGACCTCAAAAACTTTTCCTAAATATACTACAAAATAAAATGAGCTACAATGGTGTGGACACATCACACGCCACAACACCACCACATCACACGCCACAACACCACCACATCACACGCCACAACACCACCACATCACACGCCACAACACCACCACATCACACGCCACAACACCACCACATCACACGCCACAACACCACCACATCACACGCCACAACACCACCACATCACACGCCACAACACCACCACATCACACGCCACAACACCACCACATCACACGCCACAACACCACCACATCACACGCCACAACACCACCACATCACACGCCACAACACCACCACAACACCACCACATCACACGCCACAACACCACCACATCACACGCCACAACACCACCACATCACACGCCACAACACACGCCACAACACACGCCACAACACCACCACATCACACGCCACAACACCACCACATCACACGCCACAACACCACCACATCACATGCCACAACACACGCCACAACACCACCACATCACACGCCACAACACCACCACATCACACGCCACAACACCACCACATCACACGCCACAACACCACCACATCACACGCCACAACAACACCACATCACACGCCACAACACCACCACATCACACGCCACAACACCACCACATCACACGCCACAACACCACCACATCACACGCCACAACACCACCACATCACACGCCACAACACCACCACATCACACGCCACAACACCACCACATCACACGCCACAACACCACCACATCACACGCCACAACACCACCACATCACACGCCACAACACCACCACATCACACGCCACAACACCACCACATCACATGCCACAACACCACCACATCACACCACCACATCACACGCCACAACACCACCACATCACACGCCACAACACCACCACATCACACGCCACAACACCACCACATCACATGCCACAACACACGCCACAACATCACACGCCACAACACCACCACATCACACGCCACAACACCACCACATCACATGCCACAACACACGCCACAACACCACCACATCACACGCCACAACACCACCACATCACACGCCACAACACCACCACATCACATGCCACAACACCACCACATCACACGCCACAACACCACCACATCACACGCCACAACAACACCACATCACACGCCACAACACCACCACATCACACGCCACAACACCACCACATCACACGCCACAACACCACCACATCACACGCCACAACACCACCACATCACACGCCACAACACCACCACATCACACGCCACAACACACGCCACAACACACGCCACAACACCACCACATCACACGCCACAACACCACCACATCACACGCCACAACACCACCACATCACACGCCACAACACCACCACATCACACGCCACAACACCACCACATCACACGCCACAACACCACCACATCACACGCCACAACACCACCACATCACACGCCACAACACCACCACATCACAACACCACCACATCACACGCCACAACACCACCACATCACACGCCACAACACCACCACATCACACGCCACAACACCACCACATCACACGCCACAACACCACCACATCACACGCCACAACAACACCACATCACACGCCACAACACCACCACATCACACGCCACAACAACACCACATCACACGCCACAACACCACACGCCACATCACACGCCACAACAACACCACATCACACGCCACAACACCACCACATCACACGCCACAACACCACCACATCACACGCCACAACACCACCACATCACACGCCACAACACCACCACATCACACGCCACAACACCACCACATCACATGCCACAACACCACCACATCACACGCCACAACACCACCACATCACACGCCAAAACACCACCACATCACACGCCACAACAACACCACATCACATGCCACAACACCACCACATCACACGCCACATCACCACATCACACGCCACAACACCACCACATCACACGCCACAACATCACATGCCACAACACCACCACATCACATGCCACAATACCACCACATCACAACACCACCACATCACACGCCACAACACCACCACATCACATGCCACAACACCACCACATCACACGCCACAACAACACCACATCACACGCCACAACACCACCACATCACACGCCACAACACCACCACATCACACGCCACAACACCACCACATCACACGCCACAACACCACCACATCACACGCCACAACACCACCACATCACACGCCACAACACCACCACATCACACGCCACAACACCACCACATCACACGCCACAACACCACCACATCACATGCCACAACACCACCACATCACACGCCACAACACCACCACATCACATGCCACAACACCACATCACAACACCACCACATCACACGCCACAACACCACCACATCACACGCCACAACACCACCACATCACACGACAAAACACCACCACATCACACGCCACAACAACACCACATCACATGCCACAACACCACCACATCACACGCCACATCACACGCCACATCACCACATCACACGCCACAACACCACCACATCACACGCCACAACATCACATGCCACAATACCACCACATCACATGCCACAATACCACCACATCACAACACCACCACATCACACGCCACAACACCACCACATCACACGCCAAAACACCACCACATCACACGCCACAACAACACATCACACGCCACAACACCACCACATCACACGCCACAACACCACCACATCACACGCCACAACACCACCACATCACACGCCACAACACCACCACATCACACGCCACAACACCACCACATCACAACACCACCACATCACACGCCACAACACCACCACATCACACGCCAAAACACCACCACATCACACGCCACAACAACACCACATCACACGCCACAACACCACCACATCACACGCCACAACACCACCACATCACATGCCACAACACCACCACATCACACGCCACAACACCACCACATCACACACCACAACAACACCACATCACACGCCACAACAACACCACATCACACGCCACAACAACACCACATCACACGCCACAACACCACCACATCACACGCCACAACACCACCACATCACACGCCACAACACCACCACATCACACGCCACAACAACACCACATCACACGCCACAACACCATCACATCACACGCCACAACACCACCACATCACACGCCACAACACCACCACATCACACGCCACAACACCACCACATCACACGCCACATCACCACATCACACGCCACAACACCACCACATCACACGCCACAACATCACACGCCACAACACCACCACATCACACGCCACAACACCACCACATCACAACACCACCACATCACACGCCACAACACCACCACATCACACGCCAAAACACCACCACATCACACGCCACAACAACACATCACATGCCACAACACCACCACATCACACGCCACAACACCACCACATCACACGCCACAACACCATCACATCACACGCCACAACACCACCACATCACACGCCACAACACCACCACATCACATGCCACAACACCACCACATCACAACACCACCACATCACACGCCACAACACCACATCACTCGCCAAAACACCACTACATCACACGCCACAACAACACCACCTCACATGCCACAACACCACCACATCACACGCCACAACACCACCACATCACAACACCACCACATCACATGCCACAACACCACCACATCACACGCCACAACAACACCACACCACACGCCACAACAACACCACATCACACGCCACAACAACACAACACCACACAACACCACCACATCACACGCCACAACACCACCACATCACACGCCACAACAACACCACATCACACGCCACAACAACACCACATCACACGCCACAACACCACCACATCACACGCCACAACACCACCACATCACACGCCACAACACCACAACACCACAACATCACACGCCACAACACCACCACATCACACGCCACAACACCACCACATCACACGCCACAACAACACCACATCACACGCCACAACACCACCACATCACACGCCACAACAACACCACATCACACGCCACAACACCACACGCCACAACACCACCACATCACACGCCACAACAACACCACATCACACGCCACAACACCACCACATCACACGCCACAACACCACCACATCACACGCCACAACACCACCACATCACACGCCACAACACCACCACCAAAGACCATGAATGGGGGAAGAAAAAAGGGAATACCAAGAAACGGGTGGCTCGACAACAAACAGAATGGACGGAATTGCCGCTCAAAGATCTCCTGCAGGCACCACCAGATAGAGACCGGTGGTGGCAGATAGTCAATCGGTCAAGGATTGAGTGAATGAATGAGTTACTGCAATATCATATTTTTTATAGTTTTTATTCCATAAATTTTACCTTTATTCCCTGTGACATTTCGCTGCTTCCACCAGCTACCCCTAGAAGCTGAGTAGCTACCCCTAGTAGCTAAGTAGCTACCCCAAGTAGCTGAGTAGCTACCCCTACTAGCTGAGTGCTATAAAAATGCTACAACGAACATAGGTAGCACAGATTGTGGAACGATACTGAAATATTTTACATGTTAGGGATCATCTCAAATTGTTGACGTCCGATATCAGATGAAACTAATTTTGTTTAGGGGACTCTCAGGTCGTTTCGCATAAATATTTAACGCTTCTGACTGATACTGTTAATATATTGAAACGTTCCTTTGAGGAGAGGGTGGTGGTGAGGCCAGATGAAAGTAATTTTGTCTAATATCAGGCATCAACATTCTGAGATGATCCCTAACATTTGGCTCCACCTGTTAGGCCTCGAAACCACTCACCTGTAGCAGTGACCAGGCCCGGTCCGGCCTGCCCTGCCCGCCCGCTGATTGGCTGACGCCTGTGACGTGTATGTCACCCGGAACGTTGACACGCCTGTTACTTTATCATAGAACTTCGTCTTCACCTGTGTCAGTGAGACAAGTAATCACACACAGACCCTGTGTGACATTCATTATTGTTACGTGTGTGTGTGTGTGTGTGTGTGTGTGTGTGTGTGTGTGTGTGTGTGTGTGTGTGTGTGTGTGCGTGTGTGTGTGCGCGTGTCAAAATTTACATATCTTAGACCTCTAATTTTTATTTTCCAGTTTTTTATATAGAAATATACTACTTTTTGTTTTGACTTTTTTTAGTATGTATGAATTGCCTTAATGAATTTGTAAAGCACCTAGGCTGAAAAGGGCACTGTACAAATATACATATTATTATTTATTTATTGTTATATTAAGCTATGATTAATATTTTGTTTTGGGAATCACAGTTTTGTCATATACTAAATACATGTTACCAGGTTTATGCAACTGAAATTATGTACTCAAAGAAATATGCATTTATTAATTTAAAAACAAACAAGTGAATGTGAATAGTTAAAAAAACATATATTTCACATATTTGCAAATCAATATGGATTAGTAAATCAAAATAAAAACATTATTTTTAAAATGGAAATAGCCTTGAAACTGATATGTGTTTATTACAAATCAACTACCGGGTAATAGTAAGTGCCTGTTATATATTTGTAAAATAAGTGAAGATATACATCATTGGTGATTATTAATTAAAGGAAACTGTCCCTACCTTGCCTGTGTCCACAACGTATTTAATGTTGGGAATAGTGAGAGATGTTTCAGCAACATTTGTAGCCACAACACACAGCCTGGAGCCTTCAGGGGGCGGCTTGAACACCTGGACATAAACACACAACCATCACGGGGTGGTTTGAAAACCTGGACACAAACACACAACCATCTGGGCCAGCATGAACACCTGGACACAAATACACAACCATCAGGGGGTGGTGTGAACACCTGGACACAAACACACAACCTTCAAGGGGTGGCGTGAACACCTGGACACAAACACACAACCATCAGGGGGTGGCGTGAACACCTGGACACAAACACACAACCTTCAAGGGGTGGCGTGAACACAGCAGGGGGCAATTTGAACATCTGAATGCATGTTCTCTCATATGTGTACACAAACACACTACCCTCAGGGGGCAACACGAACACACAACCATCAGGGAGTGGCCTGAACACCTGGACACATCCATCAGGGGGCAATTTGAACATCTGAACACACACAACCTTCAGGTGGTAATATGAATACCAGGATACAAAGAAAAACGACCTTCACTGGGTGGTTTGAACACCTACGTACATGCACCCACACAACCTTCATGGGGTGGACTGAAAATCTACACAAAAACAAACGACCTTCAGAGGGCAGTTTGAACACAAAAATACAACCATTAAGGGGTGATCTGAACACAAACTCACAAGCATCACGGGGAAGTCTGAACTCCTGAACAAAAACAGTAGTAATGTGATATAAACTCTTTGTATTAACTGTACCATTGATTGGTATTTTTTAATGTAACTGACTAGGAAGTGTATAGCTTTACCCAAGTCTGTCCAGTCTAGAAACCAGCCCCGGCAGCTGCACTATGGCTATACATATTGAGTAGAACAAGGGAAGATGGGACCCAGCATGTCTAGCCTTACCTGAGCCTGTGCATTGGGAGACAGGAGAGAATAGAGGGGAAGGATGTACATCGGCTGTTCTGTCTGTCCCTCTGTAGCCTTCTGTAACAAGACATCAACTGTTGACATCCTGTACAGACCTCAATCTACCTGCTACCACACCACACGTACACACTCACATGCATGCACGCATGCACATAACACACATACACACACATACACACACTTGCCCACTGCCTTTGTCTACCGGTCCACACCATTTCATGTAAAACATTTCTGGACCAGTATAGATGTGTTTTATTAATTTATCATTGAAAACCCAATATATTATTTTGTCTCATGACGGTCTTGTTGCATACTACTATAACTGAGCTTCTTATGCAATAGCCAAAGATTTAAAAAAAAAAAAAATTTGTATTTAAATAAGTGAATCAGAATAATACTGTATCTGCAACAATGACACAAGTGCAAATAGTTCACAGATTTTCGCTTAAACAAAAATGCATTGGCAGAATACAAACTAACTAGATTGTGTGGCTTCTTAATGAGTGGCCAACTAAAAACGTTTTCCAACAATGGTCAATTTACCAGACTGGTGTCACCCTCTGTCTCGTCCCATGTTTCAAGGTCGTCTTCCGTCTGTTGTAGTTCTGCTTCCTCATCCAGGGGCAGCACCGAGTAGCTACAAGTAAAAGGGAAATGCGTACTTTTGTTCTGCTACACTACTGTTACAGCAGACAAATATGGTTGAAAGTGGTCAAAGCAATTTAGCTAGCTGATGAATCTATCAGTCGTAGGGAGAGCTATGTGAACCGTATAGCCTCATCGTAGGGAGAGCTATGTGAACAGTATAGCCTTATCGTAGGGAGAGGTATGTGTATATAATAAGTACAACTTGTAATGCTAATCATTGGGAGCCAAAGCTCAGTGGCTGTCCAGTTAAAAAAAATACTGTAATCTCCCTCTTGAGCAGGTCACTTCACAGTACCTCCTACCTTCCAAACAGGATGTCATACACAACATATCTTAAACTATATGGATGTAGACATATAAACCCCATTGCACACATACATTTTACATAATGTAGGCAAAATTTAACATGGCTGTACCCAGCCAGACCCACTTGTATGACATATGCTATGTGAAATCACGAGAGAACAAAGCTAGTTTCGTACCCTCAATTGAGAGAACCTGGGTTTGAATCCTGTGCTGTCGTGTCGAACCTTAGGCAAGTTCGTTCACTCTACGTTGCTCCAGTTCACTCAGCTATATGAATGAGTACCTGGCTAAAGACAGTGGTTGATATTTGTGTACGAATAATCTTCGTGCATTAATTGCAGCATGGCTGGATGCTTCCCAGAGAAGTCGAGATGGTGTGGCTTCTTAATGGTCTGCCAGGGACTAAAGTTGAAAAGCGCCTTCAGCACTCCTAAGGATTGGATACTATGTTATATAAGAACATATTTTATCACTATGCCACCACATTTCAAAAGAATACCTTAAAAACCCAAACAAACTTACTTATCCAAACTAATTTTTGGCAGCTGCGATGTCTCTGTATCATCTTGATCCGTCACGGTTCCACTCTTGTCTCCTGGTAAACAGACACCATCTCGTACTCTCTCCCAAGCGACACATCACGTCACAAAACAAGAAACACCAAAAGATCGCAGAACTATTCACTTAATATATCCAGTCAGATTTCATACTTACTACATCATTTTACGAATTTTAGTACATCCATTTAAGTTTTAAATGAGTCAATTGGTAAACATTATCAATAAAACTGGATTTTCCAAAACCAGACTATAAATGCAAAATAAACAGTGCTGTAGATTCCATCCACACTTTTACTCAGTAGTGACTGTAATAGAATCCAAGCAATTACTTCAGGAGAGAAATGGGCTGTGAAACTCATGACTGAGAAATTCGTGATTAAGAAACTTATGATCAAGAAATTCACAAATTTTTTGAAAAATCCTTTTAAAAGAAACCACCCACCTGTTGACTTTGTAACAGGAAAGAGGGCGCGGAGCTTGGAGCAGAGACTGTGGACTTCTTGCTGCCCCGTCACAAACACAAGGATACCTCCCTCAGGGAGCTGCCTGTGGATCTTGCACACCTGACACAGACGTCAACACAGAACTAACACTCAGGAGCAGCACAGGACTACCTTTAAAACAGTATAATTCTATTTTATGACACATCACGCAGCCACACACAGTTCAGTCTATTTGCAAATAATTAAAATAAGAATTTGGAGAAAAAAATTGTGACAATCTGAAATCATTAAAATGTGAATTTTTTAGATTTTTCCAAGGGAGAGGTAGGTTAAGTTGTACAGACCTCTTGCAGAAGAATTTAACAATAGTCGAGCTAACATATATGTATGTACATGTGTGTATGAATGTATGTATATGTGTGTACATGTGTATGTATGTGTGTATGCATGTATGTAAGTGGGTATATTAACATTTTCCTTTCCATTCAAGAGTTCATCTAAAACCCTTCAGAAGAAAAACTATGATTTTATTTTTTTCTCAAAATTCCCTAGTAGTTGAGGGTTTCTACTAGTTAAGGATTCATACCAGACATGATATCATTATTTACAACGTCACACACATTTTGTGCAAATTGTTCCGAGCTATTTACATCCAGCGACCAGCTGGGGACATCTTAAGTAACTTGCGTTACGAAAAACTGCTAAAAGTTGCATCATAACAAACGCGAGATATGAATACACAGGAAACCGCCTTTTGCTTTTGCATAGAGTCACCTTAAGGATGAATATTTGTGCTGGTAAATACAATAGAAACATGCACACGAATGGACAGGTTCACCTCTCTCCCACCTTCCTCAAAGCCTCGGCGAGGTAATCATCCGGAGTCCGTCTGTTGAAATGTATCGTCACTGGGTGCTGCCGCGACTCCACCTGGTGACACAACAACACACTAGCATTTATCAAAACAAAGTTGTTTCGTCAATTGCTTTTGCCCATCACGAATCTGGTTCTTTGATGTCCAAATACGTAATGTGTGAATAATTTAAATAGTGGTAAAAACAACTTATTTTGATTGTTATATATAACTGACTTCTGATTTTGATTGTTATATATAACTTACTTTTGATTTTGATTGTTATATATAACTTACTTCTGATTTTGATTGTTATATATAACTGTATAAATGGGAGTATGCTGCACCGGCACGATGCAGCATACGTGTTTTTGTGCTGGCAACAATGCAGACAAGTGATGATTGGCCCAATGGATTATTCTAATTATTGCTAATTCATTTTAACCGTTGGCGCAAAGAACCAATCAGCGCATAGTAGTAGCGCGCGCTAAGAGAAGTCTGCCACTTTGGTTCGAGAGAGCAGACAATTCAGTTGAGAGTTTTGCGTTCCTCCCATCCCTCCCACTTCCCCTCCCACTTCCCCTCCCACTTCCCCACCCATCCCTCTCACTTCCCTTCCCTTTTCTTAGTTCAGGTGGACAATGTGTTCATGGGGTTTTGATGCGGAGACAGCTCGCTTCTCTTCCACTGATGATTTTAGAAATGTAGGACAAGCAGAATGGACCCCACTTTTAAGGTTTAGCCTCAGTTATATATAGTGTAATGCGTCAGCGGACAGTGTTGGTTTTAGATTCGGTGTGGTTGACTGGTGTGCTTGGCTAGTATTATACTGTGCAGTAGGTCTATGGTGATTTTAGCAGTAATGACATTGTTTGATATATGATATCATGTATACGTAATACTGATTGTGTTATGTGCCGAAATGTGGGCTCTGTCAACCTGAGGTACAGGAGACTAGTATGGGCTCAGTCACAGGCCTGGCCTTGGGAGTCGAGCCCACATTTCTCTCTTATCACGTTAATAAATAAACGTTATTCATTTGGCCTTTTTTCATCACTATATTGGACTTTGTGTTGTTGCTTGCATAAATATAACTTACTTCTGATTTTGATTGTTATATATAACTGACTTCTAGAAACATACCAGAGCTAATTACCAGGCCGACATTTAGCCCGAGGACCCCACTGTAAAGAAATCCAGTGTTTATTTTAATAATTTGTGCTGTATTCAGTTGGGCTATCATGAATAAAGATATTGTATTATTATTATTCAAACCACTCAATTTATTGGTGAAATGTTTTTTGACAGAGTTAGGAAAGTCTACAATTTCAACACAGAAACATGTGCCTAATCATATCATGTGAACATTCCAATTTTCCAAATCATTTAAACTGATTATATGTTTGTCTGATGATGTTACCATCAAATAATTTATTACATATAAAAGTTGCAAACATTTTTTAGCATGTCATAGTGGATAATATGTAGGTTTTCTTTTTTCACAAAATTAATTTGAAATGAGACAACTTAAAAAAAAGGAAAAAAGAAGGCACCTCTAAGACAATTGGAAACAGTCAGAAAAGAATTTATGACATATACCAGCAATTCATTTTCAAAATGGCATTGAAATTGTTTTAATAGTTGTTGGTCTTTTATAATCTATAAGTTTCATCTGATTCAGAGTAACTCAATAATATTATTTTAAAACATATACAGTTTCATTCAAATAACAAGCGGAAAAATGCAAAATGACATCAATAAATCAAATTTCAAACCAAGATCACCATTACGGGGTAGTTAGTACTAGTTAACTTGCAAGTTTTTATTAAGTCACTGGATAATTCTTAAACTGTGATAGTAAAATATATTTAGTAATAACCACAAAAAGATTTTATTGAGTTCACCTTGACTACTGGTGGCGTGACCTTGAACAGCTGTGAGTTTTCCGTGAAGTCTTTCAGTCTTAGTGTGGCAGACATGATGATCAACTTCAAGGGGTTTCCTTTCTGTGTGTAACAACATTTTCCAGAATATAGTTCTCAAGGCTCACTCCATGTTCTGTGATAATACACACAACCACAATGCTATTTAGCTTGGCATCTTTTAAATATACCCAGGCAGCTAAAATCATCTATCTCACAGTAGCATTTTGTTACTAAACTTAAATGGGCAACTGCACTTTTTCAATATCATACAAACTCCCCATCACTTTAAAATCATCTGATCTACAACTGTCCTGTAAAAACCAGACATATTTTGTTGAAATCATACTTTCACCGTAAATAATTTTCAGTCCCTCTTTCCCATGAAGCCTTTAGCATGTTATGATAATGCTTAACAATTCTGGATTGTTGCACCTCCGAGCTTGAGTTCCTGATAAATTAGGCACTGTAGAAGTTTATTATAATCAACTGTAATTCACAGTACACTGGAACCTGCCTATTAAGGTCACCCTCGGGATGGGACAAAAGTGACCTGAATAGCAAGGTGAATCTATTAGCGAGACTAATTTTCTATACTTTACTGCTGCAGAAACAATGTGGGACTGTTCTAGGGTGACCTTAATTGCAAGGTGGCTGTTTTACCAAGGTGACAATATGGCAAAGTTCCAATGTGCAATATTTAGTAAACAATCTGTAACCAAGAAACAATGAGACATTATGACAGAATGATGTCACAATGTGACAGTAAACCCACCTGATGTCTAAGTGGGACGATCCGTGAGAGCAACCCAATGAGTATATCTGTATAGACACTTCGTTCATGAGCCTCATCTATGATCACTGCGCTGTACTTGGTGAGGAGGAAATCCTACAAACCATAATCTATATATTACTATGCTAACTTTGGAGCATTGTAAATGTATCTCCTCCCAGGTGCCGAGACTCAATTCTTTCTGTGCTGTTTCACAACACTGGATCCACAATTCAATATACTATCTGACATTTATTATGAGACATCATTATAGCTAGTATTGCTACGAGCCCGTTTCAATATTATTGTATTTTATTATGAATTTATTATGGCCAAGTCCATGCTTTACACACAACCAGTTTTACGTAAGGTTTACAGTACCTTATTTAGTTGTAGTTTTGCTTTATAATAATATATATATATTGTAATTTATATATATATATATTCTGCTAACATTTAATATATTTATTCTTATAATTGATACATATTATTATACATCTAACCTAATGTGTTTACCGTGTAAACATGACTATTGGTTAATTTTTAGCAATCTTGTGTTTTATGTACCTTAACAGAATTTCTATATTCCAGATATACAGCAGGTTATAAACACAAGTTTGTAATATTGTAAAGCAGGTGTCTCTGTCTGCTTGTCCCACCTTCTGAACCTCTTTCAGGAGGACGCCATCAGTGAGGAACTTAATGCGAGTATCCTCAGTCACATTCCCCTCATAACGAATCTGGTAGGACACCAGTCTGCAACATCAGTGAAATCAATGTCAAAGGTCAACTCAAACTGCCTCATACCAATTCATTCGTTTGCTCATTCATTATCTTAAATTTAAGTAATTCGTAAAACTGCCTACACCCTTCGAAAAATCATGCACATCAGAGTATCTAACAAAATAATTACACCGATTTACACCAGTTATATTATTGTTTTATTTGTATAGATTTTTTTTACTTTAACAAGGCAGACTTTAGAAATAGAAGGAGAAACAAGAACACCAGAGAACTGTCCTTGCCACAGATTGATCTGCGGTGAAGTTTTCTAATAATATTCAGAGCAAATGGTGTAAAACAATGTTGCTAACCATCAGGGGGCGGCGTGAACACCTGGTCACAAATACATAACCATCAGGGGGGCGGCGTGAACACCTGGACACAACCACTAGGGGGCAACATGAACATCTGAACAAAACACACTCTATTGAACCCAGAGGTCATGACATACCTTGAAGACAAGTTCATCTCCATGGCAACGCGTTGTGACATACTAATGGCCGCCACTCTCCTGGGTTCAGTGACAGCGATCATAGAAGATCTGGACAACAGGTCAATATACAGAAAAAATACACCCAATTGGCCAAGACAATATTAGCCACACAGTACAATGATATGAGAATTTCTAACCAATTAGTAATATCTTAACTTGAATTTTGAGATGCAACTTTTGGTTGACAGGGATACATATGTAAAATGGTAACGCAATGATTTTGAAAAGTTTGATGTCATAAAGACTAATTTACAGAAAATACCAAACACAAGTATTTGCAAATATTTTGCCAATTAAGTTCTTTATAAATCTTACTATTCTACAGTTGTTACGAATTAGTAATCGTTTTGCAAAACTAATGCTTCAACAAGTTGTGTTATGTATCCTATGTCACCATGGTAACTGTCATTATGGTAACTGTCATCATGGTAATGGTCACCATAGTAACCACAATAACAGTTCCATTTTGCAAAACTACTGTTGTAACAGCATTCGCATATTCTACTGTGTCTCCATGGTACCTTTCACCATGGTAACTGTGACCATGGTAACCACAACAACAGTTCCACTTCCCAACTCACTCGGCATATCCGGCCTCGTAGAGGAACTGGGGCACTTGGGTGGTCTTCCCTGATCCCGTCTCCCCACACACAATGATGACGGGATGCGCCCCGACGGCCTCCATGATGACCTGCTCCTCTGACAGGATGGGGAGACGCAGCCTCTGCTCCTGCAGGCACGACATGCATACACTGGTCAATTTAAATACATCATAAAAAGTGTAATATGTAATTCTACAGATATCGACGAATTATGAGTTCCAAGATGAGTTTTCCAAAGTTCTAATGATTATGCCACCATTGAATAACTTGAAAATCAACAAATCGGTGAGGTGGGGGGCCAATAACATGTGTTTTTTGCTGTTTAACGCATTCTGAATGGACAGCTAATTCAAAGTGTTGAATTTTGAACACTGATTTACCTGAATCTCTGGGAGTCGGTTCAGACTGATGTAGACAGCTGCTTTCTTTGACACAGTGACACCTTTCCTCTGTTCTTTCTCTCCGCCCTGTTTCCCCAGTGGAGGCGTGTCCTTAACACCCCCTTCCCTGACCTCTGTCTTCTCACCATTCCCCACAGCTCCCGGCTCACTAGCCTTACTCCTTTCCCCAGTGACGTCCTCCTCCCCAGCTTCTTCCACTTTCTCCTGGCTCACGTCAATGTCGTCACATGACGCGTCATCGTCATCAGATGACACAGACGAGCTACTGTCATCGTCCGTGGGTACCTCCTCTGGTGGTTTTGACTTTCGTCTCCTCTTCCCTCTCCCCCTTCCCACTGCACACACGCTGCCTTGGGTTCCCGCCGGCTCCGTCGACAATAAACTCCTACAAATAACAAGCAGTACTTGCAAAACAATCACCGGATAAATTGTAATTTTTTTTACAAGATTTTGGTAAAATGTGATGGAAAATGGCAACATTAGGCTGGCTGTACTAAATATAAGGCTGTTAATACTTTCATAAGTTACTCCATCTAATGATCAAGTTAATAATTATCACACATCAACTGGAGTGACATAACCACGCCCACAAACCAATGAAATAATACGACTTGGTGTGATTATGTGTTGGTGGGCTGTTTGCTTGTCTTGCCTATGTTAATAAAGAGTTATATTTGCCAGTTGCACACAGTTACTGGATTTTGTATTAGACACATACCTAGGAGGATATGGCTGTGACTTGGAGTTAAACACAAAATATTTAATACTTTCTGAGAAAAAAGATATAGGAAACCTATTTTGATGGTGCATTGCACCAGCATGACTGGCATCTACCTGTGTTGTTCAAGTATCCCATCTCACTACCACAACTTGTCAAACAATCTGTTTACAGTGACAGTTGATAATGTTCAAATTTATGTAATGACAGTACATTTCAGTGTAATCGGCCCACTACTGAAAATGATGCTAGAATAGCCAAGGTCTGTGATTGTGCTATATGTCAACAAACAGCCCCACTTCGTTCTGGTGCCATGTCTCACACTACTTCAAAGTAGTTACATAATGGTTTGTACGTGAGGTTATCATATCCATGATGGTGACTATTCTTTTGATGATTTTTTTAACATATGCACCCTTTTCTTACACCAGCCTAACATAATATTTAGACTATTTGAAGCACATTGTGGTGCAGTGGCTAGGCTAGAGCATCGGACTCTTAATCGAGAGAACCTGGCTATAGATGGTGGTGGATATTTGTGTAATAATAGTCTTCACGCATGCATTAAATGCAGTGTGGCTGAATACTTCCCAGAGAAGATGGTGTTCGATTGAACGGGTCTGCCAGAGAGTAACGTGTAAAATGCTTTGAGCAGTCCTAAGCACTGGATACTGTGCTATACAATAATTTACCTTTTACTTTACTTAATTCACAGGAATTTTAAAACACCACCTGTTAGGCCAATAAGAGCAACATATTCATGGAGTCTGCAATTTACATAATACTGAAAATGGTTTTCTGTCATTATTATACCTTTGTATGCATACTATCAATAAAGTTAACTTCTAAGTGAGTTTTAATCATGGATCAAGCACGTCGATATCATGTAATGAAATCCATTATGCAATCTTTGACAGCCATTTTCTCAAAAACATTTTTCTTCAAATTTCTGCATTTGGAAACGGGATATCTCTTGGAATAACTATGCTATGTAAATAAAGTTTTCATTGTTGCATTCAGCATATTCTACTGTGTGCAATGATCAGACACTTTTTTTAAATCATGAATAGTTTGAAAGATATAGCCATATTTGTTGCAAAAAAAGTATTTTACCAAAAAATTATTTAAAAAATAAACACATTTCAAAAAATGCTGTGATCATTGCACAATAGACTCTATAGAGAACATGGATTTGCAAGAATTATACCTATATATGGATTCAATAAAAAGTGGCAGCTTTTCCAAATTTGCCAATATTTGCTCAAAATGGTGGCCATTTTGTTTGTTACCATGGAAACGGGGGTCTGGCTGAAAAAGTCCAATATATATTTTACTCAGTAGGACCCATTTCATGCATTGGGCAGAAAAAATTGAACTGTTTGCACAGATTAAAAAATAATCCTATCTACCTGCTGTGTCTGGCCTTAAATAAATATATCTATATATAAATAAGATATAAAATTACAAGAAATTGTAACTTTTAACGTCTCACAATGACTGCTGTAATACCTCTTGTTGTGAACTCTTGTTTGCATTTGTGACGTTGACGTCAACAGAACCATCTCCTGTTCACTTGCCTGGGTGTCTTTCAAGCTCTCGAGAAGCTGTGCCCGCTACAAATACAACAAGCATACCACTGGAACAGTGAACATATTAGCAGAGAGGTGCAAAACAGACAAATTACAACTTACCAGGTAACTCTCACTGCACAAACAAAGCAAATGTGTGTCAAACTGTGTTCTGTCAATTATAAGTCATATAAGTGTGCAATATTTTAATCCTGAACATTATTGTATTATTACATACTAGCTTATACCGAACCATGGATCAACAAAACATGGCAATTGTAAATCATCATTACTGCATTTTAATGTTAAATTTGTAACAGCGGTGCCTTTTGGAGAATGTCTCGCTATACAATTTGTTCACTGAAAAAAGGGAATAATTTTAAATAACCACCTTTGTTTTTTTAAATACATCGCCTATGGTTCAAATTAATGAATTAACAAAGAGAGGGGGAATGATAAAAACTGTGTATAGAGAGAGATTTGTATTTTGTATTGGTTCAAACTTCACACTACCCAATACTACCCTACTCCAAAACGTAACATTACACTACATGAATTTTGAGGGATCCAAAATGTTTAAGTACTTCCAGCCAATGGCTACTGGATTCAACAGACTGAACACGGTTGCCAAGATATTACCTTTCACGATATCTAATTCTGATATCCATAAAAAAGCACATACATGTGCATTAGTATTGGTTCTACCCAACAGGTGACTTTAGCAGCCCGCCCACAAGTTAATGCTGAATATTTTTGGGACTTTACACACTTTTGCGACCACCCCCAAGAACATGGTGATGATAAACAGACCTTGAGTTTCTTCTTCTTCTGGTCGAGAATCTTCTCCAGATGCCGCCTCTGCTTCTTTGACAGCAGTTTGCCGACTGGAGCGCCATCCTTAACTTTGACCTTTGTCTTGCGTTTCTTTGAAGGCAGCACCAACAGATTGCTCTCATCATAACCCTCCAGTCGCAGACCTCCAATCTCTACCTTGAGCTATTGTTGTTAAGATAAAACAAGATATTTAAAGTACAATCATTTCAACAAGTAAACGTCAACCCACAGAACAACCAACTAGGGGTAGCCATTTACAACAGTATTTTGGTGACAGTTTCCACTGTGACAACCTCAGACCGCCACCACTCAATCCTCTCAGGCAGGAGAAAAGCCCTCCAGGAAAGCATAACATATAAAACAAGTAAGCAAATAACTCTAATAAATAAAATATTGTTTTTTGTGTGAAATACAACACCAAAAGTTGTGATAAATCAGAGGTCACTGGTCCATGGAAGCGACAAGAGATGTGTGGACTTCTGTATTTCAGGAGAGATGCATTTACAATGATCCAATGTTAGCATATTAATTTATATAAATTAAATTAGCCATCATATTGGTGAAAAGGTCACATGTAATTTCTATCCTGGTTTTCAAAAAGGCATGGTGCCATTTAAAAAAAGGGCACCCAGAGCGCAGGGATCGGTGGTTTAAAAGGCCCTTGGGATGCACGACTAATACCTGGGTAGTAATAGTTAAAGGCCATATCTTGTCCAAATGTTTTTTCTAGAGAACTATGTAAATATATCTGTACATACCGTATTCTTTTTATTAAGCGTACAGTACGATTAGGAAATATTTGAGACATGGAAATATGTAAAATTTTGTGTTCCAATAAGCGTACAGAGGTGTGCACCCATTTTCTTTGGTTCCTGTGGTTCCTGAGTACAGCCATCTCAGCAGACATGACTGACAAGCGATTTATGCATCTCACATACCAGATCACTGTAAAAATCTTATAATTTAGGTGGACCTTTCAATGTTGTTTCATCACCAAGCTTTGAATCTAGTGTGATATTGGTAGAAATTAAAACACAATGATGGATTCAACAGTCAAGGTTGGCACTGAGATCACTGTCACGACGTCGGATGTTGCTAAAAAGGGGCGTACGCTAATTAGGGCATGTACGCTTAATACACGGTATGTGTTATTCAATGTTATCACAAATCCAAATAGACATGTTTGCCAAAACATTGATCAAATTGGTCTTAAACAGTGACTGGTCACAGTGCAAACCTCGAAATGTCTGAAGGCGCAGATACGTGACGTCACTAGTGAAACGGCCTACACACAGTCCCACAGCTCAATTTTATTTCATTATAATTATATTTCAACTGTTTTTATCATTAACATGTATAACTGACGAAGGTGTGTGTTGTGGGAAACAGTGGCAATTCGGGTTTGACTGGAAATTTGTTGCACATCTTCCCCAAAGACCCAATTTGTTGGTAAAAAATGGAAGATTTTGTGTGTAAAGGATCCATGCTAGGACTACGGCGGATAACATCACTCGTGGTTCAGATCTGCCAATGGATATATCTTATGAGGTGGAAGATGGGCATCAAAATACAGTTAGATGTCAATAAATCAGCAGTCCTTAAAATGACTCAAAAGAAGCGTCAAAATGCAAACAAGTACCACAACAACACCACTGGCCTTTTCATCACAACAAAGTCAACAGCCGGCCGTCATCGTTCATGCCTCGGCCTGTATGGCACTGCACCAATCGACACCAACAATCTAACATCAGCAGAAACAACATTAATCTCTCAAACGTGATTACCACTGTCCCTAAAAATTAAATATATTTGATCATCGTAATAGATCGTATGTATCGGTCTCTGTAACAGAAGAGACATCGCTCTCAGCCTCCCATTTTACGGATCACATGTGGGGCGGCTGTTTTTTCTTTGGTTCCTGTGGTTCCTGAGTACAGCCATCTCAGCAGACATGACTGACAAGCGATTTATGCATCTCACATACCAGATCACTGTAAAAATCTTATAATTTAGGTGGACCTTTCAATGTTGTTTCATCACCAAGCTTTGAATCTAGTGTGATATTGGTAGAAATTAAAACACAATGATGGATTCAACAGTCAAGGTTGGCACTGAGATCACTGTCACGACGTCGGATGTTGCTAAAAAGGGGCGTACGCTAATTAGGGCATGTACGCTTAATACACGGTATGTGTTATTCAATGTTATCACAAATCCAAATAGACATGTTTGCCAAAACATTGATCAAATTGGTCTTAAACAGTGACTGGTCACAGTGCAAACCTCGAAATGTCTGAAGGCGCAGATACGTGACGTCACTAGTGAAACGGCCTACACACAGTCCCACAGCTCAATTTTATTTCATTATAATTATATTTCAACTGTTTTTATCATTAACATGTATAACTGACGAAGGTGTGTGTTGTGGGAAACAGTGGCAATTCGGGTTTGACTGGAAATTTGTTGCACATCTTCCCCAAAGACCCAATTTGTTGGTAAAAAATGGAAGATTTTGTGTGTAAAGGATCCATGCTAGGACTACGGCGGATAACATCACTCGTGGTTCAGATCTGCCAATGGATATATCTTATGAGGTGGAAGATGGGCATCAAAATACAGTTAGATGTCAATAAATCAGCAGTCCTTAAAATGACTCAAAAGAAGCGTCAAAATGCAAACAAGTACCACAACAACACCACTGGCCTTTTCATCACAACAAAGTCAACAGCCGGCCGTCATCGTTCATGCCTCGGCCTGTATGGCACTGCACCAATCGACACCAACAATCTAACATCAGCAGAAACAACATTAATCTCTCAAACGTGATTACCACTGTCCCTAAAAATTAAATATATTTGATCATCGTAATAGATCGTATGTATCGGTCTCTGTAACAGAAGAGACATCGCTCTCAGCCTCCCATTTTACGGATCACATGTGGGGCGGCTGTCAATCAGTCAGGGCGGTCCAGGCTGGTGGCTGTGTTCCACTAATGACATCACACAGTCACTTGGCAGTTTTTATACGATGGCAAATTTAGAGGTTCTTTTTTATGGTGTACACTCTTATGCGATTCATAAACATATTTTCAATAGCATCATTTGAAAGTGCATACATCATTTGTAACATTTTTAACATGACACTTGGTACTTTAGTAGTAGCATACAGCTTGTAGTTTAATACTGTAATACTTACAGATAGTATATATGCAATGTATACTGGTCATAGAGGTAATGACAGGCATTTGCTGAAATTAGTCCTTCCTTGAGTACTGGGGTAGCTGTTTGAACTTACGTGCCTTTTTTTTTTAAATGGCACCTTGCCCTTTTGAAAACCTGGGTAGAAATTATATGTGACATTTTCTCTAATATGATGGCTTCAAACAGCAATTCAATTCAATACTGAAATTACGGAATGAGAACAAGAAGTGCCTAAACTTCAGTACATAGTATGGCCGGATAGATGCCACAGGTAATGTAGCCAACTACCACCCATAGATTTGCCCTAGGCCCAGACTGCGAACCCAGATGATTTGATGTACCCGGGTAATTGACAAAAATTGTACAAATCAGTAGAATTTTTGGTTAAAACTTGTTGATATGGTCAATTGTGTATATTAAGTGTTCTAGCTACCTATGCTGACTCCAACCGCAATTGGTGTAGAATTCAGGCCCAACTCGATTTCGTCATTGTAACTATATTTATGCATAAATGTGATACCTAGGTACATTAATTCCATCATTCCACATCATCCCAAGCATACTTACATTATAAAGATATCATGTGTTAACTTAGCACACTTTTGAGGCCTAAAAGACTGTCTGGTTTGCATCAACATACGTTATTTATTGTTTGTTTCCAGCGCATTGCACAGCAATCAGTGCTTCACGTTTGAAAAAACCAGGCAAGCAATAATTCACTCGTCTAAATATGCCAAATAATTTTGCGCGAGCAATTCATTAGTTTTATTTTGATCCGCTAGGTGGCAATCCTGTTTGTCCGTCTGGTGATGCCAATGCCCAGTCATGCCGAGGCTGGACATGCCATAGCGGTATCCATTACGCAAGATTAATTCGATCGGGTCAATTCGGGACATCAAGTGTTGGCACAGATTGAAAAGTTGCATGCTGATAAAACATTTGAGACGGGAAGTACTAGCGATGATGTTACAGAAAATGACAGCAGTGTAACGACGCTGATGATTGAGTTGTTTTGTTTATGGGACGGATGTTAGCTGTCGGCACCGCGGCTACCGCTGCACACCCATGACCCTGATTAATGATTTATGACTATCAAACGACGGCCGGTGGATAAGAATCCCGTTGAGCAATAAGCAAACTCCAAGTCATGGCTATGGAAATGTTAGCAACTGCATGTCAATGCTAATTTACATGACAAGAACAGACTTTCTTTCAAACAAATGGGTGTATATGTTGCCGCTAGAGGACACCACATACAGCAGGTCTGGTGATGCGAGCAATGAGCGATAGCGATAGGGAGCAAGAGCGATAGGGAGCGAGAGCGATCGCTAACCTCAAAAAGGGTTTGACTAAAAGGCGCACAACCACGAAGTTAACAAACGACCATGCATGACCATGTAATATAATATTTTGGTAGATAGTTTGACCGTTGATGGTATATATATATATGGTTTGTGTGTGCATTATTAAAAATGTTGAGTCTGTATTTCACCCAGGAGTTACACAATTTAGACATTTTATCCGATCTTCCGGACGAGTATTTAGTCTTTGTACAGTAGCACCACCTGGCGAATGGAACCGTAAAGTTACCACAAGCAATGATTAAAGTTTCAAATTATGTTACTCCGATGTGAAGAACATATCTGAAATTTGGCGAGCTGCACACAAATACATCCTACGTGCCACCAACAGCCCGCTTAGGTATCAAGACTACATACATTTTGGTCGTGCGTGGTCGTTCGTGGTCGTGCGCCTTTTAGTCATACCACTCAAAAATAATGCACTGCACACGGCCACAGTGGCACAGATTAACATAAATTGGAGTGCTATATGAGCTTCAAAATGCACTAAGCCTGGCTAAGATGCAATATTTTAAGGCTAAAGTTGTATTTTTATACCATATATAATATTATGTCTAGGTGGGATGATGTGGGTAATCTTTTACTTAACTGGCCTATATTATTAGGACCTTATGAAAACGGTTTTACCTGCTTTTTTTTATATGTACGCGTTCGTAATTTAATTCTTAATCACTTCCTGTACAAAGAGGTCAAATATTAATTTTTTAATTGTCTTTTAGAGCAATTTAATCCCGTCGAGTCGATGTAAACCTGGTGCCATACTGAGGCATGTACATGCGAATTGAGAGCATCCCGGGGGCATCAAAAACATGAAGGCGACTTTCTTGCGATTTTGCGGACATGTCCCCGACCTCAAATCATATAAACATTTTTAATTATGATTTTTGTTTTTATAAATGGTTAAATCTTATTTGTAATGTTTCTTATGGGAATTTACTTCATCGCACGCCTTGCGAAAGTCTGCGAAAAAGGGGAGAAAATTAATATTTTGTTTATTTAACCATTTATAAAATCAAAAATCATAATTAAAAATGTTTATCTGCTATGATTTGAGGTCGGGGACATGTCCGCAAAATCGCAAGAGTCGCGTTCGCGGTTTTGATGCCCCCGGGATGCTCTCAATTCACATGTACATGCCCCGGTATGGCACCGGGTTTACATCGACTCGACGGGATTAAATTGCTCTAAGAGACAATTAAGAAATTCATATTTGACCTCTTTGTACCGGAAGTGATTAAGAATTAAATTACGAACACATACATATAAAAAAAACAGGTAAAACCGTTTTCATAAGGTCCTAATAATATAGGCCAGTTAAGTAAAGATTACCGATGATGTGAACTGAAATTATTGAATATGAATGAAGTGAGGTATCAAATTTACTTTGTCATGACATGTAATGTAACTTGATGATAAATAGTTATAATATAACGCATTAACGGCACAGCTCCGAAGGCGGGCCCGGAATGTACACAGTCACAAGTGACAATTTATGACATGTCATCTGAACGATCTAGGACATCTCATGTGGTAGCACAAGTAGAAGCCCAGGGGCAAGCGACACAAAAACCTCCAATTATCGCCTACTTTTTTCTCTTCAGTGGAGTCTATTGTGGTTTCGACTTTTTGTCTCGCCTTCCAGTTGTGCTTCCGACTAACACGATGCATAGTTAAGTAAATGTGTTAATCTTCGTCAACATAAATCCATAATAATGTAAACTGTAAGTTATAACAATTTTGCACGCCGTCAACAGCGGACCGACTTTCTAATACTCGCCAGGTGGCGCAGCTGTTGCGGTCGTCTCAACTGGAAATTGGTTGATTATCGGTCCACTGTATGGCGCCACGTCATAAAAACGCGACCACAATCAAAGTTGTAGCTGGCAGCGGCTCGTAACCTTTTGTGGCTGCGACAATTCTCCCAATCCTATCTTTTCGTAAGTTTTCATGCAGCCCATTGGCCTCTTCATATTGATTGTATAGGTGTATTAAAAAAACTGACAATGGGCAACATTGTCCATAAAGTGCAAAGTCCTGAGAGGGTACATTCAATCAAAGCAACATTTTTGGGCTCAGCCCAATGTTAGTTTTCCCATTGGCGACCATGTTAACGTTTTGTATGATTATAAGAAAACGTGACCTACAAAGTTTCTTAAACTTCTCACCTGCTGTTATTATCATCTCATTGACATGTTGGTCGAGTTTAGTCAAAATCTAATGTTTCTAGCTCTCGTAAAATGCCTGTATGTGTGACACCCGTCAATATTTAGGAATGGATGCAGGCAGTATTCCGGCTAAAGGGTCAACTAGCCAAATTGCTGCCAAATACCCTTCCGCTTAGTAAAATCAGCTACCAATGCACAATTTTACTGTCAACAGCTTCTACAATCATACCGGGAAATCTGACTACTCGAATGCACTTATGTCAGAGCAGGTGAATTTTGTAAACTTAATCATTTCTCAAAAATAAATTGCACTTTTTCATCTGTAACCAAGCAGGAAGTCCAACAGTGTCCTGACCCCTTTTTATATACCAAGCAGAGTCACTCAGCGATCCGCCATTTTGAATTTGAACTGGTAGCGTATACAATATCATTACGTTCACACATGAATAACAGAGGGCGCTGCACGAGTGACTATGCTTGGTATATAATTGCTTTGATTCAATGGTAAAAAGACAACCTTTTTTAGTGGCATTTATTGAGAGGAAGATCCTGATTTTTTTCTAATAATATCGCAACTCACACATTCAGTCTTCTTCACGCCCTAGGTGGCACATAAGGCATCAACAAGAACAAAATCCTCAACTAGTTGTGATCAAAGTCCGTGTGGGAATGGGGTTAGAAGGACGATGATTTCCACAATTCCAGTTTCCAATATTTAACGCAGAAGTAAATCGGGGTAAGGCTTAGTTTCCATACTGTTTTTTATATCTATCCCCTCATGTTGCTGTAGCTGCTTACTTTGTCAACCGTTTTTCTGCCATTCGCTCCACCTGTCCAAACGACTTTAGCCGACACCCCACCAGCTTCTTCTTGAAAATTTCTTTTACGCCAACCTCAACTCCTCCATTATCTTCACTCGCGCAATTCTTATGACCCAGTTGTTTTCGCAAACCTGTACTCTCTCCTATTGTTTTTCTAGGTCATACAGGTATGCTGGTGTAACACGTGAACAAAACATCTTACGCGATATATGTCTATCTCCCATCACCCATTCCACTTTCCTCATGCGTTCGCCCCTGCCTTTATTCTCCTGCGAATTCCAGTCTCTGAGCTGCCACACAGGTATAAAAAGCTGTCGATCTCTTCGTCTTAGTGTCTTCCTCTCCATATGTATGTCGAGCTCTTTGTTTTGCTGTCCAACCATTAGTACCCACGTCTTCTACAAACTTACTTTCAATCCGTGCATGCTGGACACATCTTTACAATATGTTATTTGTTCTTCGAAGTCCCCCTCCCCGTCCACTACCACTGCCAGATCATCTGCGTACAATAGCTTCCGGGGAATACTACGTTATACTTATCGGTTCTACCATTGCAATCAACAACAGTGTGCTCAGGGCACTCCCTGTCTCAAGCCAACGTTCACGTTGAAATCTCTGAAATGTTGGGTGCACACACCACTCAGCCCTTCGTTTTTTTATACGTCCCACCCACCATGCCAGACCTCTGCCTGTGGGACACCAATTCATGTCAGTGTCGCCTTCGCCATCTCTCTAGGAATCGTGTCAATATTTCTCCGGGTCTATAAATCCCATGGCTATACTCTCATGTCCATCCAATTTCTTTTCGACCACTTGCTTCAAAGCAAACATACGTGTGTGTATGCGTGCGTGTGTGCGTGCATGTGTGAGTGCGTGCGTATGAGTGAGCGTGTGTGTTTAGTTTAGTAAGCACAATCGGTTGAGTCTGAACTGAAACCTAATTGAGGATGCAGCAATGAATTACACGTTGGTGGACGTAATTGTCCGATTATGTAGACCCAGAATCTACCAGAGAGCGCCACTTGGACTGCAGTGTGGACAGGTGTGGCGTTGGTCTAGCTTTGACTAAATGCCCGTTTGCACAAACAACTAGTTGTCGAATTAGTTAATAGTACACACTGGAGATCTTCGTTGCAGAAACAACACTTACTCACGAGTCTCGTGACTGTATATAGGCCAGTAAAGCATACATAATAAAAAACCTATATTACAACAAAGAAACTATTCACCCCAAAGTCTGCATATGTTACACAATTATTGTAGGGACCTACACAACTCTACATGGTATAGCGTTTAACCATTTGCTTTGAGCTTGTTGCAAACCACTTCCACCGGCGCGAAAGATTTCCGGAAAATATCGGAACTGCGAATGGATTCATTGTAATATTGGATTTAGTCTCCAAGACCCTCTTCACAATAAGTGGCAAGCTTCGCTCATCATTTTGAGTTGTCTACTGGTGTTTCATGTGTGGAAGTGACAATAGCCCTATAACACGTGTTTGGACTTCAATTTTATTTTACACAACACAGTACATCGATAGATGAAACACACATGCACCGCCAACAATCAGATAGTTATTTTCTTTATATCAAAACATCTTTTGAAAATGACTGACAGTTGAAGATGGCGAGTAACACATGGGATGAATCTGCAAGCCGGCCACCCAACTTGGAAACCACCGAGGACACCAAGTGCGTGTGACTTACCAGATATTTCACAGCAACAATCTCCTCCAAACAAAGGTTATTTAATAAATTACAGCGATCCAAACTTGTCGGCACCTTAAGTGTGTGACTTTTAACGTCCAATTATGATAAATTGTATCACAGTCCCGATAAGGTAAAGTTTCGTAAACGTCATCGCATACGGCGGATCGTCTCTTGACGTCGAAGAAATTCGCGAACAATCCCTCTTATCGGCTGTGGCGTTGTCCACATCCCGAAGTCATCGCGTTCGTTGCCATTGGTGCCCGGGATACACTGGGACTTTTCGTACTACCAGATCCGGCCAGACCTGACCCACCCCGACTGACACCGACTGAGTCAGACTCGAAACCAGCGTGACGTGATAATCACGTTAATTTGAAAGCGTTTTAATATGTCAGACTAACATCAAGTAGCCCCGATTACAATCGAACGTGTCTGGCCGACTGACACCGACTCGACTCAACCAATACCGACTGGTGTGGTCGGTCCAATGACGTCACACCGGCTTTAAGTATGACTCAGTCGGTGTATATAGTGAATACACTGCAGTCGGTGTGACATTTGATATACCTGTGACAATAACGGAAGCGACTGTTTTAAATTTACATACAATACATCCTCCTCCGTTTGTGGCACAGAAGAGCTTTCATGCGTGTTTACATCCCGTCAATATGATTACTCAACTTGTTAACGTATGAAGACGCTATCAAACATGGTGGCAGCGAAGTCTTCGAACGTGACATTCTAACTGACCGCTTTAGGACCATTACTGTAAATGTTCGTCACCCCACTAGCGACATCGGTGTGACCTTAGCCAGGTCACTGCCCTCGCCCTGTACTGATTACAGGCACGTCGTACGATGGCCGAGCCCCAGCCTCCGGCACAACCGGCTCACCCAGCCCTACTACACAACTTTAACGCAAAGCCACTCGAGCCTGTTAAGCTAAGCGCTGACGCTGCAGCCAACTGGAAGCTGTGGAAGCAGCTGTGGAGTAGCTACGCTGTCGTTGCAGCCAACTGGAAGCTGTGGAAGCAGCCGTGGAGCAGCTACGCTGTCGTTGCAGCCAACTGGAAGCTGTGGAAGCAGCCGTGGAGCAGTTACGCTGTCGTTGCAGCCAACTGGAAGCTGTGGAAGCAGCCGTGGAGCAGCTACGCTGTCGTTGCAGCCAACTGGAAGCTGTGGAAGCAGACGTGGAGCAACTACGCTGTCGTTGCGGACATTGACAACGAAACCCGCACGGATGCGTTCCGCAAAGCCCTTTTTATTTCAACGATGGAGATTGAGGGGCTGCAGGTGTACAATGCGTGCGACCCGGCAGACACGGACAAGATCACTGACATCATCGGTAAGATGGATAGTCATATACTGGGCCAGACAAACGAAACGTTTGAACGCTATCAGTTTAATGAATACACGGGCGCAACACTCAGACGAATCGACCGACTCGTATGTCGCGGAACACAAAAACCTAATGAAAACCTGCAATTTCCGCGAATGTTCGAAGGACAGTCTGCTCAGAGACCGCATTGTCATCGTGGTGAAGGACGGAAATACGAGGAAACGGCTATTACAAGAGCGTAACCTCGATCTCAAGAAATGCATAGACATCTGTCGCACTTACGAGAACAATGCATCGCAACTAAAAGTGATATCGGATCATAATGAAGGTGTTCACTGATTAGATAGAAAAACCGTGCGACCAACGCGACAAAGTGGGACACTACGACATCCACAGAAACGAGACAACGAACCGGCACACAAACCTACAAGGCAACAGTCTCGACCACGCATTAAATGCAAGTTTTGTGGTCGAAATCACGAGAGAAAGAAGGAATTGTGTCCTGCACGGAGACAGTTCTGCATCAAATGCAAAGAAAAAAATCATTTTGCAAAGTGTTGCCCACCGAACATTTTAGGACTCATGGCATCACAGGAGAACCTCCTCATGACAGACACACATATGATGACTATCCTATCTGTGGAAACTGATGCTGTGCACCCTGTGTCGACTGGTCCGCTATACACGGAAATGGTACTACCTGACGGAAAGCCGTTGAGAATGAAAATCAACATTGGAGCTAGCGCCAATGCCGTGCCTGCAAAGCATGTTAGCTCTGCTAAGTTGATGGACTCAGTCACGCAGCTAAGGGTGTACAACAATGCTACCTTGAAGCCACTGGGCAAATGCCGACTGCATCTAGTAAACTCGGTCAACAACAACATATATCAAGTGGAGTTCCAAGTAGTTGAAGAAACCCACCGTTAGCCTGAAGACTGAACGAGACCAATACAATGTTCCCCACGACAGGTGACAATAGCACTATAGAGCAAACTACAACAAGAAAGGGAAGAACTCGTGAAAAGAGGTAATCACTTCTGTTACGGAACCGACTGAATGGTGCTCCCAAATCTCGGTAGAAACAAATAAAAGTGGCCAACTACGCATCTGCATCGACCCGAGGCCACTGAATGAAGCTCTACGAAGGGAGATGTATCCTCTGCCGACAATCGAAGCCTTTCTCCTGGAGCTATCTAATGCCAAAGTGTTCAGCAAAGTAGACTTATCACACGATCACCGGCACTGTGAACTCGACGAAGCAAGAAGTTACCTCATTACCTCACAACTCTCCTAACTTCTCCCGGAAGGTATCGATGACTACGTCTGCCATTCGGCACGAAAGTCAGCTCTGAAACATTTCAGAGAAAGTTGAACGAGAGCCTCACGTGACTCAAAGGAGTCGTATGTGTGGCAGATGACATCCTGATCTACAGAGAATCGGAGCAAGAACACCTGATGTGAAGAAGGTGGAAGCTGTTCTTCGTGTGCCAAACCCCACGAACGTAGAAGCAGTGCACCGTCTCCAAGGCATGATCACCTATCTTGCCAAATTTCTCCCGCGACTCTCCACAATCATGGAGCCAATACGACGACTAACTCGCCAGGACTGCGGCTGGGAATGGGGAGAAGAACAAGAGACCGCAATGAGCCAACTGAAGAAATTCGTCACTACTGCACCTCTGCTGGCATACTATGATCCAACCAAGAAACTGACCATTCAGTGTGATGCATCAAGCGCCAGCCTTGGTGCAGCACTGATGCAGGACGGCAAACCTCTAGCATATGCCAGCCGAGCGCACTTGGACACCGAATTAGGCTATGCACAAATAGAAAAGGAGTATTTGGCCATAGTCTTCTTTCTCGAACGTTTCCACCAATAAACTTTTGGTCGTGAAACAGTTGTATGCACCGACTACAAGCCGCTTGAGACGATCGTCAAAAAACCCTTGAACAAAGCACCGAAAAGAATCAAAGGGATGCCACTTCGATTACTACAGTATGACATCGAAGTCACCTACAAACGAGACTGACAGCAATGACAGTTCTCTCAAATTAACGTTGTGAAACATCTGCCAATCGGAAAACAACACTGAATAAACTACGTGAAACAACTGATGCAGACGACACGATGCAAGAACTTAAAGAGACGATACTGAATGGCAGGCCTGAAAGCAAGGCAGGTGTGAATGCACGTGTACGAGTGTGTGTATTCACTATTGCTGCCACCTCATGTCCGGTTGTGACACAGGACAGCTTTCACGAGTGTTTACATCCCGTCAATATGATTACTCAACTTGTTAACGTATAGACAAATGAAGACGCTAACAAACATAAATAAAACGTCTCGTTATGATATCACCTCCTTTGGACCCGAAAACGCCTACGTCGATACGCGATAGCAATGTTGCTCCAGTTATGCATGCACCAATCCCGATCTGCTTCAAACGTCCAATTATAAGTAAGTTTAAGTAGTGGAACGTTAACTAAAAATAAATTACAATTGTTGTTCATTAATACTGAAGTCCCGCCTCCGAAGAGATTGGAGAGACCACCCAGACTTATACAACTACGACTTCACAAACTAGTCTAGTCCCCAGACTCACGTTAGCCTAGACTAGACAAACCGGAAAAAAGTAACCCTAACAGCAACAACAATAGCACCAACATCAACTGTGAAATTGGAAAACAACTGCAAAAACAAAATCTTGAGACGGTCTCAGTGCTCAATCATGGGCAATTATTGACCGTTCCTGAGGTAAGAACAGGTGTGCGTCGTGTTCCATAGGTAGGACTACGCGTCTGCGTGGGAACGTACGTGGTTTTATAAAAAAAAATTCTCAAGATGTCGCATTTGTCTTCTGTTCTTTTTGTATTGATTAAATACTCTGTCACCACCAATTATGTAATACGTGTGATACTATCCAAACAATGTTATTACCTATAGTTGTTGTCTTAATGCGGTATGTACTTTGTAGACTTCTATGTTGTTCTACTCTGTATAGTAGAGTAAAAATTGTAAATTCTTACATAGCACAGTATCCAGTCTCCTAGCAGACCTGTTCAATCGAACACAATCTCGACTTCTCTGGGAAGCATTTAGCCACGCTGCAATTTATGCGCGAAGACTATTCATATACAAATATCCACCACTGTCTATAGCCAGGTACTCATACATACAGCTGAGTGAACTGACGCAATGTATACTAAACGAATTTGTCCGAGGTTCGACACCGCTGCACAGGATTCGAACCCGCGTTCTCTCAGTCGAGAGTCCGGAGCTCTTACTGCTGTGCTACTGCGCTCCTCCGTGTCCCTGGTATACACATTGAGACACAGCACGCGTTAGATTAATTGTAGAAAAGAAATGCGCTATCAAAAGTAATTCTCAGCGGCCATCTTGCAAAATGGATTCCACTGTAGTTGTAGGGGAAATAACAGCCTCAATTATTCGGGCGCCGCGAGATGGGAGCACTGGTTTTCACTGTACGACACTGATCCCGGTTTACTATGAATCCGGGTAGAGACAATGATTGGCTCTCAGGCTAACAATAAAACTAAACGTTAAATAAGAGTCGACTTATATAAGTCTGCAATTAATGCGCAAAGACTATTCGTGCACAAATATCCACCACTGTCTATAGTCAGGTACTCATTCATAGAGTGAATGAACTTGCCCAAAGTACGAAATGGCAGCATTCGAACCCGGGTTCTCTCGGTTGAGAATCTGATGCCTTAACCACTGAGTCAACTGAAGCAAACTGTAATGAACGAAATGAGAACCCAATGTTCCAATCACTACGATATCTGGCCCCACGCTGAAGGACATCTAGCAATCACCACCATGCGAGTTGAGAATTGCACTGGCGTCATATATGCATATATTGATAGCAACGCAATCGCACATGATGCTTATAGAAAACACAAATGATTTCGGGAGGAGTCCTCACAAAATAGAAGTGTCCCATCTATATGCCCCGTCCCGAATATAGGCACCCGTGCATATCGTGGTCTATCAAAATTAATATTACCGGCCCCGCCAGCGAACATACAGCGATATACGCCGCAACCCATTCACTTGTCCCACTCCTGTATACAGGGTAACACATTCGGAGAATGTGGTAATCTTAATTATAAATAATTATAATTAAGATGCCCACATTCTCTGAACACAGACAGATATATATATATTATATATATATAATATATATACATATATATCAAAAAAATCCCACCGAAAACTACAAAATGTGTAGTGGTGCCTTACACCTTCTGTGAAAACCCGAAGGGAAAGCTTATCACTGAGATACAACACTATGAGATGTATCCGTCGTGGGTGCATTAGGGGTCATCCATAAAGAACGTCATGCTATTTGTGAACCTTTTTGACATGTCCTATCACTTTGTCACGTTTCGTAGCTTTGACACGTACACTCCGCCAACTGATATTCGTTTTGGCATAGACTCCTACGATGCATGCGTCTGTAATAATATATGCTTTGCCTGTTTATATCGATTCATTGTTTACACATAGATACTTAATCTGTAAAAATAATAAAACAATAGTGCATTGCTTGTTTTTCGTTGAAATAAAAAAACTGGCCGAACAACTAACGCCCTATCAGTCTGATATGGACAGCTCGATGGGCCAACATTTCAAATATCGTTACGTAACCCCCCACCCCATGTAATGCTTGTCATGCCAGTTCTTTTTCTGCATGCCCTTCCTTCTTTTCCTCGATCCTTTGAGGATGTTTTTGCCAGGCCAGTAGATATTTGTGATATGTCCCTAGAATGTCAGTTTTAGTCTTCTGATTGTAGACAGGGGTCTTTGTGTTGTCCGATGTTTCGACTTACATTTCTGATTTCGTTGTTAGTCCTCGGGACTGCTCAAAGCACTTTACACTTTACTCCCTGGCAGACTTGTTCAGTTGAACACCATCTCGACTTCTCTGGGAAGCATTCGGCCATGTTGCAATTAATGCGCAAAGCCTATTCGTACATAACTGTCTATAGCCAGGTACTCATTCGTACAGCTGAGTGAACTGAAGCAACGTAAAGTTGACGAACTTGCCCAAGGTTCGATACCGCCGCACAGGATTCGAACCCGGGTTCTCTCAGTTGAGAGTCCAAAGCTCAAACCGCTACTCTTTTGCACTCCACATTGCCTATAGACCTCCCCACCCCTATAAGTGTGACATTATTTATGGATGACCTCTTAATAGAAATAACACTCTGGAACATCATTATCTGAAATAAACTTCTTCTTCTTGGACTTCTTCTTCACACCGAGGTGATAGGTTCAGGTCAGTACGGCTGTGTCAGAGAATTTATCGCATCTGTAAGCCAGTATGTTGGTATGCCCTACAAATATAAACACTCAATTGTTACAACTCCTCATAGTTGCAGAGCTGCCATTTTCATAAGTAAATTTCACAATTTTGATTGGCTACGTCTTCTTAGACAATATGAATTTAAGAACTGATTGCATGCGAAACGTCATCTTGTACAATCACTCGGCAGGATGCACCATCAGGAATTGATTATTGGATATATATAATTGAGCAGAATTAAAGTGGAACTTTAAATGCGTTCAGGTGGATCCAGGAATCAACAAAAGGGAATTATTTTGGAAGCCTGTGTCAGCCCAGTTTGAGAACACTGGTACTGACAGAGAGACAGGAGGGGAAGCTACATATATCAGAAAACAACTGGGCCCAAAGAATATGCAAAGTAACTCAAGAAGTTAGATGGGAGAACTGAAAGACGATATTTGCATGAAAAAACACCTGGAAATGGAAAGAAAATGTAAAGATCAAAAGAGTTGGCATGAAGACCATTTGCAGAAGACATCGCCACTGCTCCACATGGGTGCAGGAATTGAGGATGGTCTACCGGGTTTATTTCGTCCTGAGACGCTACCCTTCAGTAGTTGATTTATCTCTCTTATATGCGATTTTATGTTTCTCAGATATTATTCCGATTTTGTAAACACCCGTGAGATACCACCAAATCCGGGACTAATGCCCCATTGCCATTTTCTCCGATGGGTGACATGCTTACGAGATACACATATTAAATAATTCCAACTACCCACATCGTCAATCGTAGATCAGAGGCTATATATATATATATGTATATAGTGGTTCAAAGAACCAAATGAACATGGACAGAAGTGAGTGGACCTCGGTACATGGGAAGGAACAACCATACAGCCCAACAGTTGGCGTAGATATTAACATATGGATTGACATAAGTAAGAAACAACCATACAGCCCAACAGTTGGCGTAGATATTAAAATATGGATTGACATAAGTAAGAAACAACCATACAGCCCAACAGTTGGCGTAGATATTAAAATATGGATTGACATAAGTAAGAAACAACCATACAGCCCAACTGTTGGGGTAGATATTAACCTATGGATTGACATAAGTAAGAAACAACCATACAGCCCAACAGTTGGCATAGATATTAAAATATGGATTGACATAAGTAAGAAACAACCATACAGCCCAACAGTTGGCGTAGATATTAACATATGGATTGACATAAGTAAGAAACAACCATACAGCCCAACAGTTAGCGTAGATATTAACATATGGATTGACATAAGTAAGAAATAACCATACAACCCAACAGTTGGCGTAGATATTAACATTTGGATTGACATAAGTAAGACACAACCATACAGCCCAACAGTTGGGGTAGATATTAACATATAGATTGACATAAGTAAGACACAACCATACAGCCCAACAGTTAGCGTAGATATTAACATATGGATTGACATAAGTAAGAAATAACCATACAGCCCAACAGTTGGCGTAGATATTAACATATGGATTGACATAAGTAAGACACAACCATACAGCCCAACAGTTAGCGTAGATATTAACATATGGATTGACATAAGTAAGAAATAACCATACAGCCCAACAGTTGGCGTATATATTAACATATGGATTGACATAAGACACAACCATACAGCCCAACAGTTAGCGTAGATATTAACATATGGATTGACATAAGTAAGAAATAACTATACAGCCCAACAGTTAGCGTAGATATTAACATATGGATTGACATAAGTAAGAAATAACCATACAGCCCAACAGTTGCCGTAGATATTAACATATGGATTGACATAAGTAAGACACAACCATACAGCCCAACAGTTGGCGTAGATATTAACATATGGATTGACATAAGTAAGAAACAACCATACAGCCCAACAGTTGGCGTATATATTAACATATGGATTCACATAAGTAGTTGTCAGAGAAATCAAAATAGAACTTTGTGCCCAGGTTTGAGAAAAAAAAGTTAGCAATGCCACCAACCGAAATATGACACGACTGACACAGTCGGTTTCAGCGAATGCCCACGTAACATGTTCATATGGAAATCTTACCCGGAGAGAAAACTCATTTCTACGCAGAAGCTTGAACTTGTTGGCAGCATTCTCCCGACGCAGATTCAGTTCGACAGTCTTGCTGACGTGGATGCGGTTACCTGACAAACAAAGAACAAGTAACATATTGTGGACAGACATATCTGCCTGATGCCACTAACTACTTTTGCTCCTATGTCATCACGGAATACAGTCATACTAGAGCGACGTTGATATTAATAATATCGTAATTATAATAATGATTAGCTTATGCTCGTATATGAAGCCACACGCCAAGCATAACTGTTGGCACCACTGCATACGTTTATTCTTCACTTTGGTTCCAATGGCCATTTCATTTTTACATTCGTCAACTACTGGTGCTTCAACAGCAGCAGCAAATACATAACAAATCAATGACTTCATGGTGTTTTGTCAAATGCATTGCCAACTGGGTGATCAGAGGGAATCGAATGAACACAGAAAGAGCCAACTGAGCCTCGGCTCCTGGGAGGAGATGGTGCCAGACTGCCCCAAGGTTAGCGTGTTGATGTATACATGATAATAAAGATGACGATAACAATGATAGCGAGAATAATCTATTCATAATTGTGCTTACATAATGTATGTGGGCATGTTAACATTTCCCTCCTAGATGGTTTGCATATCGTGTGCCAAACATTTAGGGGATAATCTTGGATCCTTCGGAATATGGGAACGCTTTCATTTTAATGATGATAACGATGACCTGATGAAGGTTATGCTCGTACATGGTGATGTTAGGTCCTACGCTTCATTTTGAATTTACATGTTCCACAGGATTCGTACTAGAAAGAATTAACAATACCGTGTATCCCTGTTGTCAGAGTTCAGAGTTTGGGTCAAAAGGTTGTACTTGAACTTGTACTTAAAAGGACACAAAAGCCAATAGTGTGGGCCTATAAACCTAAAAAGAGTTAAGACAATCTAACCATTCGTAATTACAAACAATGATATCATGCCTGTGGCTTACTCATAATTTAGGTTCAAAAGTGAAAGATTCTAGTAAAATCTCACAGTTCCCGACGGCTGACGTAATCACCAATTAGCACCTAGAGCTTATTTTGACCTCGACGCTGCGGTGTTTCTTCGACATTTGTATGAATATGCCAGCTCACATGCTGGTTTCTCGTATTCCTTTTGACGCACTTGTAACAACCGTTATAATGTCATGCAGCGCACGAAGCGGACGCAAACTAGAGAAATATATATTCTCAGTTTGGCGACCAGCACACTGAGAAGAGAAGGTGTTGATGACATCAGGCTTTCTATCACGATGGCGCAGTCCATGCAATTTACATTGTCTTCAACAAAGCTATTCTAGTAAACTGTATGCATATAATATCCTTGATTTACTAAAGGTGAGTTTTTATGAACTTTTTAGATGCATATGCCAGAAAAGATGCGTTTTCTTTCCCTTTGAGTTCATGTTTGAGTACATGTACCTGGACATGATGATCTTTATGACTGAACTATACTTGGACTTGTATTTGGCCTAATGTACTTGATCAATAGCGCCCTTGCCAAACATGGATACTTAATCGCTAGGTGGCGCTGATTCGATTTCCGGGTAGTTCAACCATATATCCGCATAAGGTGATATTCAATCTGTATATTTATTACACCATGTTTCGAACTAGTTGTACTTGACGTAATGTAGCCTACGTTTATTTGGGATTGTACTTGATCAAATGTATTTGTGTCGCCGGGTTTAGGGTCAAATGTTAAAAAACTGTCGTCACTTACAGGTGCCCAAGTATAGCATGTTCTTGGCGACGATGATGTCATCTCCCTCCAACAGCACTTTTGGTGTCCACTCATCCAACACGTCGATGATGCAACTTCCTGTAAGCAATGCTAGTGATTAGTAGCGACATCGTCTCGACAGAATTCACGTGAAACGCCACCGGAAGTGTGTATCATGCCAACAACATACTTGGGGGTTCTGTTTATATATTCTGCCTCACAGCTATTAGAATATCACATGACGCGACTGGTCGTTTTCATTGGTCAGCCGGCCTTTAGTATTCCTATTCCAAGAAGAAGAAGAAGAATAAAGAAGACATATTTATTTTACCCCATGTACGTAATATCATTCTTCTTGTTGTATGCACATAATATGCATTGGAAAACACAGACACACACGATACATCATACGTATGTATATCAATAATTTACGAATAATAAGTAAATAAATAATTTGTTTACAGATGGGGTCGGTGACAATATGTCGCTCTCACAGGAGCCACCCCATTTACATTAATCATTACATAATTCTTCTTAATAACAATGATGTGTATCTCATGTGTGTACGTTTGTGCATGTGAATGTTAAAATGTACGTGTGCATGCGTGAGCGTCATTGCGTGTGTGTCATATGTGTTTGTTTGTGTCACCTGCACATGTGTTATGGACTTGCTTCATTTTAATGGTTTGTACATTTGCATCAGATCATATTTTATTTGTTTTGCTGGCATGCATAACAATTTGATATTCTGCATTATTTATCATCATATTTTTGTAGTTTTACTTAGAATGTGAAACCTCGTAAACTACGGGTGTATATATTTTTTATTAAATTGGGAGTGTTATTTATAGCGTGTGGCAAGTTATATTTCAGAAATTTCGCTGCAAATTTATGTTTTGTTTTAAAGGTATATATTTCTTATTTTTTGAGTGTTGTAGTTGTGTATGTTAGCATTTGAAACAATGGGCCAGTTTGGTAAATAAACCGGTAGATTGTTGTGAATATATATTTAAAAAAAATGTATTCTTGTAGCTTTAATATTACTTCTATCTTTAATAGTGGTTTTGAGAACTTATTCGGAATCTCCGGAGCTGCTCTTGGCTGGATAGCTTCGTATCTCCACGACCGTTACCAGGTAGTGGTCATAGATGGCGAGCACTCCAATCCAGTTCTCCTGGAACATGGTGTACCACAAGGCTCGGTACTCGGTCCAAAGAAATACACCATGCACTCAAAACCACTAGGAGCCATTACCGTCGGTATGGACTGTGTTATCACTTCTATGCGGATGACACCCAGTTGTACATCTCGTTCAAGCCGAAGGACGGTGCAGCCCAAACAGAATCCCTGGAACTCATTGAGAGGTGCCTCACGGACATTGAAAGATGGATGCACGCAAACATGCTAAAACTGTACAGTGAAAAGACTGAGGTTGTGTTGTTCACATCCAAGCATAATGCCAAGCAGATGGAAAACGTTACTATTCATGTTGGCGACACGTGAACAGTGTGAAAAACCTGGGTGTTATCTTCGACTCTGCCATGAACATGGAGCAACATTTGAACAGTGTCTGTAGGTCTGGATATTATCACCTCCGCAACATTGGGCACATTATGCCTTATCTCACAAATGATGCCACTCAATCACTAGTCAACGGGCTTGTAACATCACATCTAAACTATTGTAACGCTCTGCTCTGTGGACGGCACCAGACATCCATTAACAAGTTACAACGTGTACAGAACACCGCGGCCCGGGTTGTAACCAGAACATCACGCAACAGCCACATCACACCAGTGTTGAAAAACCTGCACTGGTTATCTATTAACTATCGTGTGCAATTTAAAATCCTGATGCACACATATAAAGCCCTACATGGACAGGCTCCAGGATATATATATTGGACATGCTGGATGTGTACCAACCAAGAAGAATGTTACGATCCATGGATTCAGTGACACTAGAAGTTCCAAGGGCTAGAACAGTTACTTACGGCGACAGAAGATTTCAGTGTTGAGCAGCCAAGTTGTGGAATGTGCTACCGGCTCACATTCGTGAAGCAAAAACACTGAACACTTTCAAGAGGCTGCTAAAAACACATTTGTTCCTGGCCCATTTTGGTGCTTAACTCTTTCTAGTCAGTTTTTATTACATTTTAAAACAGTATCTATATACAGTGTATATTCATTTTATTATACCCAGTCTTCTAAAATATTATTTTTTTATCATGTTATCATTTTTATGCTTTGTTTTTACTGTCTATGATTAATCTATTGATTGTGTACAGCGCTTTTGAGCAGGCTTTTATGTATGAAAAGAGCGTTTTATAAGTTCGGTATAATAAATAATAAATAAATAGGTTAAGTTTTTTAAAGTGGTTCAGTATGTGTTATATCTGCTTAGCCTTAGGGTTATTATCGTAGTTTTTTTCTCCAGAATTCTCTTGATTCTATTTCCCTGGTATCCCCACGCCAAAATACAATAATTAAAGTGTGATGATAGTAATGATCGAGTTATATAACACAAGTTTTATTTGTAACGGTAGTACGTGTTTAAATTTTTTTAATACGCCAATTAGTTTGGAATATTTATTTGACACTTTAGTATGTGTTTTTTTCGAGCAAGTGTCGCCATGCATGTAGAAGACTATGAAATTTATCTTCATTAAACAACATCTGATGCGTTTTGTCAGAAATGTGCATAATTATATTAATTTTCGATTGTCACATTTCAAGCAACTACCTATTAAAATGGGATATTGCTTATTCCCCTCCAAAACATTACCTATGATATTCGGGAAATGTGTGAGTGTGACCTGCCTGGTAAACCCGCGTTGCACTCACCAATGTGCACCGACAGCCTTGCGTTGATCTTCTTGTGCGGCAGGTGGCAGTAGTGGGACCCTCTGGTACATTCCAACACCGCCAGGGCCAATTTTGTGGCTTCGACCACGTGATCCACATCGCCGTCAACTCCTGTCACCAACACGAAACACAGATTGTTCAAACAACAGTAAAATCACTAAAATGTAGAAAATTATTCTCGCTAATACCATAGGCGGATCCATTGTAGCTAGGCACAATTCTTACGAACTTCCGAGATGTAATATTACACAATAACAAAAGAACGATAGTTACAACACTCAAAGGTATTACCGCGAAAAACCCAATGAACAATACGGAACTGAATCAATGAATCTGAATTACCGAATATCGCCATGAGGGTTTGGTCAAAGGTTCTTGCCCTGAAGACGCCGTTAGTTTCAGCACATTTCCTTTTGAAGATCGCCACGAGTTCGTCGAGACATGCAGTCACGTCTTCGATGTCAAGTTCCTCCGAAATCTGGTGGAAATCGACGACATCGAAGCATACGACAGACACCTGTTTTACGGAACGCACCGGGACTGCGACTCCCTTGATCAACAGGTGAGCCACGTAATTCGTACATCTACAGCAAAAACAATCATACACAATCATACAATGTCATGCACACTCGTATTCGTATACATTTACAACTAACATTAACGGATCACAATATACAAACATTCAAACGTTAACAACATGCCCCATTGAATGCAAATAAATGGGGATTGCATCAGTATTTATGGGAACACCTAATTTCTGGCACATAGACACCACATGGAAATATCATATTATGAATGTCGAGTTCCTGCGAATACATCAGTTTATTTATACCTACTATATTAACACGGGGCGTAGTGGCCAAATGGTTAGAGTGCCGGATTGCCGACTGGAGGGGAGGGATCGGGATTCGAATCCCAGTGCCGGCCGGGCGGTGGTTCAGTACTGATTCGACCGCTGTGCCGAAACTTGGGCAATTTCGTTCACCCTACGTCGCCCCCCCATTCCAACCCGCACCGGCCAGTGTCAAAGGGTATGCCAACAACACAAGCATGCAAAATACAGTGAAGCCAAGGCCCCCCAGTCTCCAGCAGCATTGAAAGATTCTATGATCAAGGAGACGGTCCGGGTCAACTAGGGCTACATGCAGGGGGCCCTAAGAATCTCTCGGTCAAGAAGAGCCGCCGATAGAAGGTAAGTAGATTGATGATAGCAACATATAACGTAAGAACATTACTAAAAGATGAAGAGATACAAGAACTGGAGGAGGAATTTAGAGAAACCAGGTTGGTATTGGATGTGATCGGGATCGGCGAAGTCAGAAGAAGAGAGGTACGCTTCACAACCTTACAAAGCGAGCACCTACTATAACATTCCACGGCGAACAACTTGTTCTATGCATAACAAAGCACTACAAACTGAAGATAGTACAACTATATGCACCAACAACGACATACTCAGAAGAAGACATAAACAACTTCTACAACGACGTGGATGAGACCTTAGAAAAACTAACCCACTACACGATAGTGATGGGAGACTTTAATGCGCAAGTAGGGAAACAAACAAACATTTCGGAAACGGCAACAGACAAATTTGGCCTAGGTGTGAGAAATGAAAGAGGCGATACCTTGGTAGAATGGGCCACATCATGAAAGTACAAAATAATGAATACCATGTTTCAGAAGAAAGCAGGGAGGAGGTGGATGTGGAAAAGACCAATTGGAGAAACGAAGAACGAACTTGACTACATCCTAACAAACAGGCCAGACATGGTCACTAACGTAACTGTCATCAACCAAGTTAACATCGGAAGTGACCACAGAATGGTAACGAGCAATATCAAATTGGATGTCAAGGCTGAAAGGAAGAAGTTCATAAACAAGAGACCACTAAGTGTAGATACCACACAAATAGGAACAAGAAAGATCGAATTCCAACTCGAACTGCGTAATCGATTAGATACACTACAAGAACTAGACAACATCAACACCACGAACGAAAACATCACTGAGATGATCCAACTTAGTGCGACAAGTGTAGCCAAAGCAATCAACAGGGATGTAAAGATGAGAATATCGTCACCGACACGAGCGCTGATGAAGAAACAACGAGAAATGGTGGATAACGGCAACCGTAAAAAACGAGTACAAATAGAGTACGCAGAAATATGGAAGACCATCAAAAAGAAAGCGAAGGAGGACATCAGGAAGTACAAACAAGACATCATACGAGAAACGATGATGGCATCAAAGAGCCTGAAGAAAGCCAGAAGAACGCAGGCACTAGGTCGAAACAGACTGATTATACTTCTAGACAAGCAGTGCAGAGAAATACAAGATCAAGATATGATCATGGAACGAATAGAGGAATTCTACACCGAGCTATACGCCGGTGAACAGAGTATCATAATTCACACCGACCCGAAAGAGATACCAGAGATAACACCATGGGAAGTGGATGAAGGAGATGAAGAATGGGAAGACATCAGGCAACGACCATGTAAACATTGGAACATTAAAAGTAGGAGAAGATACCATCTCGAAGACACTGGCTAAGCTGTATACTAAATGCTTATCAGAAAGACGAATACCCACCGAATAGAAAAACACAAAGATGGTGATAATCTTCAAGAAGGGAAATAAAAAATACTTAAAGAACTACATACCGATATGTCTGTTATCAGACATCTACAAATTACTCACAAAGATACTAACGAATAGGCTAGACAAGACACTCGACGAAAACCAACCACGAGAGCAAGCAGGATTCAGAAGCATGTACTCAACGACAGACCACATACACGTCGTAAACCAATTGAAAGAGAAGTGCCGAAAATATAATAACACGCTCTGCATCGCTTTCGTCGACTACGAGAAGGCTTTCGACTTGATGCACTACTGGCCTCCCTTCAAGAACAGGGGATAGAAGACGTGTACATCGAATCCTGAAAGACATCTACACCAACAGCTCGGTGACAGTCCACCTCCAGAAAAAGAGCAATCTTCGCTTCCCCGACGACATACTTATATGCGCTACTACACCGCAAGAACTACAAAAAATGCTGTAGGAGCTAGCTGCTGAAAGTAAAAAACAAGGTCTCAAGAAGACCATTTTGGAGACAAAAGTTATGCTAGAAATGACACACCAATATATATCAACACCACGGAGATAGAGAACGTTGAAAGCTACGTCTATCTGGGACAGCGATACAGTATCAGAGACAAAAAGACAAAGAGATTCAAAGAAGAATCACTGCCGGCTAGCAAACATCTCTACATCTTCAATGGTAACTTTGGAACCTGCTTGAAGAAACAAATCTACAACTCATGCGTACTTCCAGCGATGGCATACAGCACGGAAACATGGGCACTCACCATCCAGCCAAAGAACAAGCTAGCAGCATCACAAACAAAGATGGGAAGAAGTATGTTAAACATCACATATCGGGAGCGAAAAAAACAGAAGGCAAAGGTCATAGACGTGATATAACAAATCAGAAGACAGAAGTGGACCTGGGCAGGGCACACCTGCAGACTACGAGAAACCGATGGACATCGCGTATCACAACCTGGACATCTTACGAAGGGAAACGATCTAAAGGAAGACAGGCGAGACGGTGGAGAGACGAATTAGACGAGTGCTGGAAGGGCACCATCTGGCAGAGAATAGCGCAAGACATGCAGATTTGGAAACGACATGCTGAGGCCTTCGCCCAACCACGGGACACTACGGCTGCACAATGAAGATGCTGATTGTCACTATGGAGATGTTACGTTGTTGTGAAAATGCTTTTTTTTTTAAAGTGATTCAAAGAAACACGGACACCTGCGCTGCGATTAATAACACAACTATCTAAGCTGCATAGAAAATCTTGTTTTACTCCAACTTTATTTCATCGCAGTACTTGATTTCATAAACGAGTTAGGGAGCAGTCAGTGGGGGAGGATCCAATGGTAGGCTTAGTTTCCAAACTCCTTCGTTGGATATATGGAGTTGTGTCAGACTTTTGGCAACAAACCAATTTGACCAATGTACAAAATACGAAGGGAGGGTCAGATTTCAGTGCACATATTAGAGGGTTGCATTCCAGTGCACAAGATGTCAGGGTGGGTTGGATTTCAAATCAGCATTCGTTCCCTGATTACCCCGATACATTATGACCGCTTCCTTACTGAATTAATTCCAACTTGAGGAAAAATGAAAACCTCGTAAAATAACTTTCAAGGAAGACTGCAAAGGACACAAAAAGTAAGAAGGCCGCGGAAGAGTTGGAATGACCAAGTTAGACAGGACACTGGACTCCCGCTTTTAACAGCAGAGCAGTGTGCTCTAGACAGGACGAAATGGAGGTGTGTGTGAAATCCAGGAGGATAATGAGGGGTCAAATTGGCCTAGGCATTTAAGTCAAGCAAGTCGGTGAAGAAAAACGTCATACCTAGTGATAAGTAGTTCCTGCATGTGCTCTCTCGCAACACCGATGCTCTTCGTGATGGTCACACACAGGACTATGTTCTTGGTGATTATGACCAAGGTACCGTAGACGCGAATGACAACAATGAGCGAGACGACAATGACAGAGACGATGATGACAATGCTGACGACGATGCCACTGGTGACCCGAGTTATCGGGGCATTCAGTTGTTCCAGCACCTCAGCTCCGACGTTCTTCTGGATGTGGACGAGCGCGTCAAACAGCAGGGTCATATTGCCGTACCAGTAGGTGCCTTCTTGCGGTCCAAATGTCAATGATCGCTCCTGCAGCAGCAACAAGAGAAAATCAGATCTTACCATGCAGATTTAGCAACACCGCCACCAAAAGTGAGACGTCTTGACTGCAAGTCGACATGGAGGTCACCGGTTTATCGAAAGTTCAAAAATTATCATTTGTATGTGAAACCCGAACTCATCAGATATAAATACATACATGAATATATACGGTTTGGGGGGGGTCGGTCACATTGTATAGTTGGGGTGACCTGGTGGCGGAGTGACCCCCACACATGTGGTGAATAGTGTATATATTGGTGGAGTGACCCACACACATATGATGAATTGTACGTAGTAGACAGTAGTGCTTAGCCGTCAGGGGCCGGCATGCTTGCTGTCGTTGTCACAATGGATGTGTATGTAACAATACAGTCAATAAAATTGCATGTCATTAATTTGGCCTAATTCAATAAATACCTGACTTGCGTTGTTCCTTCTGCATAAATGAATGTATGTAAACAACGGGGACATACTACGTTTTATGTGGAAGTAACAACACATGCAGCGTAGCTATTGGCTCATAACATGTTTGGTTACGAGGCTATGCGACTCGCGCATGCGCGTTAGACACCAGTATTTAAGCAATAGCAGCAGCGGGATCGACCTCATTCATTCAAAATTATTGGGGAGTATTTACAGCGTTTATTCAGCTTATTTGGATTTCGATTTATGTAGTTAGAATGTAGTTGCGCTGTATGCTAGATGAGTGTGTTCGTGTAATATTATTGATCAAGTTTAGAATTCCCACCCTCCCTCCCCTTTAACAGTGGGTGACTTTTAGCAGGGCGGAGTGACCCCCACACATGTGGTGAATAGTGTATATATTGGTGGAGTGACCCACACACATATGATGAATTGTACGTAGTAGACAGTAGTGCTTAGCCGTCAGGGGCCGGCATGCTTGCTGTCGTTGTCACAATGGATGTGTATGTAACAATACAGTCAATAAAATTGCATGTCATTAATTTGGCCAAATTCAATCAATACCTGACTTGCGTTGTTCCTTCTGCATAAATATATATACATACATATATATATATATATGTGTGTGTGTGTGTGTGTATATATATATATATATTATATGTCAGTTTTATGTTTATATATATATATATACATATACATACATACTTTCAGGGATTAATCTACGGCCTCTTGAATAGGACGTAAGACTTATATCTTTTAAAATGCCCCATATATGTCAAGATTGTAAATTTGTATAGGGTAAACAGTTGTTCGGAATGTAAAACGTAATGTGCGCGCATGGTATGTAAAACGTAACCTAACAATAGACGCTGACACAACAACGCTGATGTCTATCCTCATGGCAGTAGCATAGCAATACAAATATTGTTGACAATTCTACACTATCACGACTAGGACCTATTGATGGAGGTGAACTTCACATTCTCTCCGACCTTCGTAATTTTGAACAAACAACGTTGAACAAACAACGAGTATTTGCGGAACTGAGAGAGGAGATTGGCATGAAAAAAACACCTAATGATGAAAGTAGTGGGAAGCAGAGTGAGACGGACAGGACACATGCAAAGAACGAGCGAAGACAGACGATAAGAAAGCATGGAAAGCAGAAGAGGGCGGCGAACGACGAAGGGGAAGACCAAAGCTGAGATGGAACGACGGCATAAAAAGATATTTAGAAGGGCAGGTGCGAACACCCAAGAAAGGTAATTGCGGACTTCAGACAGAGATAGACGGAAGCAACGAGAAAAGCAGAAGAATTAAGCTACTGAGTGAAGTGGACCCCTCGCAAGGAGCAAAGGGATGAAGAAGAATGAGGCTGTGCGAGCGCGTTATGGTATTTATGTAAAGATTCTGTATGCTACCTAACATTTGGTAAATATTGCTATCACGACTGTCAACTACCAAGGCATCACATCAGGCAGACCGGTGACCTACATGGTATAACGGTGCGGTGACCCACATGGTATAACGGAGCGGTGACCTACATGGTATAACGGAGCAGTGACCTACAGATAACTACATCATAATGGTGATAATTAATGGTCTTGGATTGTTGTTCTAGGATTGGGTATGTGATAGTTGTAAAGGATTGCCCAAACTTCTTCATTGTCTGTCATTTACCAACACGAAATGCGTCCCTTATTGACATGCTACCATAATCGTTCAGACAGCATGCGGCCAGCGTTCACGTTTCGTTATTTGAGGCTCAACCGAGTAGTACAATTTAAACTTATCGTGGTAGCATTTTAATTTGATTATAGTGGCGCAATTAGGCCTTGTAATACCTAAATGTGATAACCATACCTCGATCGTAGCGGCATAGTGGTCAATGACTTTTATGACATCGTATCCGGCGAAGTGCGTCATCATTTTGCGGAGTGCTGTCACTTTTGCCGAGTACTTCAACGCGAACGCATAGTTCACTTTAAACGACTTGGCTACCTAGATAATAGATCAATACAGATATAAAGGCGATAATTACGTTTTGCATGTGTGTGTGTGCATGTATGTTTGTGCGCGTATGTGCATGTGTGCGTGTGTGCGTGCTTGTTTTCCTCCTAAACGGTTTTTACATTGGACGCCAAACTTTCAGGGATTAATGTACCACCCTTTGAAAGAAAGGTAACATCTTAATTTTTCGAAAGTTGCCCTTGGTTAAGGATTCGTACGTGTTTTATGGTACGGTACGTTAGACGGGCGCAAATCGATTGTTCATAACGCTATGCGTATTTTGGTGCAATTCTTCCGAGGACTGCCCGACAGCAGTAACGCGGAAGCCAGAAGAACAGAAGATGAAAGTGAGCCACCCAAAACACAGCACGGACAAGCACTGTTGACAAAGAACGAGACCAAAACACAGCACGGACAAGCACTGTTGACAAAGAACGAGACCAAAACACAGCACGGACAAGCACTGTTGACAAAGAACGAGACCAAAACACAGCACGGACAAGCACTGTTGACACAGAACGAGACCAAAACATAGCATGGACAAGTACTGTTGACAAAGAACGAGACCAAAACACAGCACGGACAAGCACTGTTGACAAAGAACGAGACCAAAACACAGCACGGACAAGCACTGTTGACACAGAACGAGACCAAAACATAGCAAGGACAAGCACTGTTGACAAAGAACGAGACCAAAACACAGCACGGACAAGCACTGTTGACAAAGAACGAGACCAAAACACAGCACGGACAAGCACTGTTGACACAGAACGAGAACAAAACATAGCACGGACAAGCACTGTTGACAAAGAACGAGACCAAAACACAGCACGGACAAGCACTGTTGACAAAGAACGAGACCAAAACACAGCACGGACAAGCACTGTTGACAAAGAACGAGACCAAAACACAGCACGGATAAGCACTGTTGACAAAGAACGAGACCAAAACATAGCACGGACAAGCACTGTTGACAAAGAACGAGACCAAAACACAGCACGGACAAGCACTGTTGACACAGAACGAGACCAAAACATAGCATGGACAAGCACTGTTGACAAAGAACGAGACCAAAACACAGCACGGACAAGCACTGTTGACAAAGAACGAGACCAAAACACAGCACGGACAAGCACTGTTGACACAGAACGAGACCAAAACATAGCACGGACAAGCACTGTTGACAAAGAACGAGACCAAAACACAGCACGGACAAGCACTGTTGACAAAGAACGAGACCAAAACACAGCACGGACAAGGACTGTTGACACAGAACGAGAACAAAACATAGCACGGACAAGCACTGTTGACAAAGAACGAGACCAAAACACAGCACGGAGAAGCACTGTTGACAAAGAACGAGACCAAAACACAGCACGGACAAGCACTGTTGACAAAGAACGAGACCAAAACATAGCACGGACAAGCACTGTTGACACAGAACGAGACCAAAACATAGCACGGACAAGCACTGTTGACACAGAACGAGACCAAAACATAGCACGGACAAGCACTGTTGACACAGAACGAGACCAAAACACAGCACGGACAAGCACTGTTGACAAAGAACGAGACCAAAACATAGCACGGACAAGCACTGTTGACAAAGAACGAGACCAAAACACAGCACGGACAAGCACTGTTGACAAAGAACGAGACCAAAACACAGCACGGACAAGCACTGTTGACAAAGAACGAGACCAAAACATAGCACGGACAAGCACTGTTGACACAGAACGAGACCAAAACATAGCACGGACAAGCACTGTTGACATAGAACGAGACCAAAACACAGCACGGACAAGCACTGTTGACAAAGAACGAGACCAAAACACAGCACGGACAAGCACTGTTGACAAAGAACGAGACCAAAACACAGCACGGACAAGCACTGTTGACAAAGAACGAGACCAAAACACAGCACGGACAAGCACTGTTGACAAAGAACGAGACCAAAACACAACACGGACAAGCACTGTTGACAAAGAACGAGACCAACTGGGATGGACAAGATGGCGCGAAGCAAACCGTGTAGCCGCTGACAGAGTGAGATGGAGGAGTTGCGTAGCAGCCGTATGGACTACAGTGTAGCCGCTGACAGAGTGAGATGGAGGAGTTGCGTAGCAGCCGTATGGACTACAGTGTAGCCGCTGACAGAGCGAGATGGTCGAGTTGCATAGCAGCCGTATGGACTACAGTGTCCGAAGACGATAGTTGAGGTGTGATGAAGTGAGGTGATGTGAAGTGAGGTGAGATGAAATGAGGTATGGTGAGATGAGGTAATATGACGTGTGGTGAGGTGATGTGAGGTGAAGTGACATAACGTGAGGTGAGATGAGATGAGGTGATGTGGGGTGGGGTGGGGGAGGTGAGAACTGGTGTACCTCCATGAAGCGATCATAAGCGGCTGTTTTGTTGAAGTTGCCCTGCGAGAAGTGGACGATGCCAAGAGCTCGCATGGTGGCCGCATCCTCCGTGCAGATGACGATCTTCTGGTAGCTGACAACCATGTTCCACACGTCCCCGAGCACCGACGCCTTGATGGCGTCGTGCAACAAGCCTATCATCACGCCGATACTGTGCGAGTAGAACGCGATCTCCTCGTAACAGTCGATCACCAGAGTGTTGATCTTCTTGTGGTGATCGATTAGGTGATGTTCGAATGCCGTCTTACTACAATCGAGGAAACGCTGGAGAGTTTCGGATATATGGTCGAAACTCCGACTGTATCGCAACACTTATTGTATTGTCTATCAGTTTATCTCAAACTTAGCCGCAATATAGTTTTAGCTATATAAGTTTGAAGCGGTGCGATATTATCCCATTACGCATGGTGTGTTTCCTAGCCAACAAACCAAGGCGCCCCCTGAAAAATGACTGACCACTAACTTTTTACTTATGAAAAGTCAACACCTCTGAAGTAACAATAGTTGTGTTTTCTTAAATACATCACACAAATGACTGACCACTAACTTTTTACCTATGAAAAAAGTCAACAACTCTAAAGTAACAATAGTTGTGTTTTCTTAAATACATCACACAAATGACTGACCACTAACTTTTTACCTATGAAAAAAGTCAACAACTCTAAAGTAACAATAGTTGTGTTTTCTTAACATCACGCGTAGTTTATAGGTCCTTTGCAAGTCACGCATGAACCACGGAGCCACAGATGAAAGAGGAATGACGTCACTTCCGGAGAAAGGTCAAGGTCAAAGGTCAATTGCAAGATCAAGTTAAATAGGCCAATGATGTCATAAAATAGGTTATTGCGCATTCTTATGCATGATGTTTTTCTTATGTTAAATTAAATCTTATCTTAAATTCGCTACCCCAATGTGGTGAATAATAAAACTAGGTCGATGACGTCATGAATTATACCATTACGCATGCGGATTTTAGTCAACGTCTATCTATAAACCTATATGACATAATACATTCAAAGGGAACTAGGAATAAAAGGTGGTTGCAACGATGGCTGTTTCGGTGGTATGTGAACTAAGACTGAAAGTCTGGTAACGTTGTATACCAAACTTGTTTATTTTACTAAATGTTCTTGATAACACATATAATGTAATATGTGTACCAACTCTACTGCCAGGGCAACCTTACGATACTTCGTGAGCCATTACAAATGAGCCATGTGTTCTATTAAGCAGATAAAATTCAAACGTCGACGAGGATAACGCTATCACTGTCATTACTTGTCGACAGTGTCGTCCATGGCATTGCCTCCCGCCTGGCGACTGCTAACGTTTATTATACCTACGACAGCAGTGCCCCGTGCTACCAGCCAAACGTCCCTGCCTCTGGTCCAGACAGCAGCGCCCCGTGCGACCACCCAAACGGCCCTGTCTCTGGTCCAGACAGCAGCGCCCATGCGACCAGCCAAACATCCCTGCCTGTGGTCCAGACAGCAGCGCCCCGTGCGACCACCTAAACGTCCCCACCTCTGGGTCCAGACTGCAGCTTCCCATGTGACCAGCCAGGCGTCCCCGCCTCTAGCAGCGACTACCAACTGACCAGCGTCACTGCCTCCACCCTATATCCCAGAGACCAACCCGCCAGCGTCACCACCAGTGAAGCGAATGAAGGTGCTACCATACTTTTAAAAGGTAAGTTCTTATATAGCGCAGTATCCAGTCCTCGGGACTGCTCAAAGCGCTTTACACTTTACTCCCTGGCAGACCTGTTCAATCGAACACCATCTCGACTTCTCTGGGAAGCATTCAGCCACGCTGCAATTAATGCACGAAGACTATTCATACACAAATATCCGGTAAAGGCCGATGATCGAAGAAAGCGAATTAATACAGGCGAGTGGTCCTCGGGGCAAATGGAGTGATACACTTACAACGCTTCAGAGTTAGCGCATTAACATGTAGATTAGTGGGTGAATGGGGTGATACATACCTGGAGAACTGGACGCCGAGGTCGTGACTCGGGTTGACTGGCCATGACGAGAGCTGTTCGATGGATTCCGACGTCTTCATGTAGCTATCGATCAACTGCAACTGTGAGTAGTTGGCGCATTGGTACATCACCATCATGTCTCGCTCTGTCTGCAGGCTCTGGATGACGTTAGCGAACTCCATGCTCCGGTGCACGATACGGTGCAACTGCGCCAATACAAAAGACGCGTGAGCATTCACAACGGCATCGCAATGTAGAACAGCACAGTTTGATGTTGCGCAACAGGGCTGGATGTGTGATTGTGGATGCACCTGGGCAATGATTGACCGGGTATTATCTATTTATAATCGACTTACCTAAGCGAATAGGTTAACGTTTTTTTCCTTAGACGGCTTGAACCTCGAGCACCAGACTTTCTGGGATTATATTACAATCCACAAAATAGGACGTAAGACCTATATCTTTTCAAAATACCCTATACACTGTATATGTCAAGATTCTCACCTTTTATGGGGTAAATGAGTATTGCGGAACGTAAAACGTAATGTGCGCATAATACGTAAAACGTAACTTAACAATCGCAGGAATCACGCGCGTGTGGCAAATACTTCGAGACAACGGTCCTTAGAGCTTAAGTTGTTTAACTCAGTGACTTAACTTCACATGTACGACAATTACGTATCTTGGAACAATTGTATGTCATTATACGACTTGGCAATAATGACACAATAACGCTTATTGCCGTGTTCATACAGAACATCTTAAGAGATTTTAGACAACAGTGAGCACGCACCGAGTTGTCGTTCAGTTGAACCATGATGCTATAGGCTGTGAAGTAACTGGCAATGTTGATTAGGATCAAGATGGGGATAGACACAAGAGCGATCATTTTTGTCATCTTGCGCAGTTGGCCCTGCTTCGTGAAAGACTCCGTTCTCAGCCAACCTGAAAACACATCATAATGATATGAATTATTTGAACACACAGCGTACATGAATATTTGATTTATTTTGTATACTCAATACAAGCATGTATTAAACATAAACAATTGTCTAAGTATATAATGTATGTAATTGTGTGTGTGTGTGTGTGTGTGTGTGTGTGTGTGTGTGTGTGTGTGTGTGTGTGTGTGTGTGTGTGTGTGTGTGTGTGTGTGTGTGTGTGTTTATGTATGTGTGTGTGTGTGTGTGTGTGTGTGTATGTAAGAGTGTATGTGTTTATGTATGTGTGTACGTATGTGTGTACGTATGTATGCGCGTATGCACGTACGTATGAGTGTATGCTTGTACGTACGTATTTACGTACGTATGTATATATGTGCGTATGTACGTACGTACGTACGTACGTACGTACGTACGTATGTATGTATTATGCATGTATGTATGTATATATGTATGTATGTAGGTATTTGTTTTGAAGGTGCAAGGTTAGCATCCTTCTAGACAAGCTGCAAGTGGTGGAACAGCTACGACGTTGTTAAAATTGTATAGATCTTTGAAAAATTGCATGCAACCAAGTCGCAAAGGTACCATTTGGTATTTATTAAACATGCCTAATGATTAAGCAATGACAAGTTGTTCTCTAACGTCGCAGTCGGTTTTCAATCGGTTGTAAAACAATTGACCTGTCCATTACGTGACCTGTTGCCTAGCAAAAGCTCCGTCAAGCCATACAAAATTGGCTGCCGAACACGTGGTGCGTTCATGCATTCAGTCATGTCTTTTGTTGAAATTCTGGTCACAATAGTGTTTCTTTATCGTAAATAGAAAAAATGCCTACATAAAGTGCATTGTGCATACAAGAATAATTTATATTGTGTATGGTTCTTCACTGGTCGTAAAACAGCATAATTATATAAACTGACTCCTATGCGAGCAATTCTAGATAGACGGCAGTACTTACTACGACATGCATTATAGAGATTATCACAAGATAAGTTAAACATTAAGTGTTGCGTTTCGGTCGGGTCTTCGAACTCACAGCTGAAACTGTCTATTATTGCACCCCCCGTACCGGATAGAACGTAAACCTTATGCACGTGTGTGTCGTAACTGCTGCTATTTTATGACTACTACCTTTTGGCTTCTTGGCATCGTCCATGTAGGTGTGGTATAGCGCGTCACTTTCCCTGTTAATGAGGCGTCCTCCGTAGTCAGCGATGTCGCTACTGATAGACACGCGGTTCATCGCGCTTAATGCTGACCAACAGAATCAGAATCAAAGAAATATGTATTAGTTCCATATATACATATCAAAATTTTTCGTGCACCGCATGCAATGCCACCAACGGCGACGAGGGCATGACAAATTCGACTACTATATGCTAGCGACTGAGACAAATAAGAAGATCGAGTGAGAAAATACAAGTGGCTACGTAGTTAACTCTCCTCGGCCCTGAGTGCATGGACGTTTTCAGAACGTTCACATTTGATCCACCGACAGATAATGATAAAATTGCAGCTGTGAAGCTACAGAAGCTACTTCACACCGAGAGTAAATGAAACGTACCAAAGGTAGAAATTCTTGCGCCGGAAGCAGAACTGAGGTTTCCTGACAGATTTTCTAAATCTAGCAAGCACATGTAACTATGTGTCTGAGGAAAGGGAGAAAATAATCCGCGATCAAATCGTCATAGGTCTCTATTCAGACACTGTGAGACAGAAATTGCTCCATGAAGGAACACTAACGATGCGGTAGCTATATGCAGGAACAACGAAATCACCGACATATACACTGAAAACATGCGCGGAGAAACGAGTGCTGACTCAGTGTATCAGGCTGCCAAAACTAAGAGAAAACCCAAAGCTAATTTTGGTAAGAGAGACTTTTCCAGAAGAGAATTTAGAACTCCAAAAACTCAAACGACATGTCACAACTGTGGTAAACAACATGCTCCCAACAAGTGCCCTGCTAACTACCAGACGTGCAGGAAGGGTTCAAAGAAGGGAAATTTTGCAGCTATGTGTAGATCATCGAGAATAGCAGAAGTTTCTCAGCAGCATCCAACGACAGATGACACAGTGTGGCAGGGCTCGATAGACAACGACAAGACCGAACCTCCATGGACTGTCGATGTAGAAATGGACAACACAGTTGTCAATTTCAAAATCGACACCGGTACAGATGTTTCGATCGTCAGTGAACACAGCTACTTGCAGTTGGTTCCCATTCCGAGACTCAAGAAAACTACGACAACTCTTCGCTGCCCAGGTGGCAACCTCAACTGTCAAGGCTACGTCGAAACAACGTTGACAGTGAAGGACAAATCGTGTGTGTGTGTGTGACGTGTTTGTTATCGTAGGTCCGGTTGTTCAGCACAACCTCCTAAGTCGGTCTGTCGCGACACAATTTAATCGCATTGCACGCATTGATGCGTTGAGTGATGTTTTTGGAGAGATGGGCACCATGATAACCAAGCCGGTAAAGATCGTGCTTGACCTAGATGCACAACCGTACAACGTGGTAGCACCACGCAGAGTACCAATACCTCTACTACCAAAGGTAGAGGCTGAACTCGTTCGCATGGAGAGTGAAGGAGTAATCAGAAAGATCACTGAGCCAAGTGAATGGTGCGCGCCAATTGTAGTGGTTCCAAAGAAAGAGGGCGTGCGAATCTGTGTCGATTTGCGGAATTTGAACAAGAATGTTAAGAGGGAACACTTCAAAATTCCCACCATTGAAGACATGACGCATAAACTGCGCGAAGGCACAATCTTCAGTCGCCTAGACGCCAGCAGCGGCTTCTGGCAAATACCTTTAGACGAGGAAAGGCAGAAGCTGACCACCTTCATTACGCCAGGGTGTGGTAGATACTGTTTTTAGAAACTGCCGTTTGGGATCTCCTTAGCGCCTGAAATCTGTCAGCAAAAATGCAGGAAATGTTGAAAGGCTTGGATGGTATACTAGTGTATATGGACGATATACTGCTCTATGGTGCGACCATGGAAGAACACTTCAAGAGACTCGACAGTGTTCTGAACAGGATCTCGGCGGCAGGGTTGAAACTAAATAGACAGAAATGCGAATTCAGACAAAGTGAGGTGATGTTCCTGGGACATAAAATCTCCAAGCATGGCATGCTGCCTGATACTGCGAAAATTGCCGCTATCGTTGAGATGCCTGTTCCAACATGGGTTACTGAACTGAGGAGATTCCTGGGAATGACAAATTACCTGGGCCGATATGCACCGAACCTCAGCTACACCCACTCAACGACTTACTAAAGATGGACACTGAGTGGAACTGGAGTGTTGCTCAGCAGCAAGCATTTGACAAAAGCAAGGAACTGATTGCAGATGCTCCATGTCTGACATTCTACGACCCAAAGAAGCCAACTACTGTTAGTGCCGATGCAACCAGTTACGGCATTGGTGGTGTCCTGCTCCAGCAAATGGAAGATTTGCAGTGGAAGCCAGTCGCATTCTGTTCACGAACACTCGCAGAGAGTGAGAAGCGTTATGCCCAGATCGAGAAGGAATGCTTAGCAGTGGTGTAGGCTTGTGAGCGGTTTGACTGCTACCGATCATCAACAAGAAGGATCTTGACAGAAGCCCACTCAGATGTCAGTGATTGCTGATGCGGCTAATGAAGTACAATGTGACAGCCGAACACAGAGCCGGTCCTCAGGGCTGTTCAAAGCGCTTTACACTTTACTCCCTGGCAGACCTGTTCAATAGAACACCATCTCAATTTCTCGGGGAAGCATTCAGCCACGCTGCAGTTAATGCACGAAGACTACTCGAACACAAATAACCACCACTGATAGGTATTGCAATTTAAGAGTATTTGCATTAAAATTTATATTAGGCCTAAGTGCAATAAACATATCTTGCTAATATCAACGTTAGTAATAATTTACAGATTTTATGAGGACAGAACGTCACTTGTTATATTAATTAGGCCATGTTAATAAGAAAGGTGCCATTTGGTGTCAAAGAACGGTTATGTTATAAAATAAGTTAAATGCTTCAAACTGGCTGTGCGAAGGGGTATTGCTATGAATTACAGTTATTTGTTGACATCGTTGGATGAATTATTATAAATATTGCTATGTAAACGTATTTGCATTTAAAGTGATATTAAATGCAGTAAATACATCCAGCTAATATCAACGTCAATGTTATGTTATAGAATAAGTTAAATGTTTCAAATTGGCAGTGGAAAGGGTATTTAAATTGATATTAAATGCAGCAAATACACCCATTTAATATAAATTTCAATAATAATTTACAAATTTAGTGGGGACATAAAGTCACTTGTTATATCAATTAGTTTGAAAGTGCAATTTTGAAGTCAAATAACTTATGTTATAAAATAAGTTACATGCTTCAAATTGGAAGTCCGAGTGTGTAATAAAATGCAAAAAAGTGTCTTTGTAGGATAATTGAATGAATTATGATAAATATTGCGATTTAGGTAAATGCGCATTGAAAAATGTTTCAACTAAAGTTGCATATTGAGATAATTCATCCTTTAAATACAAATTTCCAGTGAACCAGCATGTCCCATAAACTATATATCACTTTCCTCAATTCCACAGTATTATAAACTTTGTTTCAACGTATATCCAATTTAAACTAAAACGGCGCAAAAGATACTACTAATACTAATGAGATAACTTCTATTGCGCCTAAATCCTTGGAAACCAAGCTCAATGGCACATCAAAACAAAAGGGTTGGTCAATTTCAAAATCCATAAGTAGTTTTCCAGTTGTCAACAGATGGGTCAAGGCGCTAGGGAGCTACAGTGGATAAGCAAGGTTATAAAGATACGTTTTTAAATGACGACGGAATTTTGTAATATTTTCAACTGATCTAACACTAAGAGGAAGCATATTCCAAAGAGTTGGTGCAGCAACAGAAAAAGCCCTAGTTCCAATGTTAGTGTTGACTCTAGGAACAAAAAGTAGGTCAGAACTAGATGATCGAAGCTGGATAGGTTTTCTTACAGGAGTAAGCAATAAATGCAAATAAGATGGTTGCTTATTGGACAGTGCCTGGTATGTAATGGTACAGATCTTAAATATTATACGATATCGTACAGGAAGCCAATGCAAAGACTTCAAAAGTGGCACAGAGCGAGAAAAACGAGGAGATCTTGTAACTACTCTTGCTAGACAATTTTGGACATGCTGAAGTTTTGTGATATCCTTGCTAGCGATATTATAAAGGAGGGAATTGCAATAGTCAAGTCTGCTGCTAACAAGCGCTGTTGCAATAGTTTTAGCAACAGAAAATGACATATACCGGCGAATACGGTGAAGATCAGGAATATGATAAAAACAGCAGCGACATGTTTGAGATATGTGTTGTCGGAAATTGAAGTTACTATCAAAGATCACTCCTAGATTCCGTACCGAGGTTGCTGGCGTGATATACTGATTCAAAATACGCGTAGGGAAAAAACCATTCAGTTTACAACGCTGCATTGGAGTACCAATAATGATCAATTCAGTTTTATTTGCATTTAATTTCAACTTGCTATCAGTCATCCAGTGGAAGATATTTTGAAGGCAATCATTAAGTTGGTTAAGGGAGCGATTTATATCCGGGGTTGCCAACGAAATGTAGATCTGAGTATCATCAGCATAAAGATGATGATCTAAGTTGTCTTTGTATAACAGAGCTTATTGGCGTGGTGTAAAGAGTAAAAAGCAAAGGCCTAAGAACAGAACCCTGGGGAACACCAAATAAAGCCGGCAGTGCAGCTGAAAAGCAATTCCCAATCTTTATAGTATGGTATCTATCAGTTAGATATGAAGAAAACCAGTTTAGAGCTGTGCCAGATATACCGTACCACTTTAATAGGCGTTCAATGAGAATGCTGTGATCAATCGTGTCAAACGCAGTAGAGAGATCTAGTAAGGTAAGTGCAGTCACTTTACCATTATTAATGTTCAAGGTAATGTCATTATGAACCTTCAAGAGGGCAGTCTCTGTTGAATGAAACTGCCTATATGCTGATTGTGACACATTAGTTAAGACATTTGTGCTAATGTGAGACCTTAGACGACTTGCTACAACCTTTTCTAGTATTTTGGAAATGAAGCTGAGATTAGAAATAGGTCTATAACTGTTTAGGTCTTGTTTAGGCAGAGATGACTTCTTAAGAAGTGGTGTGACATGGGCATATTTGAAATCATCAGGAAAACAGGCAGAGCAAAGTGATGCATTTATAATATTTGTTATAGGTCCAATTAGTGTATCAAGACATGCTTTTAGCAGTATTGTTGGAAATGGATCAAGTGCACAAGATTTATTTGGGGAGGACATAATTATTTTCCTAACTTCATCAACTGTTGCAGGTTCAAATGATACAAGTTGAGAATTTACTTGTGGAAAGTCCACACTGACATTACTTATATTATGACGTGGGAAAGCCGAATGAATAATACTGATTTTATTCTTGAAGTGACTAGAGAACGAATCACATAGAGACTTAATTGACACATGATCAGGTAGCGATGGAGTAGGCCGTCTGTGTAGAATGTTATTGATGCACTTCCATAACTGACGCGAATTATCAGACTTGTTTATGACCATATTTGTAAAATAATCTGATTTAGCTTTAGCCATTTGTCTGTTACAGAGGTGACATTGCTTAGAATAGCGCGATCTATCTAATGGCGAGCGTGATTTGCGCCATACACACTCTAAATAACTCTTTTAGATAGTATAATTTCGGAAGTCATCCATGGAGCCGGTGGCCTTTCTGACACCCATTTGGATTTTATAGGTGCATGTTTGTCAAGTAATGCATTGAGTACTTGACAGTACTGTTTATGTAAGTCAGACAGATGTTTTTTTTTATCTGTAATAAGGTCAGATATAAGGATATCAGCCATTAAAGCTGTAATGTCAATCCTATGAATGGCTCTGTAAGACACATTGTGCTTCGATTGTAAAGGGGCTATAGAACCGTTAATATTGGCAATGACAGTATGGTGGTCTGATAACCCATCTGAAACAGTAGGTGCTTGGATATTATTACAAGTTGAATGGGTTATCAAGAGGTCAAGCCAATGGCCATGTATATGTGTCGAAAAGGTAACATGTTTTTTCAAATCAAATGATGCCAGAATATCATCAAATGTAGTTGTAGTTGAAGAAGGTATATCCAAATGTAGATTAAAATCACCAAGAATGTAAAATTCTGAATGAATGACTGCCAGATTTTCTAACATATCCTGAAAGTCTTCAAAGAAATTGGCAGGATGTCCTGGAGGGCGATAGATACAAACAAAGTGTGCGGAGAAAGAAGAATCTGAAATTTCAGCACAGATGGACTCAAAACTAGAGTATTCAGGGTTAGAATGTAATTTAACTTTGAACTGCTGTGATATAAGAAAGCCAACACCACCTCCACGGCCGACTAAACGTGGTCGATGGTGAAAGGTGTAACCAGAAGGGGAAACGTCAGCAATGCATGCAGGTGTATCATGTGGTCTGAGCCAGGTCTCAGTTATAGCTAGAATGTTTATTTTCTTAGAAATTAATAAATCACAAAGTGAGGCTGTCTTATCTCGTACAGATCGAACGTTTGTAGTGGCCACCCGAATATTTCGTCTAACAGATGGCCCAGGATTAAGACTTACATCTCCTGCCAGTAATAAAATTATTGCTAATTTCAATGTTGGCGTAGAGCGGGGGATTGGCAGTAACTTTCTATTATAACAAACATGAAGACATGGCAGACTAAGCAAAATTGAAATAGAATGATGAATTTTAGTGTGATTAGGAAAAAGCACATTAACATGATTAGATCTCAATGGTTTGCATAAAACAAAATCTATATCCCTTACAGCAACAGAGCAAGACAAGCAGAAAACACCCAATAAGAATAATGGTGACATAATTATGTTAGATTATTATCATATTTAGTAGAAAATAATAGACCAAAACCATATCATTTTATATCATATAGATAATAAATAGTAAAGAATGTTAAACCCAGAGCTAAGGCTAAGCCTACGACATAAGTAAAAAACTAAATTATATTTATAGGATCAGTAGTCTCAATTTTAACAATAAAACCTACTTTATTTAATTAGAAAATGTTGAACCGGGGCCAACTCCGGTAACTAAATTGAGACTTACAGGGCTATTAAGGGAGGAAGAACTATTTATATGTATTATAATTCTATCAGTCAGCCGTAGCCTTAGTCTTGGATAGGCAGAAACTGACTGTAGATCACTCAATGGCAATTAACTGCACCATGATTCCTTTTTAAATACCGTATTTATTGTAATATAAAATGCCAATAGTAATCTAAAAGGTCAATTGAAAAAACCCAACAGGCAGCATGTTTTGTAACTTAATCATTTAACAGTATAATAGGTACAAACGACAACATTTAAACAAACAAAAAAACACTGGCACTGCCGACCGGCGAAAGTGAGCGATAATCATAACGGCTTTAAGTTTAACGCCGGTTTTATTAAGTTGAATATGACAGGACCAAAACTTGTTAAAATATGCTTATAAATTAAATATACTTAAATTAAAATATATTAAATATAGCTTATGGTTGAATTCTTGATTCTGTAGCACTTTAATATTATGTAACTTGTAAAGTAGTCTATTCAAAATAATTAGTATGCTATAATTGAACATTAAACGAAGGATAAATTTTAAAAGTAAACATTATGCCACGCCCCCTAGCGACCAGATCTCGAGAATCATTAAATCCGCCAAACGCTTATTATTTCGTTGGCCAGACGTGACGACCGGTAATTTTACAAAAGAATAATTTATCAAATAACATAAAATGCCAGTGACATAAACAGTAGCAAATATGATCAAATAAGTAAATATTGTTGTTAATTATTGTACATCCACTTTCTTAAAGACAGTAACAAATGGTAGTTTAACTCAGAGTGCAACTTTTAAATTGACTCCAACCATTGAACAAACAACATAAATGGTTGTTTTAATTTCTCTCTGTGTGATCTTTCAACTCCCCTGGTACAGACACCGCTAGAAGGAACCGACCGATTGTATAGATCTTCCAAAAGACACAGGCAAAGTAAGATGAATGGAATTGACACAATTTCGAAAATGCACTAGGTGGATTAGATGTTCGGATAAGATAACCATCTGCACCACCATTTCCAGAAGCAAAATGTTAACCGAGACAATTAAACACATTATCGATGCAGTACATTCGCTATATATTAATATGAACCATCTGTAGTGATTATTAAATGCACTGTAGTCGCAAAATGTATGGCAAAGTTTTGTCTTTGTATATCAGTATTTCAAGGATTGCATGCAATTCAGCTACAGATAAATGCGATAATATAAGATCATGATGTTGATATAATATAGTAAATGATCGGTCGAGGCGTATTAAATTGATGCACCCCTCAAAAATCACTATATTCAAATGTCTGCATATGCAAATAGAGAATTAAACATAATCACATATCACACAAATCTTGACGAATTAACAGTATACGTATACATTTCATTATTACAATCGATTATTGTACAATGCATTGATTGTTATCGGTCTACGCGATATACAAAACATAACATGTTAAATAATACGTACATATTGTCTTGCTGTAACAAATGCCGACGAGACGACGTTTCCTCACAACGTTCAAGAGCAGAGGTTAGCTTCGAGTGTCGCGTCGCGTCGCTGTAACCTGTGTGACAGAGCCAGGAGTGGTCAAGCAGATATATCCGAAGGAACTGTTTACAAACTACGAAGTTTAATTAAATGACAACAAATTCCCAGCTGACTACCGTAACTAATTGTAATTAATTGCGTTTCTTCAAACCGCATACTTTCCGTTGTGTCGGTCGAGAAGGGATGGGGCAATTAATGTTAGACCGGAAGTCTTGCACTCATCTGATTACTTTCGTACGGACGTCATCGTTAGCATGGAACCAATGTATGTTTGTGTGTGCATGAATAGGTGTTTTGGTTTCTGTAGTTCTAATTAATTACTCACAGCAGGAAACTTATTATTTTTAGCATCATATAGTAGCACACAGTTTCGCCCTCAAACGTCAACATGCGTTTCAAATTTACATTTTTGCTGCCATGTCATCAAAGCTGATTCATTACCTTTCGTCTTCTTACTTTTCTTAGTTATTATTTCTACACTTACATTTATCTGCAGTAAGAGTCTAAATAATCTGACTGCCATTCAAAACAACAAACTTCCGATGGGAAGTGGATACTCTAATGTTGCTTGTGTTTGTAGAAATGTGAGTAGTAAGACGGACGAATGACAGAAACAAGTATGGCGTTCAGATACTAATTTATTCAACCCTTCTCCTAGGTCATAGCTAGGCGGATGTCGTGGTGCGCTATCGCAGTGTCCCAAGTGCAGCAAAGCCTTGCTGGCAGTTATGGTATTACTACATCTCCCTTTTCTATGTAGGCGAGATTATTTATGTGACTAAACTATGGGGCAGAGGTTACGAGCACGTGACCCCAGAACACTGACTTTACCACAGTGGTTCTCTCCGTGTCACTACGCTAACTCTACAAGTTCAAACGACATGGAGGATGGACCAAACGTCCCGATCTCGTACTTGTCACGCCCGGACACTCTGCCGGTGGAGCTGATGGTGGTATCGTGTCTGGGCAACGTCTTGGAGTAGCAGGAAGTTGTCCTGGCTCCTCTGGAGTGACAGACGTGGAAGACGGGTGGTCGTCTTGAATGTTTTGACGATTGTCCATTGTAATTAGCGCAGATCTGTTGCGTCTAAGTGTTCCTTTGGGCGTCTGTACCATGTACGACCGTGGCTGTGGCGCTCGTTGCATAACCGTGCCGTATCGATCTTGATCCCGGACCCACACGTTATCCCCCGGTTGCAACTGTGTAAGATCTTTTGCTCTGTGGCGTATGTTGAACTGCTGCTGTTGTCGTTCTCGCTGCGCATCCTCTCTCTCTCTCTCTCTCTCTCTCTCTCTCTCTCTCTCTCTCTCTCTCTCTCTCTCTCTCTCTCTCTCTCTCTCTCTCTCTCTCTCTCTCTCTCTCTCTCTCTCTCTCTCTCTCTCTCTCTCTCTCTCTCTCTCTCTCTCTCTCTCTCTCTCTCTCTCTCTCTCTCTCTCTCTCTCTCTCTCTCTCTCTCTCTCTCTCTCTCTCTCTCTCTCTCTCTCTCTCTCTCTCTCTCTCTCTCTCTCTCTCACTCTCTCTCTCACTTTCTGGAGATCGGTACCAGGTACTCCTGGCTGGAGAGTGCTTGTCATGACTGGCAGCCGAGTCCGCAGGCGACGTCCCATCAGCAGTTAACTTGGGCTCAGACCATTGAGCAACGGTGCCGTGCGCTGCGTCAGGAGAGCGAGGTGAATATCTTCGTTCTTGTTGTTCTTCTTCAGGATCTCCTTTAGGGTCCTCACTGCTCGTTCCGCTTCCCCGTTTGCCTGCGGAAATCTTGGCGAGCTAGTTGTGTGAGTAAAGCCATACGACTTGGGAAACTGAGCGAACGGGTCGGCACTAAACTGTGGCCCGTTGTCAGACGAAATCACATCCGGAATCCCATGAGTGGCAAAGACTTCTTTCAGCACTTCAATGGTGTGTTCGGAAGTCATACTAGCCAGCTCTCGGTACTCCACCCATCTGGAGTAGTAGTCGACGATGACTATGTACACTTTTCCGTTGAGTTCAAAGGGATCCATTCCAACTCTTTCCCACGGACGAGAGGGGAAGGAGGCTGACACCAACGTCTCTTTTGGCTCTGGCCGCACCTTTGCACAGGTGTGGCATGTCGACACCATCTCTTCTATCTCTTTGGAGAGACCTGGCCACCAGACAGCTTGGTTGGCTCGCGAACGACATTTGGAGATTCCCATGTGACCTTCGTGTATTATTTTGAGGGTGTCGAGCCGCATGCAACATGGGATTACTATGCGTTCGTCGTAGAGCAGCAGATCGTCGATCATGGCGAGATGGCTCCTACTATTCCAGTAAGGTCGCAGTAAGGGAGTTTGCGGCATGAAGGCAGGCCAGCCTTCACTGCAATATCGGCGAACTTCTGCGCAGACTTCATCGCCTTTCTGAGCCGTCTTTATCTGGTGAAGCTTTACTGCAGATGCGGGCAGAGCGTTGTTCGCCATCTCTGCAAATGTCTCAACTTCCTATATGAGTTCTGCGTTTGCAGACGACGGAGTTCCCACTGGTGCCCGTGACAGGGCATCTGCAGAGACATGTAGATGACCTTGTACGTACTGGACCTCTGTATTGTATCGCATCAGGCGCATACGGAATCTCTGGATTCGTGTAGGCATCTTAGCGAGGTCGGTAGAGCTCAGGAGTGGAACCAAGGGTTTGTGGTCGGTTTCTAGCGTGAATGCCATGCCCAGAACATAGTCTGCAAACTTGTCACATGCCCATGTTGCAGCTAATGCTTCTTTTTCGATAACTGCATATCGCTGTTCCACTTTAGTCAGTGCTCGTGAAACGAAGCACACTGGCTTTCGATCGCCGTTGTCTTGGACTTGCATGAGTACAGCTCCAAGACCATGACCGATGCGTCAGCAGCGATGATCGTTGATCGCTGTGGTTCATAGCGAGCAAGCGCCATAGAAGACGTCAGTGCTTGTTTGACTCTCTCAAACGCTTGTGCTTGTACCGGGCTCCATTGTCACTCAACATCTGCCTTCAGGAGATAGCAGATCGGCACGATGAGTTGTGCTAAGTTATGCACAAATTTACCCAGTTGATTGACCATTCCTGTGAACCTCCTCAGTTCTGTGGTGTTGGTTGGTGCAAAATTTTCATCGACTGATTTCATCGGATGTACCTCTCTCTTTACTGCCTTGTTGAGATGGGTTAGGTCGACACATATCCTAACCTTGCCGTTGGGCTTCGGTACAACAACCATTCCTGAGCACCAGTCAGTTGGCTGGGTCACTTTGGAGATGACCCCTTGCTCTTCCATCCTTTTGAGTTCTTCCTCTACTCTCGGAAGTAACGGATGTGGCACCTTGCGTGGAGCTGTTGGGCCGGCATGCTTGCTGTGTATTGATGTATGTATATATGGTGTGGTTTTATGTATATATGGTGTTGTTTAATATGTGTTAGTGAATAAATGTCATTAAGTTGGCCTGTTTCAATCAACATTGGTCTTGTATCGTTGCTTTGCACAGAAAGGTGTATGTGGCAGGGGCGCATACATACATTTTCTCTGCGGGTCGCAATACGCCAAACTATCAACGAAAATAAAACCTCTTACAACAGATTTACGAACCAATGGTTGAGTTTAGTTAATGTTTTATTATAAAAATGTAAGAATATTCCAAGTCTATAGGCCTATGCAGCACGTTTCAGTGCAGCATGGCGCTTTCTTTAGGCTGGAGTACTCCTGGCAGTCGTTTGAAGCAGGACGTGGGGAGGACAAGTACCATGTTATCTAAGCAGCAGTGAAAGACACTAGTCGTGATAATACAGAATTGTCATATATTATTCGTATTGCTATGCTATTGGCATGAGGGTATACATAAGCATTATTGTATCAGCGTCTACTACGTGTTGCCAAGTTCGTGACGCAGAGGCCGTTTTCCCTAAGTATTTGCCACGCGCGCACGTATTACGCGCACTTTACGTGTTACGCTCCGAACAACTAATTTACCCAAAAAAGCGAAAATGTTGACATATATGAGGTATTTAGAAAAGATATACCAAGCTAAGTAAATATTATTGCAACATTAATGTGTGCGTGCGTGCGTGCACTGCGTGTGTGTGTGTCTCAGTGTGTGTATGAGTGCGTGCGCATGTGTACGTGTGCGTGCGTGTGTGTACGTGTGTATGCGTGTGTGTGCTTGTGTGTGTAAGTATGTGGTCACATTTATGACATATGGTGTAAAAGTAGTTGAACATCAAATGATTTATATTCTGCAAATTCTTTAATATTAGCTATTAAACGCAATGCAGACACCAGTTGAAGGACAGACGTCAACCATTGCCGTGGAGACTGACGATGCGGGACAACTATATGGAGTGAGAGGATTTGTTTTTAAGGGATCATTGAATACCATTACATTGTGTATGACAATGTATTTTGAATGAAGCTTCATATACATCTATATGTCCATTGACATAGCCCGCCCTCAAATTCTCGTGGGAGGAGAAGCTCTACATTCTTGTCTTGTGAACTAAATACATTTGCATTGACACGAGCTAATATTGTATAACTGTCTAGTATGATGGAAGGATCAATGATACACAATCATGTCGCTTTGCACAACAAATGATTGGGACATTTCCAACGTCGAATAGTTATTAACATGATATTTTGGTTTGACAAATTCACATTTGCATGCAACATTATATTGTCAGCAGACCTGTTGTCTGAGGTGGGTGTGGTGGGTTCGTACGCACCCCATCAAGGCCAATATTTAATTAGTTTCGCTTGGAGGGAAGTAGTTTTGATTGATTTTAAATCGTGGCGTATACACAAATCCATTAAGGCTGCGGAAAAAAACGTTGAACGGCAGCGTGCAAAATCATAAAATCTACCCCCATCATTACCCCCCGGCACCGCGAATTATCTTTAACATTACATCGACATATAGCAAGAAGTCGCCAACGCAACCTCCCTGAACACCGCGACTAACTCCAACAGTACTCCCCTCGACACCGCGAAAACTCCCCAGAACTACCCCCTTCCTATTCTGGTTGCTAAGTTGTATTCGACACCAATTGTGTTTCTGACTCAAATCTGATGGATGTTTGGGGAAATGTGCAATTCCAGGACTATGCATGCACCGTCACTTTAAGTTGAATGAAATTGACAACACTTTGACAATGCACTAGGTGGATTCGACGTTCGGTCCTCCTTGTCAACAATCCGGTGATCTAATTGCAAGGTTACCCTCTGCACCACCATTTCCAGAACCAAAATGTTAACCGAGACAATTAAACACATTATCAATGCAGTGCATTCGCTATAGATTATTGTGAACCATATGTAGTGATTATTAAACGTCCCGTGGTCGCAAATTGTATGACACAGTTTCGTTTTTGTATACCAGTATTTCAAGAATCCCATATATCACAAATCTTGTTGAATTAACAGTATACATTTCATTATTACAATCGATTATTGTACAGTACAATGCTATTGATTGTTATCGGTCTACGCGATATACAAAACATAACATGTTAAATAATACGTACAGATTGTCTTGCTGTAACAAATGCCGACGAGACGACGTTTCCTCACAACGTTCAAGAGCAGAGGTTAGCTTCGAGTGTCGCGTCGCTGTAACCTGTGTGATAGAGACAGGAGTGGTCAAGCAGATATATCCGAAGGAACTGTTTACAAAGTACGAAGTTTGATTACATGACAACATTCCCAGCTGACCACCGTAACTAATTGTAATTAATTGCGTTTCTTCAAACCGCATACTTTCCGTTGTGTCGGTCGAGAAGGGATGGGACAATTAATGTTAGACCGGAAGTCATGCACTCATCTGATTACCTTCGTACGGACGTCATCGTTAGCATGGAATCAATGTATGCTTGTGTGTGCATGAATAGCTGTTTTGGTTTCTGCAGTTCTAATTAATTACTCACAGCAGCAAATTTATTATTGCCTTGTCATCAATGCTTATTTATTACCTTTCGTCTTCTTTGTTTTCTTAGTTAAAATTTCTACACTTACACTTATCTGCAGTCTTCTTCTTCAGTTCTCTGTGAGACGTTGCTGCCCGGATGATCCCACGATACGCTGCTCTGTCTGCCGTTCGTCTCCCTGCTCTCACGGTGTCGTCTTCCAACCAGTCGCTGATGTCCTGCTCCCATCTTCTCCTTGGTTTTCCCCTTCCTCTCTTTCCTTCCACTTTGCCTTCTAGGATTGTTTTCTCTAAGGAATCGTGTCTTTTGATGTGGCCAAAATAACTCAGTTTTAGTCCTTTTATTCTATTCACTAGTTGGCAGTTCTTTGTGTATAATTTTTTAAGGATCTCTGCGTTGGTTCAAAAACGTTTTTGTTATCCATGGCACTCTTAATTAGGATTTTTCTGTAACATTTAATCTCAAACGCTTGTATTCTTCTCATGTCTTCTTTGTTTGTGTCCACGTTTCGCTCCCGTATAGAGCTGTTGGGAAAATGCGAGGTTTTAACATTCTTATCTTTGTTGGTATGTTTTGGCCTTTCCATATATTTTTCAGATTATTTAGTTTCTGCGTTGCAATGCCTATCCTTCTTCTGATCTCTGATGACGTCTTGCCGTCTCCTTGTAGTCTTGCTCCAACGTATTCGTAGTGGTCACATTTTTAACTTGCTCCCCGTTGATTGCAATTTCTGTTTTTTCAATGCATCTGTCAGTGTCCATGAATTTTTGTTTTCTTCACATTCAATAACAAAACCTTTTTCTCACTGTGTTCTTTTACAGAGGTGATTAGGTTTCTTAGGCCGATTGTTGTAGTGGACAGGATCGTCTGCGTATCGTAGGTCTTTTATTCTATGTCCATGGATATATTCACTTCATCGTATCTTGTACTTCAGTCGTATAGTCCTACATATCTCACTGTCTTCTGTGTAGAAGTTGTCTTACTCCTTTACCCACTGAAAAAGTTTAGGTAATTGTGTTTTCCAGCCTGACCACCGCTAACTGCAGTAAGAGTCTAAATAATCTGACTGCCATTCAAAACAACACACTTCAGATGGGAAGTGGATACTCTAATGTTGCTTGTGTTTGTAGAAATGTGAGTAGTAAGACGGACGAATGACAGAAACAAGTATGGCGTTCAGATACTAATTTATTCAACCCTTCTCCCAGGTCATAGCTAGGCGGATGTCGTGGTGCGCTATCGCAGTGTCCCAAGTGCAGCAAAGCCTTGCTGGCAGTTATGGTATTACTACAGATACTTGAGCCATTGGCTTATGGAGATGACAAACGTTTGTATTATTGCATTGTGAGACCATAATGTTTTCAAACATTACACACGTTGCTAAAATTTAAGCAGTCAGTAGGGCCTAGCAAATGTATTCCGGTCGTTTCGTCCTCTGGGAAAATGAACTTTCTTTTAGTCTACCCATTTATTCTCACTCTTGATTTATGCTCCGCTAAAACCAAGTAAACCAAAGTGTGAACAAGTCCTTGATGTTGTATTACTGGTTCCCATCTGATAAAAACAAAGCTAAGCACACTTCGAAATAGAAGAAGAGCGATTTCACACAAAAACGTCAATTATCATAAGTTTAAATTGGAGTAAATAAAACATTACCAATATCCCGTAATGCAATGAAAATAATTTATTATGCAAAGGAAAATTACTGGATTTAGGGAGTCTAGATTGTAGGACCTATATAAATCCACGCGAAATGTTTTTTGTATGCAGCTATACACAGTGGCACGCGGCTTTGAGAGAAGAGGCACACATTTTGCAGACCATTTCCACCGGATCTCATAACGGAAGCTTAGTCGGCGCAGTCCATTTTGAAAAAAAATTGAAACAGTGAACACGTATCTGTGGTATTTAAACGGGGTGACGTTGGTTGCTTCTTCCTGACGGTCGCACGACTGTTCCATTCCAAAGATACATTTTTTTCGCGCTGCCAAACAAACTATGAACGAAAATAAAACCTCTTAAAACAGATTTACGAACCAATGGTTGAGTTTTGTTAAAGTTTTATTATAAAAATGTAAGAATTCCAAGTCTATAAGCCTATGCAGCGGGTTTCAGTGCAGCATGGCGCTGTCTTTAGGCTTGAGTATTCCTGGCAGTTATTTGGAGCAGGGTGTGGGGAGGACCACTACCTTGTTATCTAAGCAGCAGTGAAAGACATTAGTCATGATGGTGCAGAATTGCCATATAGTATTCTTATTTGCCACGCGCGAACTTATTACGTATTGCACGCACATTACGTTTAAGTTTATCCAAAAAGTCGACAATCTTGACATATATGGGGTATTTTGAAAAGGTATAGGTCTTACGAAGTTACGTCCAGTTTGTGGGGACGTAGATTAATCGCTGAAAGTTTGGCGCTCGACGTTTAAACCGTCAAAGAGGAATATGGAATGCATGCACACATACTTACAAACACATGCGCACACGCACACGCGCACGCGCACACCAAATACGTACCAAAGTGGTGAATTGGAACATAGAAGAACGCGAGTTACGGAGTCGCCAGGTGATGATGGTTCCGCCTAGTCAACTAACCTGTCACTACCGGGAGGTTTCGTTATCTAAGGTTATGCTGCAGTGTCGTTGTTTATTGTGGGACCAATGCATCAGACTTAATATCTATCAAAGTTCTACATTACATAGTTATGTGCTATAAATGAATACTGTGGGAGAAAACATAGTGTATAGAACCTGCCTGGTTAAACTGGGCTCTTCTTGCCAAAATAATGATTATCTATGTACTACTACGCAAACGTGAAGGCATTATAAGTGTATCTTCTCCTAGGTGCCGAGGTCCACTTACCTCTTTCCATGTTCAGACACGTCATTGGCCTCTGCTGATCTACCAATTTACGATGCATGTATACACAACAAAAGGTAGTTTATTGTATTTTTCAGTGGACAAATTAATGGAAACCAGTCAATTCTTCTACCCGGAATTAGCTGGCATAGTAATTTGTAATAGGAAGTCTGCTGTAGGAAAATATGGCATCGTTGAACATCAAATGGTATTGCGGTTAACTCAACTCGCCTCTTCACTATTGCCAATAAAGTTTATTTTGAAACTGGACGTTTTTGTTTACTATTTGAACATGCTCTGGGGTCGTATCTTCCAAACTGCGAACGTTTTTACGGGCTTACTAAATACAATTTGGCGGGCAGTATTTCAACATATAGTTAGTATAGTGTTAAGAACATTATATTAATTAACAAATTACAAACTAGGAACAGGCTGCCTCCTTGTAAGTGGTCAGTCGTTCCACAGGTGACGTCACTGCGCGGTCATAATCCATTTATCATGACGGTACCTGTTGCTTGCAATTTCGATAGCAGAAATTAAATGGTTATGGGAACTGGGATTATGCACAATGCACATGCAGCGATGCGATCACACAACTCCACTGTTTTTATAAAGCGCGCATTTTAAAATTTACTGAATTAGTACAATTTAAGATATCACTATTTATGTATAAAGCCCATAAAATGAATTACCGCCGAATATTCAAAGGTTATTTGTTAAACATGTTAAGAAGTCAAAATCAATTTTTACGTACCCGTGCTTCAACCACTAGAAGATTTATGTCATTAATTGTATATGGATCCAAAATGTGAAATTCGTTGAATATCAATTTCAGCAATATAAGTTCGTTTAACATTTTTAAATCACACTACAGCAAACATATAATTGAGAGTTATTGTATGCGTATATAATCTCACTTCTGTTTCTTTTCTTTTTTCTTTCAGTTTTCGTAGCAAGCATCCAAACATTTGTAATGATTGCTACGTTGTGTATAATTAATTAATTTAACATCATATAAAACAAAAGCTGCTAGAAAGTGTCAACAAAAGAGCAGCATGCCTTTATAAGTAATGTTACTTCTATGCTTCTCCTTTCAAACTTGTCACCCATAAGTTTTGTATGTCTCATTCACTTGTACACTTGCATTGTTTGATGTGTTTGAATAAACGCTTTTGACTTGACTTGACGATTAATTTTAACCCACAATATATGTATGGGTATCAATAATGTTGGCTTAGCCTTATTCAAAATATGACAGTTGAGTAATTAAAAAAAGGTTTGTTGTCGCAGACTATGACTATGGGGTTGGTTGTCACAAATGGTGGCTTCGATGATGGGAAATAATATGTTCACGAAATATAGTTACACAATGAAAGACGCGTTCGGAAAGGCGCCTGATGGTGTATCGATGTTTGTGTAAAGACACTGCATGTGCCTAAAAACTGCGATATCAAAAGTTTCATGCTAAGAACAATTATTAGTGTTTTTTCCAGTGAACTATTTGTTTAATCATGCCCAATTTCAGCCTAACATACTTTGACATGTGTTAGATACCCACAATATGAATGTTTCTTAAATTAGATTATTAATTTTAAAACTAGTTCTCCCGTGTGAGCCACGTGACAACCAACTCCAAATATTTTATGACAATCTGCCCCTCCATCAAGATTTGGCACAGAAGTGTAAATATTAAAGTGACACTTGGGTTTGTCATTATACACATGAGAGCTCAGAATATCTTCAAGCACACATAAATACTACTTGGTGGTATATCATAAACAGTAACACCTCCAGATTTTTATATGACATGAAAAAAACTAGTTTTTAAAACACGTCGCGAACGCGAAACTAACCAATACAAATGGGCGTTCATGTCCACTAAACGCATTTCAAGATTATTTATAAAATGTTTTCATTCTAACACTGCATGGTTTATTTTATACTGCATTTATTTAAATCAATGACTTGACTGATTTTAAATTAACAAATAGTTTCATTTTAGATAGTTAAATCTAGTCAATATTTAGCCGATACTTTATGTTATATTATGTATTTATTTACAAATGTATATTTAAATTTTGCATTAGGTTTTTATTATGTTATACTGTTATATGTAAAATAATTATTGTATTGTACCGATCATATTTTAAGCGCCTTTGTCTCTGAACAGGTTTTTATATCCGGAGATATGGCGCTATATACATAAAATCTGTTATTACTAAACAGTTACTGCAGTGACAATCCCACATGCTCTCGCCATATATAGGAAAAACAGAGGCACTGTGACAGCTAACACGTGGGACAACTAGGTCCGTGTAGATACCATCTTTTCCTTTTTCGTTTTGAAATTTCCAAACGAAAAAGGAAAAACCAAACAATGTTCGTTTTTCGTACGAAACACGAATACAATCTACTATTCGCGGTATTTCTAATACATGTTAAAAAAAACAAAATTACCATAAAACAAACCGTTTTTGGTTTTCACTGCATCAGAACGAAAAGCGAAATACAACTTGTTTTTGCACTTAGGAAGCTTCGGCTGCCTTACCGCTTCGGCTAGTCGGCAACAGTTGGTGGTTTCGGCGGGGCAATTCGGTCGCACTTGTGGCATTTTAAAAACAAATAGCGCCGAAACGACCAATATTCGCCCGTACTTGTCGCATCGGCAACGATACCACTTCGGCGACGATGCAATTTCAGCGAATTTATTTTCAAAATGCCGCCAGTACGACCGAATTGTCCCGCCGAAGCCACCAACTTTTTTTTCCTAGCCGAAGCGGTAAGGCAGCCATAAAGCTGTTTTTAGAATATTACCTGACCAATACTCGCTGCCTTCCTAAGAAGGACGTAATGTCGAAACCTCAAATTAAGTCATGTAGCAATATATATCATGACCTTTAAACATTAACTGATGCAGGTGTTTTATTGCGGAAAGATTTGGTCATGAAAACTGATACTTTGATACTTGTGTAGGCATTTGCCACCGTGAGCCGTAGGGCTAGGCAAAGGCTTACAGTGCCAATTAGGTAATCCGCCGATGATGGCCGTACTATAGAGATCAGATAGGCCCTAATATATATATATCATTATATATTATAACAATCAGAGCTAGGTATCCATGGGTGTAACCTCTGGACACTGGATTCTGCTAACATTGTGCAGATCAATTATAAATAATGCGAATGGAAACGCCGTGTCTACTTTACTACGTGTGGAAACAATACGATAAAATGTGAAGACATTATCAGAAGAAATATCACATGCACGGACAAAGCAAACCATAATGTGTTTGTATTAGTTAGCCAGTATTAAAAAGATAAATGTGACGTCTTTCGATTACGCACAACTGCAATAATGTATGTAAACAATGGACAGCACCTGGTCATATGTCAAAAATTTTTTGCTATGTGATCTGATACGCCTATGTTTGTGTTAATAGCTTAGCCAGGCCAAGTGGTGTACAACTTCACGGATTATCATTCTTCGTACGGCCGAATCACTTGAGTGGACCGCAAAGATGACGCTGTAGAAACACAGGAACGGCCAACGTGCTTTACACTGTAAGAAAGGCTTGCGTGTTTTGCAAGGTACAAAAGAGCGCATGGCTGACTACTAACATCGTTGGAATGATAAACACACGGCGTGTGATCTACAAGATAACACTAGTATTAACTTTATTTATTGCAGTTCTGGGCATGTGTACTATCTATGGATATTTAGACACAAGTGGCATGTCAGATAGGTTCCGTTCTGGGATACTTCATCGTTTGCGTTTGGCATATCCGGGAAGAAGAACGAACAAAAGCGCCTACGATTGGAGCGTAGGCGGCAATGAAATCCGACAATACCGACAGTTTATGTAGATGAATGCAGATTTAAGATTCCATCTAGTAAAAGAACCAACTACCATGGAATATGATCCCAACTACTACTACAGTGTCAAACAAGTTGACATTGACGCCATTGCGGAGAACGGCGTCAGTGTTAGTATCGATGAACATTACATGGAGACTAAAACATCCGGCGGCAGCTGTTTTTACGTATTCAGCGAAACCGCCTCGTCAACCATTCGGCAGTTGTGTTCTTTTTGGGACTTCTTCAATGGCACTTACATCGTGTGGTGTCCGCCAATGGGCGTTGAGCCGTGCATGAACATCTCCATTCTGTTGCAACACTCGAATTTCACGGCGTACACTTCATGCAGGCATCCTATGCACCACATGATATGGCGAGGTACACTCTTAGAAATGTACCGTAAAAATTACGGTAAAATGACTGGCAGCAGTACCGTAAATTTAACGGTATATTTACGGTGTACCGTAATTTTACGGAATAATACTGTAGAATATACGGTAGCATATTGATGGTGTACCGTATTTTTTTACGGAATAATACTGTAGAATATACGGTAACATCTTTACGGCGTACCGTATTTTTACGGTATTGTGCTGTAGAATATGCGGTAGCATTTTTACAGTGTACCGTATTTTATGCGGAATTGTACTGTAGAATATACGGTAACATATTTACGACGTACCGTATTTTTACGGTATTGTGCTGTAGAATATACGGTAGCATTTTTACGGCGTACCGTATCTTTTATGGAATTGTACTGCAGAATATACGGTAGAATGTTTCCGGTGTACATATGCGGAATTGTACTGTTGATTATACGGTAGAATTGTTTTGGTGTACCGTATTTTATATGGAATTGTAGTGTAGAATATCCCGTGGAATTTTTATGGTGCCATATTTTTTATAGTAGAATATTTACATATATATGTGTGTGTGTGTGTGTGTGTGTGTGTGTGTTTGTGTATATATCAGTAGGTGTCAGTGGTATATGTATATATATACATATATATATATATATTCCACTGATACCTACTGATTTATCATTGAATGGTCCAGTGATGCCGAGTGGTATTTCCAAATACTATTGAGAGTCCTAATGGTATTGAATGATATTTTCAGATACAATTAAGAGTACCACTGAGACCTACTGGTTTATCATTGAATGGAACTGAATGATATGTTCAAATACCATTGAGAGTACCACTGAAACATGATTTATCACCGAATGGTCCAGTGTTACTGAATGGTATGTTCAAATAACAGTCAGCGTACCACTGAGACATACTGATTTATCATTGAATGGTGTTGAATGATATATTCAAATACCATTGAGAGTACCATTGCGATACTGATTTATCATTGAATGGTATTGAATGATAATTCAAATACCATTGAGAGTACAATTGAGACACTGATTTTTCATTGAATGGTATTGAATGATCATTCAAATACAACTGAGTATATCATTGAGACACTAATTTATCATTGAATGGTCCAATGGTACTGAACGATATTTTCAAATACCATTGAAAGTACCACTGAGACCTACTGATTTACTATTGAATGGTCCAAGGGTACCGAATAGTATTCAACGGTATGCAATGGTATTTTATTATATACCATTGGCTCTTTTTTGTAAGGATAGCTTACAGCTTTTGCGACTTGCGATCTCTCTGTTCTCTCCAGGCAATGTAGCACGTAGACCTAGATACATTGTAGTTGAACAGGGAGCGTCACCATTTTGTTCAGGCGTTGTATATGAAAAGGAGGGAGTTTGTTCCTAGTTTTTCATGTATTAATTAATATTATGTTTCATAAGACTATAATATATATGTTGAAGGTACACTGCCTACAAAATTGTTCTTAGTTATTTAAGTAATCCCCTAACAATGTTCGTGATTAGAAAGTTAAGTCCGGCATCATGTTCAAATGGTAAACAATGCATCCAGTGTCAAACAAGTTTTATTAGCAATTTCGTCAAAGCGGTTCTAGTTTACCACAATTCCTTTTGATGTCCATTTTTCCTCACGTTCAACGCAGCAGAATTCCAGTTACAAATTACCACGCTGACTAATTCCTGATATAGTAGCAGCAGAGGAACATACTCCTTCCCTTTAACGTGTTCTGTTCATGTCTGTGCTTGCGGGTCAGTTGTCCGAAAAGCTGCACTTGAGTGAAACTTTGTTCGACTGAGATTACAATAGACCACACGTATACCAAACACACAGGGCAGCACTATTCATGTGATACATTATTAAAGTCTAAGCTATTTTGACCGACGGTTCATCGACAAAAAGGACAAGCTGTAGTGATAACATTTTAGTCAGTGTTGCTTATCGAAGACACGCTTGCGCAACGGATCGATATGTTATAAATAACTAACAGTAGTATAAATTCATCGATCCAGTGCATTTTTAGAAAAGCCAAATAATTTACCACAACAGTCAGTGTGATTAATACGAGCTTCGGTTGCGAGCAAACTGTCGGAATATATAGCTGCACTTAAGAGTGAAACGTGTTTACGGAGCCATGGTCCATGCCATATGAATTTCCGACAGAAATACTCATGCCGTGGCTGTTATGACTTTTACATTTGTGTCCATCTTAAAATCCCATGAGAAATGAAACTTTGTACATTCAGTCATAAGTTCATATATTTGTGTTGATCACACACTGAACTTAATTCCGATATTCTAAGCTATTTGCAAAATCAAAATCCTCAACATGATGAGGTTAACGTACAATATTGGAAGAAGCAGCAGCAGCAGCAGCAGCAGCAGCAGCAGCAGCAGCAGCAGCAGCAGCAGCAGCAGCAGCAGCAGCAGCAGCAGCAGCAGCAGCAGCAGCAGCAGCATTGCTCTTGGTGTCAACTATTGACCTGTTCGGATCGCCAATTTTTGCGACAGCGCATGTGCGAACATGGAATGACGCGGAATCTTGCTTCCCAAACGTAAATGTAAACAGAATAATGTATAGCAAAAATAGCTTATTTTTTCATTTTGTTGCTGCCCGTTGATGTAACGCATTTATATGTGGCCTGTGCTGTATAAAGCCACCTTTGATAGCATATATCGCAGTCATTCTTGTCACGGTTTACGTAAATTGAATTTCGCGCTATCACGCGGCTATGCAGACGAACGCAGTGTTAGACAGGATACTTTGTGTAGAGCCGAAATGAACCGATCTCCGAACAGGTCAATAAATAGTCGATTAACCGATTGCATGTTTCTCCCACTCCCCAGCAGTGACGCCACTCACAATATGATAGAATTCTACATGCATGCGCTGAAGCGCGGCAATCGTGGTTTTACTCTTAACCGATAGATGTCGTATGTGTAGTACAGCGAATGTACCGTAATTCCATTTTACGGGGAAACACTGTAAATATTACGGTAGATGCGCTAAAGCCACCATTATTCAGAGATGGCTGCAAAAAATGACATGATGTTTGTATTTCTTGAGTTAAAATAATAAAAAAAACATCTGCAAAATTGTCACGAAATGACACAAATGCACAGACTACTAAACGACCCTTGAAGTCGGATGTGCCGACATCAAGGGTCGTTTTTTACCGAGGCTCTATAGATCAATTAAGGGTACGCTTTTTACATGTTCTCCATAGAACAAAGGCCAACATTATACAAAAGTTCCCTAGACAAGGGTATCATTTTGAGGAAATCTCCCTAGAACAAGGCTATAGGTTTTTATCGCCGCATTCACGGACCGGTGGACTGTGGATGTGTCGTCTTCAAGGGTCGTTTTTTTACTGAGCTTCCCTAGATCAAGGGTCTGTTTTCATGTTCTCCCAAGAACAAGGGTATGCTTTTTGATATTGGATGCCCTTATCGAGGGTAGGAGTATGTGACCTTCGGCTGCACACCCTTACCCACATGTAAGGGGTCAGCCCGCTGTTAGTTTTCTCATAGGCGACCATGTTAACGTTTTGTCTGATTATAAGAAAACGTGACCTATAAAATGTCTCAAACTTCTCACCTGCTGTTATCATCATCTCATTAACATGCCGATAGATTAAAAAAAAATTGCATACTTCCAGCTCTCGTAAAATGCCTGTATGTTTCACATCCGTCAATATTTACAAATGCCGGCAAGAATTACTCCGCAAACAGGTCACACAGACAAATTGCTGCCAAATATCCTTCCGCTTATTCAAATCATCTAGAAATCCCCCATTTTACAGTCAACACCTTCTACAATCACACATGAAAATCTCCCTACACAAACGCACTTATGTCACAGCATGTGAATTTTGTAAAAAATCATTTCTCAAAAATACACTGCACTTTTCTTCGAAGTCTAACTAGAACATGACCCCGTAATAGTACCTCCTCTTTACCAGTGCTCTTTACTGCTGTGGAGCGCCTCTATGGAAGGATTCGGGAACCAGATTACCTCTTAGCGTACATAGACCGGTAGGCGTCGCGACTGGTAGCTATGGCGAGTAAAGCGCCGTGACCGTGGTTCACGACACTGGTTGTTTATAAAGATCTTATCATTATCTTTGTGTGCTACTTTGGCGCTGCTACAAACGGGGAAGTATTTCAATGTACTGCATTGAAGTATCACTGTCACGTCGATGTATGGGTGTGTAGGACTCTCGCTGATCGAACTTCCCGGGTGTTCTACGAGTACGTCTGACAGTAGACAGTTTAGTCTACGTAACTAAGTCTAAGTCTGAGTGTAGTCGTAGACAGTAGACTGTTCTAGTACTTCTAGTTCTACTCGCCTCATCAGGCTAATGACATGTCGTCTGCTGCAACTTTTAGTTTGACGTCTTGAATTTACCAAGAGTTGCCATGAACGACACACCGGCTGCCTATCTGCGTATGGGCGATATTGTGTCGCTTTATGCAGAAGGTAGTGTAAGCGGGTTTCTTTCGACCTTAGGGTGAGTATGTTTCAATTTTTTTATAACCGATAGAAGCTGCAATTGACCAATACTATATAATTACAGTATATATATAATTAAAGCAGCGTTACTCCATTAGTTAAAGTCAATAAAGAATAGTGCAGGTTAGATATGAGAAATAAAGTAAATATATCACAAGGCAATAAATCATTTGAACAAATTATCTGATGAACTTGTATTAATTCTAGCAGTGTGAACAGGGGCCGTTCCAGGAAGGGTAGTCTAAGGGGCCCCAAACCTCCAATTGCACCACCATTGGAGCTCGCCAAAAAAAAACCTGGTGGCCGAACCAAATTCATATTGTGTGGGCTTCAACATGACTCCACTGTTGCCAGATCCTGATATTGGAAGACAGGAGGGGTGTGTTGTTGAAAATGTTCACTCTATCATAGGCATTGCCATTGAGACAGAGTTAGCTTCAGCACGACTCCGCTGTTGTTGGATCCTAACATTGGAAGATGGTAGAAGGGGTGCTGTTTATGATTTACGAAGGTCTACGGGCCCGGAACCGCCTATGGTTAATATGTTAAAAAATACAATTGATAGATATCTGATAAGGGTGGGTTATAAGTAGGTGAACATTTTTGGACTCACGATATGCCTTCATATGTATAAAAAAGCACATCCTGCCTGTTTATTGTTTTTTGAAAAAAATTGTGGTTGTGGACAGTGTGGTAGATAACGTAAGTTACAGTGTCCACCATTTCAGGTCAAGAGTTCTTAACATTTTAAAAGTCGTGGTTGGATTCTGATGAGGTACTAGCATATATCAGTCAAGCAAATTTTGATTTCTGAAGGGTTTCACATTCTCATATTTTAGTTAAAAGACACCATGTAACTTACATCATGAACTTCACTTGGCATTGTGCCACATAACATGTATCTTGGCTACCATCTAAGCACTTTTTGTTTTTTGCACTTTTGTTTTTGGTGTCCAGTCCTCCTTTTTTGGCCCAGTATTGTGCGACTCCTCATATATTATATATGTGGCTTCCTAGTCCACATCCCATCTGGAGCGTGAATCTTTGGAAATTTGCATGGCAATCTTGTTAAATTTAGTTCAACTGCACATGTGTAGATTAATTGTTTTCCATGTCCTCCCATATCAACGCTTCGGTGGCAATGACTGTTGGTATCCATGACGACAGGAAAATTTGTGCCAAGTCAGAAATCATGTCACTTCAAAATCTTGTGATCTAATGCTCTTGGCTTTTTTAATACACTTGTGTCCGTAGAGAGATTTACCCAATGCAGATTGGACACACAGTTTTTGATGCAGGCATACGCTACGCGTTCTATGAAGCTTATTAAAGGTGCTCAATCATTTCGATTTTTGTGCTCCTCACGTGTCAGACTAATTTCACGAAACGTAAACGTATCAAGTATTCATTATTGATATACTGGTTCATTTGTACTTATGCTTTACTTCGTTTTAGTGAAATTAACAGAAAAACAATAACATTATTTTCGGTAATCTTAACGAAATATCAAGACACATATCTGAACTTGGATGTGGTCTGAGATAGACTTCTCGTGTAATAGTCACGTGAACGGGAATATGCGGCGACATCGGCCTTTGACCCCACCTTTCGGTGCCTGGATTCAGTCAACATTGCGTATTTACGAGTCGCCATCCATTTTTTATACAAGTGATAGCTCGATAATTTTATCTGCGACGAAGGGACGCCCGACCGACTCGATTAAAAAGAGGGTGAGAGCGGAAAGACAAAGAGAGTATCCGCGGACAAAGGTGTATATTGGAAAGGTTATGGATTTGTGAAACCGAACGAAAGAAACGGCTGGCGTGAAAAGTGATGCAGCATTCGCCAAGTTCTTCTGGACAGGTTAGTAACATTGAATGTATCAGCAAGCACACCACACACACGACTGTGTGTTCAATAGATGGAACAGCCATAACAAAGCCGTCATCGTCCACCATCTTAATGCCATCTTCGATCGACGTTCCGTCGCACGTGAATATACATTATTGTAGATATTATGACTTTATATTGATGGACATGTTATATTATACCAATAGTTAACTATGTGCAAAGTATCAGTCTCATGCGAAGCACACACCGAATGGTAGATGAACTTAAAAATCTGCTCCATCGACGCTCCGCGACGTTTCTTCGACGTTCCATCGCAAATTAATATACAGTAATGTAGATATTATGCCTTCATATTTAATGACATGTCATATTATATTAATATTTAACTATGTATAATATAATACATAATACAACTATAGCACCCACTGGACATTCACACTTTACCCTCAATCACTGACTGACACAGGCTGGACATTTGAGACTAATAAAATAATCGAATGCCTAAAATAATTGCCTGGATCTAACTAGTATAAGTACTTGCTTTTTTGGATGTCTCAACTTGAGTCACTGGCTGCTTGTAGTGTGCACTTTAAAAATAACACTTCTTTACTGATTTTCCATGCTGATTGTAATCAAATATAAATTTAATAATCTTGTATTATGTAAATTTAAAGAGTAGTAATAATTTATGATTTCTGTAGAGAATGCTAAACATTTATATGTATATTGTGACCGTAATAGCCTACAGTACATATGTTACTAGCGGGTAAATGCCCAAAAGTGCATGTAGTATGTATATAAGTATGTATATAAAGAAAAGTCTCTGAAAAGTGTGAAATATGTATATACATTGATAGAGATCTTCTAGACCTCTATGCTAACCTTAGTTTGATAGGGAGCAAGAAAACAAGTACACCGGGTGCATGAACATAGGAGGAAAATTTATTTTATTATTTCTGAAAGTTATTTAAATAGCTTGGATATTATTTTGATGTGTTATACTACACTGTCCATTTTGAGGGGTAGTAGTACTACTAAAAAATTTCAAATTTAACCAGTTTTGGCCATTCCACTTATGCCTTCACTTCAGTTTCACCACAAATATATGCAAATGAAGTCCACACCAATCCAGCCACCACAGACAACAACCGCTGCATTGGCTCTATCGAGTATCAGTGGTCGCAGTAAAAACAGCTCACTGTCAGGTATTCAGTCTCTTCCTGAGGCTGGGTGCAGCTCTGAACCATTACAACCAATGTCAGTTTAAGTAATGGTATTAATGTACTGTTATGTTCTGGTTTGACCAGTCTAATGTGTGTACAATTATTCCATCTTTGTATGATAGGGTGGTTATCAAACTGTCAACTACATAGCACATTTCATTTGCAGTTCATTTTTTCAACTTAACTTTCTTTTTATTTCATTTGGAATGTTTGTATTGCAAACACAAATGTGTATATACACTGTACAATGCAAGTAAATATACGTGACACAATGTAGCCAGGCCTCAGTGATTGACATTTCATAATAATTATGCATATGCTGGCACACAGATCTGCTAAAGGCTGCAACTGCTTCAATGTTAATGTTACGTCACATGACATTTTATCTCTGTAATCACCTGCTGGCTTGCACAGCACAATATACTATGTTCAGTTACTGATTTGTATCTTTGAATGTATATTTTAGTGTGTGTGTGTTCAGAAATCAAAATAACTTAATTTGACCTGTTTAAACATACAATGTGTGGAATTATTTTAATAATACGTAAGACTCTTGGCGAGACTCTTAATAAGACATATGATATAATATCACTAGTACTATCAGTGAAAAATTGCAAAACTTGTTATATTTTTTGAATAAAATTACTTTGTGACTTATTTCCTGTGACCTTCTTTCCAGCCCACCTATGTTCTACCTGCACTTACAGGTAGTTAATTATGCTGGCAATTGGATGGTGCACAATCCAGATTGTTTCACCTTGTTGGCTACAACACTTGTAAATTGTCTATTTGTTTGTTATATACTACAATTTTACAATATATACAATAATAACTTTGCCACTCTCATATCATTTATTGTAATTTTTTTACAACTGGGCAAATGACCTTTTCACACTCGAGTGCTGTGCAAATGACCATTGGGCAAATTATCGTGCAAAATATGTTTTACCTATTAATAAAATTAAAACGTTTACAAGTTACACACCACATGTACACACACACATATATATTTACATCTACATACATATATAATATTATATAATATTATATATATATTTACGTGTAGTAATGCTGTCAAACCATGTTCACCTTCACAAATAATCTGACTCAATCCATATTCCAATTCATGACTTTGTTTGACAGCTTCAACACAAAGGCACGAACTACCTCGACACCACTGCAGCCATCACATATGACAAGATCTGTGGGGGCTCTATCGAGCATAAGTGGTCGTAGCAAAGGCAGCTCACTGTCAGGTGTCCAGTCACTTCCTGAGGCTGGATGCAGCTCAGGACAGTAAGTAAACATAAGTATTAATTGCTGCTGGTATGCAAACGTGATATATATACATAAATCATAGCCTAACATTTGAAAGATATGCAAACATATGTGTTTGGTTAGTTTTACAATTATGTTTTATTCTGACCAATCTTACTTGGGTACAGTTACACCATCTTTGAAAATGTTTCAACAGCACCCCCCATCTTCCAATATCACCACTCCAGCCGAGCGGCTGAAGTTATAGCGGCTCGGTAGCGACAAAATTTAGACTACACCATTTGGTTCGGCCGCCGGTGGAGGTTTTTGTGCCTCCCAGACTCGATTTCTGGATCCACCCCTGTATGTGATAGTTTTGGTTGTCTGCATTAAGATTTTGCAGTAATGGGTGTCCTCGTTAAATTGCATATTGTTGTTAGAAATGCATGTGAATGAAAGTAAAGACAATGTAAATTTAAAATATTTTATTGAAACTATTTGATGAGATCATGACAACAAAATTATGAAAAGCACAATACAACTACAGGTCATTGCACTTGACGTGTATAATGTAATAATTTTTAATATCACATACGCATAAAATGCAAAGCAACAATAGAAACAAAAATTAGGAAGAGGTTGAAAAAATGTCACGTACATATAACAAAACAAACAGTTACTTTTATCACAATTCTTTGTTACAAAAAACAACACTAGTAAATGTGATATCAAATGCTAGTTGTATGTTTACAACTCATAAAATTACTGACTAAACAATTATGTGTATTTAACAACAAATTTTTATATTTAATGCCCATAAAATGTAAACCAATGAGAACAAATTACTTAGGAAGATGTTTAGTTGAACAAATGTAATAAGTACATATCAAATAAAAATAACTATATTATGATTTTTTGTTAAAAAAACATCAGCAGGATATAAAATTCAAAACTGTTGTAGTTTGTGCAATGCTTGGTTTGTTTACAACTCGCAAAAAATAGTGACTAGACTAGACAGGGTCATCGCCATGTGACTGAGAATTACGTGTACAATCGCTACATGCTACATTTCTGCAGTTTACTCAGCTGTATGAACAGTACCGGCTACAAATGGTGGATATTTTTGTATGAATAATCTTCGCATATTAATTTCAGTGTGGCTGAATTCTTCCACATAAGTCAAGATGGTGTTTTCGATTTAACAGGTCTGCTAGGGAGTAAAGTTTAAAGTGCTTTGAGTAATCCTGAGGACTGGATACTACACCATATCAGAACTAAACTTACTCAAGTGTTGTTTAATTATCATGCAAAATGAAAAATTAATGTAAACTATTTGTGAGAGTATAAAACAGTGATAAAAAGAATAATTTAGAAAAATGATACATGGCATGAAAAACATATAACAGTCCTCGTGATACATAGATAATTTAAACAAGTAAAATGCTGCTGTCAGTGTATCAACAGATTGTTGTTGAAAAATGTGAAAAGGCTTTCAATACTATTACTTCATCATAAACTTGTGCCTGGTGTATGTTGCAAGAACTCAGCTTGCTGCCACTGACTATCAGCAACACAAAGACAATGAAACCCTACCATTGTAACAATTCTGGATAATTAATGTATTTTTTCATGGACACTCCTAAAAGTTATAGTTGAATTGCATACAAATACTTTGTATTATTGACTTTTGATAAATGTGTCATCACATATAAAAATATCATACATGTCAGAGCCATCCTAATTGTCACTTTGTCTCCGGTATAGGTAGATGCAGACGTACAGAAAAAAGTCAGGAAGCTGGTATGCAGTACCATCAAAGACAGCGAAAACATACAGTGATGTCATCGATATCTAAACCGATGCAGTTCACCGAACACTGAACCTGTCTGATAGCATCGAAAGTTGTTGCCATATCTGCAGACTCTGGCACCCACCGTTCCATCACCAACTGCAGAGCTAGTCAAGCGTCACCACATTCTTATGTCGAGCAACCTGCAGTCTACATTGGTTTCCAGTCAGTCAAGCTAACTGACTGACCTGGAAGCCAATGTGCACCCCATCAGCACTGGGGAATCTGTCACGGATTCAACACGGCACAATTGGGATCACTCAGTGGACATTCATATGACAAACTGTTATTATGTTGCATGGCTGTAGAATCTTGTCCGAGATCCTGGACACAACTGCCCAGTATGCCATATTAACTTGGAGATCTAGTGGTACTAAGCACACTAGTTCAATCTCCTGTAAAAAAAAACATATATTCAGTAAACAAAAACAGGCATCATAGTAGTGTTGGGAGTAAATAATTATGATGTGTTTATTGTCATAATCGGTATATAATAATGTTTCATGTATGACCTGCAGCATTTCACAAGAAAAAAGGCAGCAAGAAATGTTCTACTACAGCTGCATATATACATGTTGATATCTTAGGAACAGTCAGTGTTTACCAGGGTTGTTCCGGGGAAGGGTGGCTTGATACATCATGCAGACATTAGTGGAATATGCAATTTTTCAAAACGGTGAACAATTTAAAAAAAATGTCTTTACTAGGTGTTCATTGTCATTACATGAATTTAGAAGTGTTCAATTTCATTACAGTGACGCCTGATTTTAGTCAATATTATAGACTGATTTGAATGCTGCTAATCACTAAAGCATCAGTAAAGCACATTTATATTTTCTGTTTTGTTTTCAGTATACAAATCATGTCAGTGTCTGCCATGTGTAACTACTATACATATTCATGTTTGACATTTTTAACCTGAGGTTGAATGGTCAAGGTGAATGTTAGAAATTACAGAATGAGGTGTTGTGATGCTAACAATATATTTTCCTCATCACGTATTCAAAGGTTCATAATACCTATGTCTGCCTTCTTCAAGAATGACTAATTTATTTTATAAACTTATTTCAGAGTCATCGCCATATGCTAAATGCTGTTTAAAGGTGTATTAATATGTCTGTGTTGATACACTTGTGGGTATAATATAAAAGTGCAGAAGTCAATCTAGTTTTCTATGCCCAATATGTTATTATTAAAATGTGTATGAAAACAAATGTGGTATATTTAAATGTGCACATTAAAATTTGCTGATAACTTATACGTGGTTGATTGTTATAAATTTGAAAATACATGGATTGATCAAATGTGGGCCTGCCGCAGACTATGTATCATCCCTGTGTCTGCCTGGCCCGGGTGACCGCCTCTAGCCCCTCCTCTCATTCTCATTCATGGGTTGCAGTGTGGTCTCTAGCAATATCATCATTCAAGTTACATATATTATTATGTATTCATATATTGCCGTGGTGAGAATATATACATATATTGGTAAATACATAAGAATAGCCGGCATATGTCAGTTGAAAGGTATCACAGGATACCAATTAATACATTACATACACTATAGCCAGGCATCAAGGACCACAATGGAGACAAGTGCGTGCATTTTCTTGTATAATCATTATATATGGTGTACTCTAGATGTATTAATATTTAATGTATTTACACGTTTACATTTTTATATTGAATAAAATCATCACCATCATGCTTGTCATAAAAACCTAAATTATTTTGCATAAAATACAATGCAAATCAACAATATTCTGCAGTAATAGTATCAAACATATGAGTCACAAAAAATGTTTTAATAATTACAATCACCAACATAATACTCCCGTGTTTGACGTTCTGTTGCACAAAATTACGGATGCTCCCTGACTAAGTTACTCGCACGAACAACACGGGCCTGCTGCCAAAGCAATGTTACTTGTCATTTCGCACCCTCACGTCATCTACTCTCAATATGTATAGTCGGAATAACAGCATATTAACAAACATCCTGCGTAACCAAATACAATACATATGAAATAGTATGCTCGTTGTCACTCTCTGACTGAATCTTTGGCTGATATGGTGACTGTCTAAGTGTCTTAGACTTAGTCTTAGACTTTTCAGTCTTAAAGTCGGCCTCGACAGGCTCGAGTCGAGTGTAGACGTTCGCAAGTTGCAATTCTCGTTTAATTAATACACGGCTACGCGTTCTTGTTGCTAACTGCGATAGTGTAATACGTACCTTCGTACAACCACTTTGGAATTATAATCTTCGTCTTGATACGTTAAAGCACGTGTGTTGTTATTGTTTTCGAATGCCTGGGATGCCGATCTCGCGTAAACCACATGACCGAAGTGGCGCAGTAGGCAGACAGCGCAATTGGCTTTCGCCAGCGATACCCGCTGTAACGACAAATCTTTTTTTGGACGATTAAAAAACAAGTACGCATTTTTGTTTATTAAACCGACTGTGCGCACTAGTTAAACTATTCACACATTACACATCTGGACATAAAAGAACCGGATTGGCGATGGGCAAACGAAGTGATTGAGCACCTTTAAGATAGCAGCCAAACTAAATGTGTATTATGTTTAAATGTCATACACTGTTGAATGTTGAACTGAATAAAATTCATGAATGGTGTACAATTTTTAAGTAGACTTTGGACCAATAGGCCACGGTCAACTGAGTGATAATATAGTGCTGCTGACGTAAGATCTAAAATAATAACCTGGCACTCACCAGCTGAATACGCAAATGAGTTGACAAACGCTATCCTAGAATTGACTGAAGATTTAAAAAAACATACTCACAATTGGCTTTACTTCGTCTATCAAAATACCAATTTAGAATGCACATTTACCATGCCGAATAATATTGTGATTCACCATTTCATATGTGGTTGATGAATTCGTATTTTCGCGCACCAGCAGCTTTATTTTCATTTCAACGAAAAAGCTGATATTTGTGACACAATGTTACTATATTGATCTTCCCTACTAAGCTTCATTAAACGTTTTTATCCCATTCTTGCCCCATTCTTAAACAATTATTTGTGAATTTCAATTGCACATGACAAGCCAACCGGTGCCAAAGCCAAGCGAACTCGCTGAAGGCGAAGCAAAGGTGCCGATCCGCGGAAGCCATAACTGGCAGAATGGAAAGGATTTGCTTAATGCGAAACAAACAAATACCTCGCTCCACATTTACTGTGCCTAAAGTTAATTGACTGCGATCAAAGAAATTTATGCCTTTGATGGCAGTACAGAACAAACAACAGCAAAGTAGTGACACGCCTCACACCAGGGGCCAGGTTCCAACGGCTAAAAACGTTCTTAACGCTAAGATGACTGTCTTAGAAAATTACATTTTTGTTTTAATATAAATTTACGCAAACACATGATGCTAAGTGATTACGTAACTTTATGTACTCTTCATAAACCAGCCCCAGATTCGTTACACAGTTATAGACCTTGTCTGTGTCTGTAGGCTTTACGCCACAGCTATGCCAACGTGAAATTTATTGACTGCCAACTACAGTAGTATTTTAAAACACGTGTAGTGGACAAAGACGAGGATAACTTCACACAAGACAAGTGGCAGTTATTACCGCATTAATATAGTTTGCCATAGCGGTCATTTCCCCCCTGGCGGCAGAAATTATTATCCCATACTGTCCCATACATGCCTACGTTACAAAGGTGCATCGTAGCGGACTTTTGAGACTAAAATAACACCCTGGTTTGCACCAGTCTGAGCTGCTGTGGCTGTGGATTACCGTGTGCCTGAAATAGGCGATATAGCCTCATATGTTAATGGCAAACTGGAATGCTAAATAGGCCTCAAACATTCACTAAGTTACAATATTTTTATAGGGAAAATATGCCTAGGATGATGTGGAATGATGGAATTTATCCAATGAGGTATCAAATTTAGGTAAAAATGTGGTTATAATAACAAAATCGAGATGGGCTCGGATTCTACACAATTGCCATGTATACATTAGTTGGCGGAATGGTTAGTTACATTTAGCATTGACATTTGGATGTAGAGGTGCCACGTCAGATACAAGTGGGAACAAATGCTTGGAGGGAGGCTGAGGAGTTGTGACAGACAGAAAAGTAATTAACAAGTTGAAAGGGAAACTCCTGACAGTGTGTAACACTGACAAGCCTGTATGGTATGAACATGTGGCACTGATATTGACATAGTTATAACAGAAGCATCAACTATCTCAAGTTTGTGAGAATAATTGGTGTGGAGAATTACAGTATTTAGCAAAGAGGGTAGATAGATTCATAGAAGGAGGGTGAAAGACCTGAGGGAAGAGATCAGGAAGCATTTCAGCTTAAAGGCCATATCTTATCCAAATGTTTTTTTCCAGAGAATTATGTAAATCTACTTGTACATGTGTGTTATTTATTGTTATCACAAATCCGAATAGACATGTTTGCCAAACCATTGATCAAATTGGACTTAAACAGAGACTGATCACAGAGCAAACCTGGGAATGTCTGTTTTCTAGAAACGTCCGAAGGTGCAGATATGTGACTCACTCGTGGAACCGGTTACACGGTCACACGGTGTACGCGGCTAAATGTTATTTCATTATAATTATATATTCGCAGTTTTGCCATTAACATGAATAATTGTTGAAGATATGTGTTGTGGGAAACAGTGGCAATTCAGGGCTTGAGTGGAAATTTGGTGCACATCTTCCCCAAAGACCCAATATGTCGGCAGAAAATGAAACATTTTGTATGTAAAGGACGGGATCCATGGTACGCCTTTGCTGAATAACATCACTTGTGGTTCAGATCTGTTGATGGATATATCTTATGAGGTGGAAGATGGGTGTCAAAATACAGTTAGATGTCAATAAATCAACAGTCCTTAAAACGACTCAAAAGAAGAGACAAAATGCAAACGAGTACCACAACAATACCACTGGCCATTTCACCGCAACAAACTCAACAGCCAGCCGTCAGTTGCTGGACTCTCTTGACAGGTTCATGCCTCGGCCTGTATACGTAGCACTGCACCGTCACCAGGCAGTCTAACATCATCAGAAACAACATTAATCTCTCAAATGTCATCATCACTGTCACGAAAATATATTTGATCATCGTATGCACCGGTCTCAGTAACAGAAGAGACACCGCTCTCAACCCACCGGCTGCCATTTTATGAGTTGCTTACACGAGTCAGGTCACGCACGGGGCGGCTGTCAATCAGTTAGGGGAGTCCAGGCTCACAACTGTTTTCCACAAGTGACGTAACATAATCTCACACCGTTGTCAATCGGCAGTTTACGTAAGACGACAAATTGAGAGGTTCTTGTACACTCTTACGTGACTCATCAACATATTTTCAATAGCATCATTTGAAAGTGCATACATTATTTGTTATTATGGAACTCAGCACATTTTATTCCTGGATATGGCCTTTAATGGGAAGATTACTAAAAAGTGGGATGATGTGGGTAGGTTGGTTGATGCGAGTGGATGTTGGCTGATTGCCAAGAGAGCAGAGCGGAGAAACATCAAGGCTGATGTGAAGAGATGATATGGGAAGACTGCATGAAGAGTATGCTAATACTTGTATGGTTAACTATTACATGTAGGGGATAGCAGTCTGAAATAATCAAACAGTGCATATAAACCTTTAGGGAATGATCTGGCATGTTATCAATCTGAGACTATGGTTGTGTGATGTATGTCAATTTGATTGTGAATATTTACATAATTACAGGAACATTAATTTTAATACACATATATTAGCTATTTGAACAAAAATATATTAATTTGGCTTTTTCACTGTATACTGGCATTGTTATTATTATAAATGCAGACTTTCAGGGTTTAATCAATAACCCTGCGGTAGAAAAGAACACCTTTATTTTATTGAAACTCACCTACCTCTTTTAGGGTTCATGCCACACTTTAGATGGAAGTGTATATCAGTCAACCTTCCATGTACTTTATGCCATTTATCCAAGGATGGCTGACCATTTAGGAAAGTTTTTATGGCGTTAACTTTTAAAACAAGCATCATAATAAATGTATGGGGCAAATAGTTTGGGAAACTGTCGTCTTTGTGTGTGTAGCATCTATACTCGATTATTTTAAAAATCGAAATGATAACTGTATTCATGTCATCTGTTGATGAAAATGAAGTTCACAGAGTAGTCGAAAACTGCAAAAACAAAAGCTCGACTGATGCAGATGGTCTGAGTGTGGACATTGTTAAACGTGTAATTACCACAATCATTAAGCCACTTACCCATATTTTTAATTCATCTTTTAAAACTGGGATATTCCCAGACAAACTGAAAATTGCTAAAATTATCCCAGTATTTAAGGCAGGAATCAAAACTGTCTTTGTGTGTATAGCACCATCGGGAAGGTTGGCATGTTTGCTAGGTCAGTTAACGCTAAATGCCTATGTTGTTAAAGACAAAGTGAATTAACCTTTTTATTTCCAATCTGAATTTTAAATACTTTAAAAACAGTATGCTTGTTTCTAGGTTGGTTGATGAAAGATGTGTTGTTAAGCCCAGAGAAACTGACCTGCCAAACCCAAGTACTCCTGATAAATTCAGAGGTAAGTAAAATATTTTCAATGCTGTTTCTGGAATATGACATGAATCCGTATGAAAGATGGAGATCTCGTATGAGCCACATTGTGCAGATTTCTTATGTAATCAGTACAGATGTTTTGTATTGACTGTATATGACTGTATCCAATTTTACATGGATTTGCTTCAAAAGCAATAAATACATAATTGTATAACATCAAATGACAGTCTTACATAATTGTATAACATCAAATGACAGTCATATAGTGATCAATGAGGAATTACTTTTTGACAAGACCTAGCTGTTTTGATTTGATCTTTAGAGATACGGTATATTTTGTAATCACTGCCATGTGTGATACAGCGTTATAGTTTATACAGAATGCAAGGTCAAAAATACAGATTTAAACCCAGAAAATGTGGCATACTTGAATATTTAAAAGTATGTACAGGCGTAGATTTAACAATTTCAGTATTAGTTTAAACATACATTTTCTTGTTATGTCATCATCCTGGTCACAGGTCTTCATTCGTGTGCCTACCGGGTATGTTTATTTGTTATCAACTCTGTGCAGTAATTTGTTATTAGTGCAAAGTATGGTACTAATCGATATTAAAGCTTATTGGTGAGTTATATTTACTGTCGTGATTTACACATGTATGACTGGTTTGTGGAAATCCTGATCGATGACCCTTTCATATTACTGGAATATCGTAAGTAGGGTTCTGTTAATGTACATCTGCATGGTGTGTTTTAAACCTGATTCCTTCATTTAAATAAATTTAAGCATGATTCGACACTGTCGCTGGCATGTGAGTCTATTGTGCTGCCACTTTGTTTTACGCCTGATCCCTTGATGTCACCAGTGATGTTCTGTCTTACAGACTGCCTCTTCAGGATCTGTCCCATGAACAGATACTCGGCACAGAGCCAGTTCTGGAAGACGAAGCGACAGAATGTGACAAACTTCACGAGTGCCATCCTTCTCTCTGGACTCCAGGTGGGCTCCACTGTATGCTCTGTCCACACCCTTAGCCAGAATAGTTTTTTGCCAGTCTTGAATTAATGCAAAGCCTGCCTTTTAGCTTGCGAATGGCTTGTGTGGTAACCTATGTCAGTTGAGCCATTTATTTACTTAATACTGATCCATTCAATTGTTTCACTACCAGTTGTGACAATGATAGTCATTAATGTGGGCTTTGTAAACAGTTCCTTCAATGACATAGGTTTGTTGCCAACACTTTGTGGAATACGGTTCATTATAATCTTAAAAGGTTGATTTGCAGTAAAATGTGATTTTGCAATATGTCCCAGTGTACTCTCACTGCGTGAAGTAGTAGCAATACTGCAGTGACAAATAAAGAACTGTGTTTTTCCAATTCCCTGTGAATAGTTCAGAAGCAGACGCATTGAAGGATGACTGGGCCGGGCGATCTCTTACTTTCCAACCTAACTATGAAAATTACATGGTAGAGCTGCCAAACTCCTCTCCACGCACACAACATGTGTGCATATACTCACACTACTTAATAAAATATTACACAGATATTGTAATAATGAACAACATCTACAAAAAACGAACTGTTTGTAAAGCCGCAGTTCATGAAATTTAGCAGCTGTGTTTTCTTCAATTTTTCTGTACTAAACCAATGATGTTAAAATTGTGAATGTAGTTGCAAAATGCTAGTTTGTATTAACTCTTTTATGTGCGTAACCCCAAAACTTGCCTTTTGCTTCCCTTTAACATTACAACCAACAATTTCACATTTACTGCTTGATGAGAGTGCTCAACCCTATGTAATTACACCTTACATAAACTGTTCATTTTCCTTTTTACCAGTCACCACATATATCGGTTTGGAAGAAAGTGACTGAAAGGGTTTTATTGCCTGAATGATAGTGTGGACAGTGGAGTCAGTACTGTGACTCAGATAGAGTAATCTGGTCTTGATACCACACTACTGATAACCAAATGGTTTGAATGCCAACAGGTTGTCAACTGAGATATGTATATATAACTTATGGAATCACGCATTCCACGTGGAAGTGTTTAATATGTAGACATGCTCTGTGGTTACCGTAGTCAACCAAGATATAAGATAAACCTAATCTGATTGAAATAACAATGCACCAGAAAAATCCTACCAGCTTGATTGTTACAGTCTAGTGGTTTGGCTGCTGTTTGGTCTGTCTTCTTTGATAGCTTTCAAAATCATACTATTAACACCCGACCATTGTCTGCAGTACACACATTGAGGAAGTAAATCATTATTAACCCTTCATTGACATATAGTTATACATGTAAATGTAATGGCTTTGATCTTGCATGTTAACCCTTGGTTTATCATGCTCATATCCACGTGCAGGTCTGCAGTACATAATTATATATAATATAAAAACGACACAATTTGTAAATGTTAACCCTCCAACTACCTATCACTAATTACAGTTTTTGTACAAATACCGTATTATCCCCAATAGACTGTGCGAGTGTAAGGGCTTGGCTATGCTTCTATTGATTTATGCTAAGACATACATAGCACAAGCTGTCAGCGGTGGACGAATTGTGAAATTGCATACACGTCACGCGTGTGCAACTCTAAGATAGGCAGCATGTTGTAAAGACAGAATCAGTACATCTACCAAAACATCTAGTGTTCGGTCGACAGAATAGTAATAATAAAAACTTCTTATCCGAAGTTTACGATCCAAGGTGACGGGGCATTTGTAATGAATGTACTATTGTGAGCCTTGGAGGCATGATTGATCAGCATGTTTTTAAAAATGTTTATTTTTAATTTATAATGTACACCAGTTGTAACATTTATCAAACATACATTAATTTAAAAACGTGCATATAGTGTACATGTATGGATGGATGGATATTATTTTGTTCGGCAAGAGTTGAAAGTTGGTGTTGGTTGATAATATGGTGTCGGCGGCAACAAACACTGTTCACAGTGCTCGACTAAAGCTTATAAACAATGTCAACGACAGGCAAGGGGTAGACTAGGCACAAGGGTATTAATTAGACTCTTCTCAGTGTCCAGTCATCAATGTAAGATGTGATTGAAATAACTCCATTCAGGCCATTGTTCTGTTTGTTGTCCGTGCAGCTGTTGTCTGTGTTCAAAACAAACCGGAGGCTATTTGGGCGTTAAAATGTGCTAAAGCCCAAGATGCAATATTTTTATAGTGTAAATATACCTGGGATGATGTGGAATGATTTATTTATCACATCGATGTGTCAAATTTAGGCAAAACTATTTTTGTATGTGTCTTTTGGGCATATGCGGCAACAAAGTATGCAGCATTCCAGTGTATAATGTGTCATTGATGCATTTCTGTGGTCCAAGGGAATCCCTGCCTTTGTCTGCAGTGTTAGGAAGGTTTACGTGATTATGACAACATGCAAGACTTTGCGAATGAAACGATAGTCGCTCAGATTATTAATGTGGTGCTACTTTACGGAAAAAAGTACAATGACTTGTTATCTAGTCAGTATCCGCAAGATGGTGCCGGCAGTGATATTATTACCATATTTGTATTTTCAAAGTGCACGTTCATAACTGAAAAACAGTTTTCTTTGGTGGTTTCACTTCTATAAAAGGTGCGCGCATATATTAGGTAGTGTATGTCTATAGGGGATAATACGGTAATAATTAACTAGTTTTCTTTAAAACATATTTCAGAACTACTTGAAATTTAAAATCACAAGGCTCTATAAATATATACCTTGGCAATGACATGGTGTTTACCTCTTAAGAAAATTGTCCAAAATAACAAACCACTGGATTATCCACCCACTCAAATATAATATCTCTTTCTTCACTTCTGTAAATAACATTTCTTGAAAGATTTATTTCATGAAAACAAATACAATATATAGCATTGAATGTCACTGACAAAACAGAAAGTATTATTTAAAGGAATCTATAACTCGAGCTGCTGTATGCATGTGTGGGGAGGCTAGGTTAATATTGCCTCCTGACAGTTAGCATCTTGGGCGACAAACTTTCAGGGTTTAATCAATAACCCTGCGGTAGAAAAGAACACCTTTATTTTATTGAAACTCACCTACCTCTTTTAGGGTTCACGCCACACTTTAGATGGAAGTGTATATCAGTCGACCTTCCATGTACTTTATGCCATTTATCCAAGGATGGCTGACCATTTGGGAAAGTTTTTATGGTGTTAACTTTTAAAACAAGCATTATAATAAATGTCTGGGGCAAATAGTTTGGGAAACTATCGTCTTTGTGTGTATAGCACCATCTTTAAGGTGGGCATGTTTGCTAGGCCAGTTAACGCTAAATGCCTATGGTGTTAAAAACTAAGTGAATTAAACCTTTTTAGTCCTTAGGCCAAAGGTCCATGGGACTATTGCCATCACTCTTGTGTCTGCCGTCCTCCGTCCGCCGTTAGCTGCCGTATCTGAGAAACCTTTCAGCAAATTTTTCTCTAATTTTGCATAGACATATCTTAGGTCACTACCACTATGCACGAGAAATCTGTATCTGTATTTGATTGAATCATTTTAAGGGCTCCCTAGGGCCTCCAAGGACCCCAAAACTAGTAAAGATTTTGCCTGTTTTTTCAAAAACTGTTCAGCAACTTTTTTTCAAATTTTACATAGATGTATCTTAGGGTGCTGCCACTATATACAAGAAATCTGTATTTGATTGAATCATTCTAAAGGGCCCCCAAAGTGCAAAAGTTTTACATTATTTAGTGATGTGGTTTTGAGAAGGGCCCTTGAGACCACCCCAACAGTAGATTTTGTTTAATGTGCCACAAAGTCAACAGCATGACTAAACTCTGCAGCCTAGTGCTACTGTTCAGTTGAGACCTTGACTAATCTTTAATTGGTCACAGTGCCCAGGCAGAGTAGACACACTTGACCCCTGTTAGACTGAACAGTTGCCTAACACTTTTTATCTTCAAAACTATTGATTTTCTATAATTGCAAGTTGTGTTTATTTTGATGTTCATTTAATTATTATAAAATGGTGTGACTGTGGTGTCTATTGGTTAAAGCTGTATTGTCTGTAGAAACCTGTAGGTGACAAACATAGAAAATTTATATTCTGTCACCTGTAGGTGACAAACAGAAAATTAATATTCTGGACAACTATAGAGTGAAATATCCTACATTTTATTGATATGAAATGCATTCTACTGTTCTGTTTACGCTTGCCATGCCTTGTGTAGACATGGTACTGTGTAAATCAATTGTATCAATATAGACTAATAATTACAGATTCACAATATAGTTGACACCTGAAACAACGAAATGTCAACCATTAGAAGAGTTGACATAGTTCCGCTATACACAAGCAAGAAATATGTATTTGATTGAATCATTCTAGTGTCATCAGCATATAGTAGAACATGCATTTTCTACATCATCATCACTAAGTTATATATATATTATAAATTTCACCAGCTGCCATGTCAAGTCCGTTATAATTGTGACTAACAGTGTTCAAAATGATTCAGGTAAAAGGACACAAGTTTTCTCCTTGCCATACCTACACATCACATGAAAAGACAGCTGACACAGCCTGGCCCTGATTTATACATGATTTAGCATTTTTGTACATGTTGTATACAACTTTCAACACAAAAACCATTAATACCACATGGAATTATCTTAGACCACAGGGAGGACCGGTCTACTAAATCATACGCTTTCTTAGAATCGATGAAGGCACAATAAAGCCTTTTGCCTCGAGATAATAAATACTATTCAACCAATACCCCTGTTTGAACACTGCCTGTTCTTCACCTGTTACATTCGCTTTGTTTAGGTATGTGGTCAGTCTGGTGTTCTGAACAATCACTAAGGATTAATGAACACTTGTGCAGAATGTCACCCACTTGGCAGTTTTAATTGATCTATTCAGCAATGAGGACACTGCTTAGGCCTCACTCTGGACACTGTCACTCACAGTGTTGTGTATTGTCTTAGTTGGTGCATTGAGCTAATCTACTTGACCATGAATCAGTGGTGGCTCTGGTTGTGTATTACACCCAGCTGTGGAGCTAAGATTCTCTGCCTGCTATTGTTTGATGGAAACTGTGACTAATGTGTAATTAGTCACTGACAGTAGCTTGTGTCAACGGACAGCATTAAGCCACTAGACCCCTGTTAAACTGGACAGTTGCCTGTAGGTTTTAAACTGTGTCAAACAGTGAGTCTACCTTTTGCTCTCAAATAATCTGTCCTCTTAGTTTTACACATAAAGACATAATCTGGCATAACTTGATAAGTCTTTGTAGCAGCACATTTGTACTTCCAGTGTATCATTGCAACATAACATACACATTACATACTGTGTGCCACATTTGAATGTTGTGCATGTAATATTACCATGCAATCCATTTGCATATATAATGTAAAACTTCAACAGCTGTTTTCTTCATTTTCACTTTTTGATCCCTACCATGTTCAATGCTCCATAACTTTGCCAATTTTTGTAGCAGTCATAATTTTTTAAAAACCGTGTAAAGCACCCTACCAAACCTTTACAAGGATGTAAGAAAACAATGTTGCAATTTTTCCGACTTATCACTCATTTGGTCAGCCGGGGTCACATATAGACGTATTAGTCCAAAGGACTTCAGGGCCACTTGGCCCATTTTTTTATTCCCAACCTGAATTAAAAATACTTTAAAAACACTATGCAGCTATTCAAATAATTTTTAACCCTCTCTGTCACCCTGTTCAAGGCCCCTTTTGGTTGCCTTTTCTTTACATTTTCTGCACAGTTTGTTGCAACACCTAGCGACCATCAGTGACATCATTGAAGTAAGGGCTGCAGTATACAAAGTTTCAAAGAAATTTAAATTTAATTTAAATAAGATAGATGAGTACAACTTCAACCATATTGCAGCATGCAGCGATGCTGGAGCGAGACCAGAATGAAAAAGACACAAACAGACTGACGGGGACTGTCATACAGTATGGCAGCATCATACAGGTAAATGGTTCATATTATCTCACTTTTGTACTCACTCTCATACTTGGTTGTTTTGTCATTAGTACAGGTAAAAATCTACTTGGTGAATAAAAAATGAATTACCAAATTATGGAAAGCAATGCACTTCAGTAGGAATAACCGATAAATGTATACCTAATGTTTATTTTGACCTGTCCATGTCAAATGTTTCAGCTGATGTATGTAATGATTCTGTTTGTCTTTCATTGTGTGTGGTAAAAGTAAAAAGGTTAAGGTAAGTTCTTATATAGCGCACTATCCAGGACTACAGAAAGAGTTTTACATTTTGCTCCCTGGCAGACCTGTTGAGTCAAACACCATCACAACTTCTCTGGGAAGTATTCATGTCTGTTGACACTCAACAATAAATGTCTCAGGTGCTAGATTTCTTTTGATATGTCACCATGTCTGATGTTACTGCTGACATGTCAGCATCTATGATGTTGGTGTTAATCTAACAGCAATAGTGGTGTTCTACTGAAATTTCAGCATTGGCCTCTACTATTTCTGCTGACATATCATCACTAATTTGTGATGTGTTTGCTGACACATCAGCAGTGATATGTGCTGCTTTTGCTGACATAGCTGTTGTGATTTGTGTTTTTGCCGACGTGTCAGCAATTACATGTATTTTGTTGGACTTGTGATTTGTGTTTTTGCTGACATGTCAACACTGAGTTGATTGCTGACATGTCAACCCCTGTCATGTTTGCTGATATGTCAGCACTGTCTTGTTTTGTTTGCTGACAGTCAGCCCTTGTCATGTTTGTGCTGACATGTTGCTAGCTTCTACACCTGAAAAGCAACAAGTACCTGACAGTAAACAACCGTCTGCCCGCCCAGAGGGAGAAGGTCGCCATGAAGGTGCTCCTGGACTCTGCTGGCAACCAGGGCTCCTGGTTCTATGTGAACCCCTTCTTCAAACTACGCACTGATGGAGAGAAGGTTGGTCAGGACTTGAAATAGAACCAAATCTGCATGTTCTGTAGCCTCAATAGTCTGTGCGTACTTTTGCCAGACTTGTGACGGTGTGTGCATGTGTGTGGTGTGCGTGCGTTCATGTGTGTATACATGCATGCATGTGTGTTGGGTGTGCATGCATGTGTGTACGTACATATGCATGTTTGTGTGTATGTGTGTTTGTACAAATGTAGTGTGACCAAATGTAGTGTGACCAAATGTAGTGTGACCAAATGTAGTGTGACCAAATGTTGTGTGACCAAATGTAGTGTGACCAAATGTAGTGTGACCAAATGTAGTGTGACCAAATGTTGTGTGACCAAAGGTTGTGTGACCAAAGGTTGTGTGACCATAGGTAGTGTGACCAAAGGTTGTGTGACCAAAGGTTGTGTGACCAAATGTTGTGTGACCAAATGTAGTGTGACCAAATGTAGTGTGACCAAATGTAGTGTGACCAAATGTAGTGTGACCAAATGTTGTGTGACCAAATGTTGTGTGACCAAATGTAGTGTGATCAAATGTTGTGTGACCACACATTGCATGACTAAATGTCCTGTGACCAAATGTATGACCAGATATTGTGTGATCTAATTTTGTGTGACCAAATATAATGTGACCAAATGTCACGTGACCAATTGTCCCCCCCATTGCCAGGTGGTCGTAGGAGACAAGGTGATCCTGAGTCCTGTCATTGCTGGGCAGCAGCTGCGTGTTAGTGAGTTGAGTCTCGTTGACGAACAGGACTGCAAGGAGGTACGAGTCACTGTACGACTAGGTTTCTCTCATATTGAACATATTTAACAAGATTTCACCAGGTTTTATGCAATATATAAAGATTTAAAGTGAAGCTGGAGTCAGTTGTGTTGGATGTGAAAAATGTGAAGTTGTTGAACACCAAAAGGCATTTCGGTTAAATCGGCCCACCTCGCAATATTGCCAATCAAGCTTGTTTTGAAACTAGATGTTTTGTTTATGATTTGAAAAATTTGCAGCATGAAATTTTCAAATTGCGAACACTGTTACAGGCTTACTGAGCACAACTTGGCGGGTTGTATACCTTCAATATATTCACTGTTACAGGCTTACTGAGCACAACTCGGCAGGCAGTGTATACCTTCAATATATACGTTCTTGTCTTAAGAACATATTAGTTAGAATAAAAATAACACTGTTACATGCTTACTGAACACAACTGTGTGGGCAGTATGCCTTCAATATATTCATTTTTGTCTTAAGGACATATTAGGATAAAAATTACAATCTTACAGGCTTACTGAGCACGACTTGGCGGGCTGTATACCTTCAATATATTCATTCTTGTCTTAAGGACATATTAAAAAATGAGGAACAGACTGCCTGGTTTTAAGACAATTTAACACAGTTTAGCAAGATTTAACAACATTTCACAAGATTGTCATCCAAAGTAAAACCCATATTGCATGTATACATATCAGTTTAGTTATTCTCCTTTGTATTTGATCATGTCACTGTCAATGCTAAGCATCCGTTTTCTAAAACCATAAACATGCCTGCGCAGGAAGGCATCAAGTATGTTGAGAGCATTAGTGACAAACATGCTACTTGCACTCAGGCCCTTAGTCAGAAACAATGTTTTACCAGTCTTGAATGAATCAGAAATGTGCCTGTTAGCACGCAGACAGCTGGCATGGAAGCCTTTCATGTCAATCACAGCCATTATTGACCAGTTTAATTTTTTTATTGACAAACTTGCATCATTTGAACCATTTATTTAATTAATACTAATCCATTTGATTTGTTTCACTGCCAGTTGTGCCAATGATAGTCATTGATGTGGGCTTCTAAACTTGGAACTATTAGTTAATCTAGTGGCCCCCTCTAAATTCCACCAGTCTTATCAGTTGTAATTAACTGTCTTGGCCAGTCATCTGCCAGTCTTCAAGACTGGCAGATGGGTCTCTGACTAGGCCCCTGCTTGCACTGTCCCATCGATGGTATCCTAAGATCTGTAATTGCATATTGTAGACAACCTTAAGTTTTAAATAGATACCCTTGTTAAAATTTACCGTTGTAAAAATTTACCTGTATAAAATTAGCATGCCTGTCCTCAGGAAGACCTTCTAACATTTCAAACTACAATAATAATACACTGTCATTCACAGGTAAATGTTGCCAGCAGCAGTATAAACACGTGTTGGAAGATCACCCTGTTCTTGTCACATGACGAGAATCGAGATGACATCTTGAAAGGGGTAAGTTGCACAAAATGACAAAACAATGATGCACCATGCCATCGACACATCACAAGCGACGATGTCACCTGGTGCATACGTGTACTACTACGAATGACCCTCTAGAGGGTATTTGTAGAACTACATGGAACCCCTGGCGGATTGTCAGGACTGTGTTTCCGCCATGATGTACGCGCCAAACTGTGTTACCGGGAAACTATCTTTTATGAAACGCACATTAAGGACGCTTGCGGCACGTGATAGATTGTATAATATGAGAGGTGATGTTTTCTTTGCTTTGCCTAAAAAGCTACATTTCCTGGAGCACGTATTTCTGGCTTATATCCAGTTGAAGAACATTTTCTTTAGTGGTAGCAACATGTATAATACACAGCCGGACTTTTAAGTAAAATATGACAGAAAAAAATGCGTATTATACACAGAAAATTATGGTATTGAATATTTCAACATCTAAATATTTATAGTCAGACATGATATCTGTACATCTAAACTTCATTTTCAGGCTGTGTGAAACCTTCACAGATAGAATGGAATTAGATGAATGTTGTGTACTGTAATGTGATTAACATTGAATGAAAGCAGTGAAGCCTTAAAGACTTAGACAAAATTCCTGTCATTGGGTAGCTGTTTCCAGTTAAATACTTCTTGTTGATATCGACCTTAGAGCAACCCATTGTACTGTGTATTAGTTCAGGCCATGATCCTTCTTGTGTTTAATTTTAAGCTAGGAAGTCCACATTGAAAATGTCGTTCACCAGCTTAGCCGTAGAATATACCTTTATGCAGAGCAGCAAAGAAAGTCCAGTGTAGATTGAAATAGGCCAACTTAATGACATTTACTTTTATTAACTAACAAAGATTATGTATCCACTAATAAAATCACATATTCACCGCAAGCATGCCGGTCCCAACGGTACTGCTACAAACATGTTTGTTTGTTCTTCTCACTAGTGATAGTGCTAAGTACTATTAAGTCTTCATATGAAGATCTGTATAATGAGCAAAATAAAAGGTAAGTTCTTATATAGCGCATTATCCAGTCCTCAGGATTCTTTAGCACTTTACACTTTACTCCCTGGCAGAACTGCTCAATCAAACACCATCTCGACTTCTCCAGAAAGCATCCAGCCACACTGCAATTAATTCGCGAAGACTATTCGTACACAAATATACACCACTGTCTATAGCCAGGTACTCATTCATACAGCTGAGTGAACTGGAGCAACGTATAGTGACCGAACTTGCCCAAGGTTCGACAGGTTGGTTGAGTGTCCGAAGCTCTAGCCACTGCACCATGGTGCCACACTAAGTGATACAGCTTGCAGCAGGTTTGAGAACTATTTGTACATTCACATTAGGCTCACAACTGAAATCACAATTGAAGACAGTACCCTTAATTACGAGTTTCTCATCAATGTTGGTCACGCTGTTAGAGTACTAACCAGTCTCAATCAAGATAACTTATATCTGAATCTTACTTCCTTACGTTAGAGGAGGCTACTCTGAAATAAACCCTTAGCAGAATATCCTAGTAGAGCTTTATTGAGTAATTATCCAGATCGAGATCTTTTGCTTGAACAAACTGAATCAAATGGGAATGGACCTTTGATAAAAAAAAACATTGAATTGGCCTATCCATCATGTGACCTGTTGCCTAGCAACATGTCCAACGTGGATGCTGAACACGTGGAGTTATTTTAAAATTGTACCCCCAAATGTTTTTCTTTATGACAAAAATATAAGGCAAAGTTGTTGATGCAAGAACTGAATGTGGAAAAGATTTTAATTTATGAGATGTCATGCTGCATGAGTAATGTAATGCACATATATTACTGATGGAAACATTGCTGGCCAGGCAAAGCTTCATGGATGTCACACATATAATTAAATATTGATTGTGATGTAGGCAAATGGATCCATCATTTGGACTTTATGGCAATGAATGTGGGGTAGTGGTCGATTGGAGAATCCAGGGTTCGAAATCGTGGTGCTGACAGATCGGTAGTTCTGTACCGGTATCAGCTGCTATGTCGAAATTTTGTTAGTTTTGTTCACTCTATGTTACCTGTGTCTTTCAGAAGAGACAATGTAAGCCTTGATCCCTTCTATATGGTGTTTATATCAGGGGAAGTAAAAGATCCCATGCAGGGAAATGGAAAAATGTGTCGTGGACTTGCTGTGCTGAGATATCATTCTCTAAACACCGTCAGCACTAATGCCAGAATAATCGACTAAATGATTGTGGGCAGCTACGGAAATAAGAAGAATGAATAAATAAATGAAATTTTATTTCAACAACAACAGACATAATAAAGTAGCTAATTATTAAATTATAGATGTATACAGTTGTCGAAAAGGGCAAGAAGAAGTGGAACACTTATAATTACTTGTCCTGTTACACGTAAAAACATCCGTAATATTGTATAACACGGTACAAATTTATACATGTGACATCACCTAGACATAGGACATAATTATCACGTCCAAGTCAAGGGCAGGCCATTAGTAAGAAGAAGAGTTAAAGTAATAATATAATCCTAACACCAGTCTTTTTTTCAAAAATACCTACTTGTTAAATACGTAACTATTAAATAATTTTGTTGTATTTGTTTGACTCTGTGGTTGCAGGGAGATGTGGTGCGACTGTTCCATGCAGAACAGCTGAAATACCTCACCGAAGACGAATACAAGGAGAAACGATATGTGTTCCTACGCAAGACCGATCGTATCAACCCGTTCACAGCCACCAGCTCCAAGGCACTCTGGGAAGTCGAGGTAGTTACCGCATTGATTATCTGCTTCCCCGAGGTGTCGTCTGTTCTCCATTTTCTTAACAGAATTACCCCCAGGTAACAGAAGTTAAATCTAGATTAATTGTTCACTGCAGATTTCTAGATTATCTAAGCAGGGTCTTAAATTCTGATTATACCATGTAACTGGTTATGTGTTGTGGTTCATAAAGAAACTTGTGAATTAGACTGCTAAACTCCTTTATCAGCCTTCATAAATGTTCATATTTTTTAAATCAGGATTTTTAATGTACAAAATGAATATGTTACTTCACAGATTCAAGTAAGTTTTATACGTTACGTCAAAATTGAAAGAAAGTCATAGGAAATGTTGACAAACTTTTAATGAAATGCTCTAAACCTTAAAAGTAATTATGTGTTGCCAATACAGGGAATGACATAGTTTCTGCCTGTTGTAGGTGGTGCTTGATGATCCATATCGGAGTGGCCCTGGACACTGGAACAGTCTCTTCCGGTTCCGACATCTCACCACCGGGCAGTACCTGGCCATAGAGGTAGGTCTAGACAGAACCTGGCCATAGAGGTAGGTCTAGACAGTACCTGGCCATAGAGGTAGGTGTAGACAGAACCTGGCCATAGAGGTAGGTCTAGACAGAACCTGGCCATAGAGGTAGGTCTAGACGGTACCTGGCCATAGAGGTAGGTCTAGACAGAACCTGGCCATAGAGGTAGGTCTAGACAGTACCTGACCATAGAGGTAGGTCTAGACAGTACCTGGCCATAGAGGTAGGTCTAGACAGAACCTGGCCATAGAGGTAGGTCTAGACAGTACCTGACCATAGAGGTAGGTCTAGACAGTACCTGGCCATAGAGGTAGGTCTAGACAGAACCTGGCCATAGAGGTAGGTCTAGACAGTACCTGGCCATAGAGGTAGGTCTAGACAGTACCTGGCCATAGAGGTAGGTCTAGACAGAACCTGGCCATAGAGGTAGGTCTAGACAGAACCTGGCCATAGAGGTAGGTCTAGACAGTACCTGGCCATAGAGGTAGGTCTAGACAGAACCTGGCCATAGAGGTAGGTCTAGACAGAACCTGGCCATAGAGGTAGGTCTAGACAGAACCTGGCCATAGAGGTAGGTCTAGACAGAACCTGGCCATAGAGGTAGGTCTAGACAGTACCTGGCCATAGAGGTAGGTCTAGACAGTACCTGGCCATAGAGGTAGGTCTAGACAGTACCTGGCCATAGAGGTAGGTCTAGACAGAATCTGGCCATAGAGGTAGGTCTAGACAGTACCTGGCCATAGAGGTAGGTCTAGACAGAACCTGGCCATAGAGGTAGGTCTAGACAGAACCTGGCCATAGAGGTAGGTCTAGACAGTACCTGGCCATAGAGGTAGGTCTAGACAGAACCTGGCCATAGAGGTAGGTCTAGACAGTACCTGGCCATAGAGGTAGGTCTAGACAGAACCTGGCCATAGAGGTAGGTCTAGACAGAACCTGGCCATAGAGGTAGGTCTAGACAGTACCTGGCCATAGAGGTAGGTCTAGACAGAACCTGGCCATAGAGGTAGGTCTAGACAGAACCTGGCCATAGAGGTAGGTCTAGACAGTACCTGGCCATAGAGGTAGGTCTAGACAGAACCTGGCCATAGAGGTAGGTCTAGACAGAACCTGGCCATAGAGGTAGGTCTAGACAGTACCTGGCCATAGAGGTAGGTCTAGACAGAACCTGGCCATAGAGGTAGGTCTAGACAGAACCTGGCCATAGAGGTAGGTCTAGACAGAACCTGGCCATAGAGGTAGGTCTAGACAGTACCTGGCCATAGAGGTAGGTCTAGACAGTACCTGGCCATAGAGGTAGGTCTAGACAGTACCTGGCCATAGAGGTAGGTCTAGACAGAACCTGGCCATAGAGGTAGGTCTAGACAGTACCTGGCCATAGAGGTAGGTCTAGACAGAACCTGGCCATAGAGGTAGGTCTAGACAGTACCTGGCCATAGAGGTAGGTCTAGACAGAACCTGGCCATAGAGGTAGGTCTAGACAGTACCTGGCCATAGAGGTAGGTCTAGACAGAACCTGGCCATAGAGGTAGGTCTAGACAGAACCTGGCCATAGAGGTAGGTCTAGACAGTACCTGGCCATAGAGGTAGGTCTAGACAGAACCTGGCCATAGAGGTAGGTCTAGACAGAACCTGGCCATAGAGGTAGGTCTAGACAGTACCTGGCCATAGAGGTAGGTCTAGACAGAACCTGGCCATAGAGGTAGGTCTAGACAGAACCTGGCCATAGAGGTAGGTCTAGACAGTACCTGGCCATAGAGGTAGGTCTAGACAGAACCTGGCCATAGAGGTAGGTCTAGACAGAACCTGGCCATAGAGGTAGGTCTAGACAGTACCTGGCCATAGAGGTAGGTCTAGACAGAACCTGGCCATAGAGGTAGGTCTAGACAGTACCTGGCCATAGAGGTAGGTCTAGACAGAACCTGGCCATAGAGGTAGGTCTAGACAGAACCTGGGCAGAGAAGTAGGTGTAGACAGTACCTGGCCATAGAGGTAGGTCTAGACAGTACATGGCCATAGAGGTAGGTCTAGACAGTACCTGGCCATAGAGGTAGGTCTAGACAGAACCTGGCCATAGAGGTAGGTCTAGACAGAACCTGGGCAGAGAAGTAGGTGTAGACAGTACCTGGCCATAGAGGTAGGTCTAGACAGTACATGGCCATAGAGGTAGGTCTAGACAGTACCTGGCCATAGAGGTAGGTCTAGACAGTACCTGGCCATAGAGGTAGGTCTAGACAGTACCTGGCCATAGAGGTAGGTCTAGACAGTACCTGGGCATAGAAGTAGGCCCAGACAGTTTCTACATGCACACATGCACACATGCACACATGCACACATGCACACATGCACACATGCACACATGCACACATGCACACATGCACACATGCACACATGCACACATGAGGCTCTTAGCCAGAACTATTTGTTGCCAGTCTTGAATTAATCAAAAGTGCCTTTTAGCACATAAAAGGCTTGCAACGAAGCTATTCAGGTCAATCACAGCCATTTTTGGCCAGTTTAGTTTTTTCAATGACAAACCAATGTCATTTGAGCCAATTGTGTAATTACTACTGATCCATTTGATTTGTTTCACTACCACTTGTGCTAGTTATACTTATTAATGTAGGCTCCTAGACTTGGAACTATTAGTTGATCTAGTGACAATCTCATTCCCTCTAAATTCCACCAGTCTTATCAGTTGTAATTACCTGTCTTGGCCTTAAAGATGGGCAGATTGGTCTCTGGCTAAGTCCCTGGTGCACACGCATGCACGCACACACTCATGCTAGTTTGATTCTAGTAAGATGACATTTTCTCACATTCTTTCATCTTCTAGAGAGATATGGATAAGACTGAGGATGCAATGAGGGCTAAGTTGCGGGGTGACCCCACCAGCCCTGTGTATTCCCTTGTGACCATGCCTGACATAGACGACATTGCCTCCATCTTTGAGTTTGACCCAACAACGATTACCAGAAGTGACTCTATCGTGCCCAGGTATGTGCTTCCACTTCCAAGTTCTGCCTGATTACTATCACTTCATCAGGTTTCTAATATTAACTATATATTTGCCCAAGCAAATATTTGCTCTGATTTTTTGTATTACACAAATGTGCATTTTTACAAATTCATTGCAATGGTAGCAACGTTTTGTGTTAAGAGGAGCCAATCCCTCCATTTGTTTGAAATGTAATTTGTTTTAAATTAATTATGGTTTTGAGTACTATATTTTTAGTAATATAATTAAGATACATCATTGTTTGCATTTGTATGTATATGCTGTTGGGTCATTTATGCTTGTAGTTTTTTGTTTTGTTTTCGGGTTAAAAATAGATTGTTTTGTTTTTGCCAATGAAACTTAAAAAACCTTGGAAGTGTACTTGGTAAGTTTTTTGTTTCAAAGTACTTTGCTAAATGCAGATCTTCCTTTGTACGACTCCGCCACATGTGTACAAAGTCGTGGGTGCACAGCATGGCAGTCCTCATAGACAAGGCAGAAGACAAGCCAGAAGAGAAGCCAGTCATGCTCAAGGTAAACAACACCTGAAATGTTGCTCACATTTCTATAAGAACATACCTTTACTTTTACTTTTGTTATTGTACAGGTGGGGTCATGTTGCATAGGTGGGATCATGTTGTTGTACAGGTGATGTCATATTGTACAGGTGTGGTCATGTCATTGTACAGGTGGGGTCATGTCATTGTACAGGTGGCTCATGTTGTATAAGTTGGGTCGTGTACACGTGAGGTCATGTTGTACAGGTGAGGTCGTGTTGTACAGGTGAGGTCGTGTTGTACAGGTGAGGTCGTGTTGTACAGGTGAGGTCGTGTTGTACAGGTGAGGTCGTGTTGTACAGGTGAGGTCGTGTTGTACAGGTGAGGTCGTGTTGTACAGGTGAGGTCGTGTTGTACAGGTGAGGTCGTGTTGTACAGGTGAGGTCGTATTGTACAGGTGAGGTCATGTTGTGCAGGTGAAGTAATGTTGTACAGGTTGGGTAATGTTGTACAGATGAGATCATGTTGTACAGGTAAGGTCGTGTTGTACAGGTTGGGGTCGTGTTGTACAGGTGGGGTGTGCATTGATCAAGGAGGACACGGAGGCCTTCAAGGTGATGCATGTGGACCCCCAGGAGGTGCGCGACTTGGACTTTGCTAGCGATGCCGGCGACATCCTCACGTCTAGTGCCACAAAGCTGAGGGAGTGGACCAGCAACTACACTGAGAAGAACAAGACTCACCTCAGGTAGATGTCTCCCTTCAGTCTGATCTCTGTACCAATGAGAGTCAGAGATCACACATAATCTGTTTTGTTTCATACAGTAAAACAAGATTAATGGCATGTCAGTTGGTTCCGGATTCAGTCAGGTGTATATTGATTGGGAAGGACAGTTACCTGTCTAAATCCTGTTTTGGCTAAACAGAGCTGTCAACAACCTCATGGTATCCTCATCAACGTTGAAGTATGCTGCTCTTGGTAGTCATGTGACATTGTTGGTTGTCATCAGATGGCAGCAGTTCTAAGAATATTTCAGCAAGATCCCTATCCCACTGGGGCAGGTGAAATTGAGAAAACTTTAAATCTAAGAACCACCCTAATGGGGTGGCTAGAATGAATACAGAAGTTCAGTCCCATACATGCAACATAGATATGCTTGGACATATAGACAGACGGGCGGGCGGGCGGGCGGGCGGGCGGGCGGGCGGGCGGGCAGGCAGGCAGACAGACCCACGCTGTGTTTGATAATATCTATTGTCCCTTCAGATGCCTCATTGAGCTGCTGTCCAACCTGATCTACTTCCTGGCAGACAAGGAGTTTGTTGGGGGAGACCCTCTCAAAGTGGACATAGAGCATCCAAATAGGAAGAGACAGAAACTGCTGAGGGAACAGTACATCCTCAAGAAGGTGGGTTGTCTTGATTTGATTACAAGTTCTTGATTAATAATTAAAACTACCTTGTACCCAGCCATGGATCAACAAACCAACGGTGGAAGTTATCACCATTAAAGTATTTTGACTTCTGGCACCACCTGGGGAATGGTTGACCACTAATTTGTTTCACTGAATAAGTAAATAACTTTAAATTATGACTGTTGTGTTTTTTAATGAATCACCAGTTGGTAGATGAGAGGTCAAAGATCGAAGGAAGTGAATGAATATAAAGAGGAGAGTTGATCATAGCACCTGGGAGGAGATACAGTTACAGTGCCCCACAATTAGCATATTAATGTATAAATAACATTTCTACAACACGTAAATCTTCAGAACCCAAGCTCAGAGGCATAACAAATTAAAACTGCTAACTTAAGCATGAAAACATGAACAAGGACTCATGTTCCGCCCCCTTCTGTTGTTACTGTCTCTGACTGAGTCGTCTTGTTGTAGATGTTCCGCCTCCTTCTGTTGTTGCTGTCTCTAACCGAGTCGTCTTGTTGTAGATGTTCCGCCTCCTTCTGTTGTTGCTGTCTCTGACTGAGTCGTCTTGTTGTAGATGTTCCGCCTCCTTCTGTTGTTGCTGTCTCTGACTGAGTCGTCTTGTTGTAGGTGTTCCGCCTCCTTCTGTTGTTGCTGTCTCTGACTGAGTCGTATTGTTGTAGATGTTCCTCCTCCTTCTGTTGTTGCTGTCTCTGACTGAGTCTTCTTGTTGTAGATGTTCCGCCTCCTTCTGTTGTTGCTGTCTCTTGACTGAGTCGTCTTGTTGTAGATGTTCCGCCTCCTTCTGTTGTTGCTGTCTCTTGACTGACTCGTCTTGTTGTAGATGTTCCGCCTCCTTCTGTTGTTGCTGTCTCTTGACTGAGTCGTCTTGTTGTAGATGTTCCGCCTCCTTCTGTTGTTGCTCTCTCTGACTGAGTCGTCTTGTTGTAGGTGTTCCGCCTCTTTCTGTTGTTGCTGTCTCTGACTGAGTCGTCTTGTTGTAGGTGTTCCGCTTCCTTCTGTTGTTGCTGTCTCTGACTGAGTCGTCTTGTTGTAGGTGTTCCGCCTCCTTCTGTTGTTACTGTCTCTGACTGAGTCGTCTTGTTGTAGATGTTCCGCCTCCTTCTGTTGTTGCTGTCTCTAACCGAGTCGTCTTGTTGTAGATGTTCCGCCTCCTTCTGTTGTTGCTGTCTCTGACTGAGTCGTCTTGTTGTAGGTGTTCCGCCTCCTTCTGTTGTTGCTGTCTCTGACTGAGTCGTATTGTTGTAGATGTTCCTCCTCCTTCTGTTGTTGCTGTCTCTGACTGAGTCTTCTTGTTGTAGATGTTCCGCCTCCTGTTGTTGCTGTCTCTTGACTGAGTCGTCTTGTTGTAGATGTTCCGCCTCCTTCTGTTGTTGCTGTCTCTTGACTGACTCGTCTTGTTGTAGATGTTCCGCCTCCTTCTGTTGTTGCTGTCTCTTGACTGAGTCGTCTTGTTGTAGATGTTCCGCCTCCTTCTGTTGTTGCTGTCTCTGACTGAGTCGTCTTGTTGTAGGTGTTCCGCCTCCTTCTGTTGTTGCTGTCTCTGACTGAGTCGTATTGTTGTAGATGTTCCTCCTCCTTCTGTTGTTGCTGTCTCTGACTGAGTCTTCTTGTTGTAGATGTTCCGCCTCCTGTTGTTGCTGTCTCTTGACTGAGTCGTCTTGTTGTAGATGTTCCGCCTCCTTCTGTTGTTGCTGTCTCTTGACTGACTCGTCTTGTTGTAGATGTTCCGCCTCCTTCTGTTGTTGCTGTCTCTTGACTGAGTCGTCTTGTTGTAGATGTTCCGCCTCCTTCTGTTGTTGCTCTCTCTGACTGAGTCGTCTTGTTGTAGGTGTTCCGCCTCTTTCTGTTGTTGCTGTCTCTGACTGAGTCGTCTTGTTGTAGGTGTTCCGCCTCCTTCTGTTGTTGCTGTCTCTGACTGAGTCGTCTTGTTGTAGGTGTTCCGCCTCCTTCTGTTGTTACTGTCTCTGACTGAGTCGTCTTGTTGTAGATGTTCCTCCTCCTTCTGTTGTTGCTGTCTCTGACTGAGTCGTCTTGTTGTAGATGTTCCGCCTCCTTCTGTTGTTACTGTCTCTGACTGAGTCGTCTTGTTGTAGATGTTCCTCCTTCTTCTGTTGTTGCTGTCTCTGACTGAGTCGTCTTGTAGATGTTCTGCCTCCTGTTGTTGCTGTCTCTTGACTGAGTCATCTTGTTGTAGATGTTCCGCCTCCTTCTGTTGTTGCTGTCTCTGACTGAGTCGTCTTGTTGTAGGTGTTCCGCCTCCTTCTGTTGTTGCTGTCTCTGACTGAGTCGTCTTGTTGTAGATGTTCCTCCTCCTTCTGTTGTTGCTGTCTCTGACTGAGTCGTCTTGTTGTAGGTGTTCTGCCTCCTTCTGTTGTTGCTGTCTCTGACTGAGTCGTCTTGTTGTAGGTGTTCCGCCTCCTTCTGTTGTTGCTGTCTCTGACTGAGTCGTCTTGTTGTAGATGTTCCTCCTCCTTCTGTTGTTGCTGTCTCTGACTGAGTCGTCTTGTTGTAGATGTTCCGCCTCCTTCTGTTGTTGCTGTCTCTGATTGAGTCGTCTTGTTGTAGATGTTCCGCCTCCTTCTGTTGTTGCTGTCTCTTGACTGAGTCGTCTTGTTGTAGATGTTCCACCTCCTTCTGTTGTTGCTGTCTCTTGACTGAGTCGTCTTGTTGTAGGTGTTCTGCCTCCTTCTGTTGTTGCTGTCTCTGACTGAGTCATCTTGTTGTAGGTGTTCCGCCTCCTTCTGTTTTTGCTGTCTCTGACTGAGTCGTCTTGTTGTAGGTGTTCCGCCTCCTTCTGTTTTTGCTGTCTCTGACTGAGTCGTCTTGTTGTAGGTGTTCCGCCTCCTTCTGTTGTTGCTGTCTCTGACTGAGTCGTCTTGTTGTTGGTGTTCCGCTTCCTGTTGTTGCTGTCTCTGACTGAGTCGTCTTGTTGTAGATGTTCCGCCTCCTTCTGTTGTTGCTGTCTCTGACTGAGTCGTCATGTTGTAGATGTTCCGCCTCCTTCTGTTGTTGCTGTCTCTGACTGAGTCGTCTTGTTGTTGGTGTTCCGCCTCCTTCTGTTGTTGCTGTCTCTGACTGAGTCATCATGTTGTAGATGTTCTTCCTCCTTCTGTTGTTGCTGTCTCTGACTGAGTCATCTTGTTGTAGATGTTCCTCCTCCTTCTGTTGTTGCTGTCTCTGACTGAGTCGTCTTGTTGTAGGTGTTCTGCCTCCTTCTGTTGTTGCTGTCTCTGACTGAGTCATCTTGTTGTAGGTGTTCCGCCTCCTTCTGTTGTTGCTGTCTCTGACTGAGTCATCATGTTGTAGATGTTCTTCCTCCTTCTGTTGTTGCTGTCTCTGACTGAGTCATCTTGTTGTAGATGTTCCTCCTCCTTCTGTTGTTGCTGTCTCTGACTGAGTCGTCATGTTGTTGATGTTCCGCCTCCTGTTGTTGCTGTCTCTGACTGAGTCGTCATGTTGTAGATGTTCCGCCTCCTTCTGTTGTTGCTGTCTCTGACTGAGTCGTCTTGTTGTTGGTGTTCCGCCTCCTTCTGTTGTTGCTGTCTCTGACTGAGTCATCATGTTGTAGATGTTCTTCCTCCTTCTGTTGTTGCTGTCTCTGACTGAGTCATCTTGTTGTAGATGTTCCTCCTCCTTCTGTTGTTGCTGTCTCTGACTGAGTCGTCATGTTGTAGATGTTCCGCCTCCTTCTGTTGTTGCTGTCTCTGACTGAGTCTTCTTGTTGTAGATGTTCCGCCTCCTTCTGTTGTTGCTGTGTCTGACTGAGTCGTCATGTTGTAGATGTTCCGCCTCCTTCTGTTGTTGCTGCCTCTGACTGAGTCGTCATGTTGTAGGTGTTCCGCCTCCTTCTGTTGTTGCTGCCTCTGACTGAGTCGTCATGTTGTAGGTGTTCCGCCTCCTACAGGCTCCGTTCAGAGACACTCCCGGCATGCCACACATGTGCATGGGGGACCTCGCCAGTCAGCGTCATGTCCAGCTACGTCAGGTCTTCCGACTGTGTTACCGCATACAGAAGGCACTGCAACAGAACTACAGAAAGAACCAGGTCTCTCACTTCATTCTGTCTATTTTGTGCATTAATTACTGTGTGGCTGAATGCTTCCCAGATAAGTTGACATAGTTTATTAGATTACTGAACATTTTTCAGGATAGTTCTTTTTCAATTTAAAACATTTTATTTTGGCATATCCAAACAGTATTTTTATCTGGTAAAAGCTTTCATCAGATGTTGCAGATTGACTTCTTCATCAACATCAATAAGTTTGCCCTTAAACACCACTCAACAAGTTGAGATGGTGTTCAAATGAACAGGTCTGCGAGGGAGTAAAGTGTAAAGTACTTTGAGCATTCATAGGGACTGGATATAGGCGCTATATAAAACCTTTCCTTATTTAGAAGCTCAAAGAAAATAATTTAATTTTTTTATTTTCTAACCTAAAATGACACTTAATTTTTAATAAACATATTTTGCATCTGATCTATTAGTATGTGATCTTACGATTGCAAAGATAAAGTATAAAATTATTATTTTCTAAATTGCCTTGCATGTTTTCTTCGTTATTAACGTTTAAGTAATCCTATACAAATATTAATAATAGAATAGTCATCACGGCGACTTTATTAATTAGTACTTATTACTAGTAATAAGTACATTATCAAGTTCATATCATTCATGCTAAAGTGACATGTTCCTTGTTTGTAGGAGTACAATGCCAGGCACCTACTACTCATGCTAAAGTAACAAATTATACCTTGTTGTTTGTAGTACATTGCCAAGTACCTGCCATTCATGCAGAAGTAACAAATTGTTCCTTGTCTGTGTGAATACACTGCCAAGTACCTGCCATTCATGCAGAAGTAACATATTGTTCCTTGTCTGTATGAGTATATTGCCAAGTACCTCCCATTCATGCAAAAGTAACACATTGTTCCATGTCTGTATGAGTACATTGCCAAGTACCTGCCATTCATGCAGAAGTAACAAATTGTTCCTTGTCTGTATGAGTATATTGCCAAGTACCTGCCATTCATGCTAAATTAACACATTATTCCTTGTAGGAGTACATTGCCAAGTACCTACCATTCATGCACAACTAACAAATTGTTCATTGTCTATAGGAGTACATTGCCAAGTACCTGCCCTTCATGCAGACGCAGATAGGCTACGACGTGCTGGCAGAAGACACAATCACTGGCTTACTTCACAACAACCGCAAGCTGCTGGAACAACACATCAAGACGTCTGAGATTGATACGTTCATCTCCCTTGTTCGCAAGAACAGGAAGCAAGATCCCAGGTACGTCCCCATTTTAGAAATATTTTCACCTTAGCTGGCAGCTCTGGAGTGAGTTTACCTGATTTGAACAGGATTCATGCAGACCCCCATTGGAAATTTAATAACTCCTCAGGATTTTCATGAGTTCAATGGGATGATTTGTTAAAACTGTGTAAATTCAAGGTGGTTCCATATGTATGTGTATTTCCCATGGGGAACTAAGTCCCACTGGATTTCAACATGTCTGTATATTTCCTATGGTATGTACTTCTTTCAAAAAAGTCTTGCACGTTTAGGCAGTCAGTATGTTAGAGTAGGTATAACTTAATTTTATGATAGAAGCAATGAAAATCATTCTCATGTCATGACCCTGTTGTGGTCATTCTCATCCCATGACCTTGTTGTGGTCATTGTTATGCCATGACCCTGTTGTGGTCATTCTCTGTCATGACCCTGTTGTGGTCATTCTCATCCCATAACCCTGTTGTGGTCATTCTCATCCCATGACCCTGTTATGGTCATTCTCTGTCATGACCCTTTGTGGTCATTCTCATCCCATGACCCTGTTGTAGTCATTCTCATCCCATGACCCTGTTGTAGTCATTCTCTGTCATGACCCTGTTGTGGTCATTCTCATCCCATGACCCTGTTGTGGTCATTCTCATGTCACGATCCTGTTGTGGTCATATTCATGCCATGACCCTGTTGTGGTCATCGGAGCGAAGTGGATCAGTGGCTACAGAGCATCTGGACTCTCGACCGAGATAATACGGGTTTGAATCCTGTGCTGCTGAGAGAAGACGGGTTTGAATCCTGTGCTGCCGAGAGAAGACGGGTTTGAATCCTGTGCTGCCGAGAGAAGACGGGTTTGAATCCTGTGCTGCTGAGAGAACACGGGTTTGAATCCTGTGCTGCCGAGAGAACATGGGTTTGAATCCTGTGCTGCCGAGAGAAGACGGATTTGAATCCTGTGCTACTGAGAGAAGACGGATTTGAATCCTGTGCTACTGAGAGAACACAGGTTTGAATCCTATGCTACTGAGAGAACACTGGTTTGAATCCTGTGCTACTGAGAGAAGACGGATTTGAATCCTGTGCTACTGAGAGAAGACGGGTTTGAATCCTATGCTGCTGAGAGAACACGGGTTTGAATCCTGTGCTACGGAGAGAACACGGGTTTGAATCCTGTGCTACTGAGAGAACACGGGTTTGAATCCTATGCTGCTGAGAGAACACGGGTTTGAATCCTGTGCTACGGAGAGAAGACGGGTTTGAATCCTGTGCTACTGAGAGAACACGGGTTTGAATCCTGTGCTACTGAGAGAACACGGGTTTGAATCCTGTGCTGCCGTGAAGAACCTTGGGCAAGTTCATTCACTTCACATTGCTCCAGCTCACTCAGCGGTATGAATGAGTACCTGGTTGTAGACTGTGGTGGATATTTGTTTACAAACAGTCTTTGGGCATTAATTGCAGCATGGTTGGATGCTTCCCAGAGAAGTTGAGATGGTGTTCGATTGAACAGGTCTGCCAGGGAGTAAAGTGTAAAGGGCTTTGAGCAGTCCTGGGGACTGGATACTGCGCTATATAAGAACAGGTCTGCCAGGGAGTAAAGTGTAAAGTGCTTTGAGCAGTCCTGGGGACTGGATGCTGCGCTATATAAGAACAGGTCTGCCAGGGAGTAAAAGTGTAAAGAGCTTTGAGCAGTCGTGAGGACTGGATGCTGCGCTATATAAGAACAGGTCTGCCAGGGAGTAAAAGTGTAAAGAGCTTTGAGCAGTCCTGGGGACTGGATGCTGCGCTATATAAGAACAGGTCTGCCAGGGAGTAAAAGTGTAAAGAGCTTTGAGCAGTCGTGAGGACTGGATGCTGCGCTATATAAGAACAGGTCTGCCAGGGAGTAAAAGTGTAAAGAGCTTTGAGCAGTCCTGGGGACTGGATGCTGCGCTATATAAGAACAGGTCTGCCAGGGAGTAAAAGTGTAAAGAGCTTTGAGCAGTCCTGGGGACTGGATACTGCGCTATATAAGAACAGGTCTGCCAGGGAGTAAAGTGTAAAGAGCTTTGAGCAGTCCTGGGGACTGGATGCTGCGCTATATAAGAACAGGTCTGCCAGGGAGTAAAGTGTAAAGGGCTTTGAGCAGTCGTGAGGACTGGATACTGCACTATATAAGAACAGGTCTGCCAGGGAGTAAAGTGTAAAGAGCTTTGAGCAGTCGTGAGGACTGGATACTGCGCTATATAAGAACAGGTCTGCCAGGGAGTAAAGTGTAAAGAGCTTTGAGCAGTCGTGAGGACTGGATACTGCGCTATATAAGAACAGGTCTGCCAGGGAGTGAAGTGTAAAGAGCTTTGAGCAGTCGTGAGGACTGGATACTGCGCTATATAAGAACAGGTCTGCCAGGGAGTAAAGTGTAAAGAGCTTTGAGCAGTCCTGAGGACTGGATACTGCGCTATATAAGAACAAGTCTGCCAGGGAGTAAAGTGTAAAGAGCTTTGAGCAGTCATGAGGACTGGATGCTGTGCTATATAGGAACAGGTCTGCCAGGGAGTAAAGTGTAAAGAGCTTTGAGCAGTCGTGAGGACTGGATACTGTACTATATAAGAACGGGTCTGCCAGGGAGTAAAGTGTAAAGAGCTTTGAGCAGTCGTGAGGACTGGATACTGCGCTATATAAGAACAGGTCTGCCAGGGAGTAAAGTGTAAAGAGCTTTGAGCAGTCGTGAGGACTGGATACTGTACTATATAAGAACGGGTCTGCCAGGGAGTAAAGTGTAAAGAGCTTTGAGCAGTCGTGAGGACTGGATACTGCGCTATATAAGAACAGGTCTGCCAGGGAGTAAAGTGTAAAGTGCTTTGAGCAGTCATGAGGACTGGATACTGCGCTATATAAGAACTTACCTTTACTTTTTTGTGGTCATTCTCATGCTATGCCCCTGTGTGCCAGCTGTCTCGACTACCTGGCTGACCTGTGCGTGTCCAACAAGAAGGCGATTCCCACAACCCAGGAGCTCATCTGTGACCGCGTGCTGCTCCGAGAGAACTCAGACATCCTCATCAAGACCAGGTAAGTAGTCTCGGTTCCCGCCAGACCATTCACTGGTCCTGGATCATTGGCATTGCTAAAGCTGTCATCTGTCTTTACTTAACATTTTCAAGTGCATGTTTGCTGGAACCAACTCCCCTCATTTTAAATCATCTGAAGCTGTAGCCCCCTTCAGTAAAATAACTCAAAACATTGTTTTCATCCCGTCGATGAGTCATCTCAATTTGTCTTCTGTCATTCTGTCCCTTTCAAAATCTCACTTTGTGCTGTCCTTTCATCTTAATTTTGGTCATCTTGTTCTCCTTCTACCACCCTCTTCTGTTTTCTGCGCCCTCTTTGACAGTCTGTGCTCACTCATCCCTATGGGGCAAAGTTGTTGAATGGTAAAGTGCAGAACCATCAGTTGAGTGGACTGAGATTTGATCCCTATTATTGACCATCGTTTCAACATTTGGGGAACATTCATTAATTTTTGTCGCCTGTGTCTTTTGGAAGAGGGCCTATAAGCCATTGGTCCCTACTATCTGGTGTCTATGCCAGCTAGGAGGAGTAACAGATACCACACAGGAGTATATATGTGTAACTAACACTAGAGAAGGAAAACTATGAAAAACATACCACTCCTATATTAGCTCTAGATAGGGCTGGTTGCAGTTAATTGTTACAAGTTAATCTGAATGTGTCTGGTCCATAAGCTTCAATATATATATATATATGTATCTATAAAATGCTTACAGTGTACTTAGCAAATATTTGAGACACAAACATATGTCAAAGTTTGCGTTCCAGTCATACTGTGGTGTACACCCATTTTCTGTAGTTTCTGGGTACCTACCAGTGACTGACAAGTGATTTATGCAGCCACATGTGAGAAAAAGAATACCAGAACACTGTAAAGTCTGATCATTTAAGTGGACCTTTTGATTTTTTTTTCATCACTAATTATTTAATCTGGTGTGACATTGTTAGAAATTAAATTACAATAATGGATACAACAGTCAAAGTTGGCCTTGGAGATCGCTGTCATAGTGTCAGACACTGCTAAAAAGGGGATGTACGCTAATTAAGGCGTGTACGCTTAATAAAACGAATACAGTATAGTTAAACCTTGTATTAAGGTCACCTCGTTAATACAGCCACCTTGCAGTTACGGTCACCCTAGGTCACCCAAATTATTTCCATATAGAATTATTACAGGAAATTAGTTGCACTAATATGGTTTCCTCACCATTCAAGTCACTGTTGCCCAGCCCCGAGGGTGACCTTAATAGAGAGGGTCCACTGCATATATAAAGATGTTATGTACGGTTACTGCATTTCCAGCCTGGTGAGAATAGATGTCTTTGAAGAGTCTGACAATGAGGAGGTGGACTTTGTGTATGTGGGTGAGGAGGGTGAGGAGGGTGAGGAGGGTGAGGAGGATGAGGAGGGTGAGGAGGGTGAGGAGGAGGGTGAGGATGGTGAGGAGGAAGGGGGAGCCAGGAAGGAGGTGGTGGTGCTCTACTGGGTTGATGACGTGAGGTACAGAAGCATCCAGGAGCTTGCTGTGAGTGCCAAGAACAATGAGCAAGACAGACAGATGCTGCAGTACTACAGGTGAGTCGTGGTTACAGCGAAAACAAATTATGTTGACTTACTACTTAGGCCTGTTTAATATTTTCCAAATTTCCTTGACATTATTTCTTTGTTTCTTGAAAACTGATGTTGACTTACTTAGGCGTGTCTGCTCGCTGGGAGCATAGGCCATCAACCATAGTCTTCCACTCTTGGCATGTCAGTTACGTTGAGTGCTGCTCCAAATTGTGACTATAGTCCTGGGTGGGGGTCAAGTACATTTGATTAAAAGTACAAATACATTAGGTCAAGTTCAAGTACTTGTCATTTCAGAAACGTCCAAGTTCAAATACATTAGTTCAAGTATAAGTCCAGGTACACTTCAGTCAAAATGATCAACAATAATATTATACAAGTGCCAGTTATTGACTATTAATAAAAATCTAGTACTGTAGATGTGACCAGGATGAGCAGTCAGTGTTGTGCTTCACAGAGGTGAAACAGTCGAGAAGTGTTATTTTGTATACTAATTACTCAAGTTATGTACTTGAAGTTTACTTGAAATGTACTTCGTATTTTTGACAAGTACAGTTGGCCAAGTACAAGTACTTGTCATTTCAAAATCACAAGTACTGAAAAAATACTTGTGTACAAGTACTTTACCTCAGCCTTGATACCTGTTGTTTCAAGAGCAGACTTGCCTTGTTGTATTTCATGTATCTTGTACACATTTTGAGTAGACTATAGATGTGTGTCATATTTGTATGGACTTGTTTATGTTTTATGGAAAAATCACTTGGTAGATTTCCTAGAAGAGGTTGTTTGGAGTGGTAAATAGCCTGAAGCTAATCAGCCTGCATTGGAAGTAGACAGATGGTTAGGCGTATTTCTGACAAAAGCTATCAGATTTTGTAAGAGAAGGATATATTTGGTAGCTTAATAGATGGCAACACTGGGTAAAAATTGGAATGTTCTATAGACCAATTAATTAATGATTTTTATTTAGATTCATAAACAAATACAAGTAACAAAATCCAGGTTGCAACCCAAAAAATGTCTGCAAGAAACACATACAAATTCTCTTTGAATTTGTCCTGTGATTATGTTTAATTCCTTAAGGTATTGATACTTGTACATTTATCCATTAATTATATGTAGAGCTAAGACCAATTTAAGTTTCCTTTTCTAATTTGTGTTCCTTTTTTCTAAATAAAACAAGAAGACTTTATTTCACATTTTAGGAATATTTGAAGGTGTGTTTACTGAAGCTAATGACTGTTACAGACACCAGTTGGACCTGTTTTCTGACATGTGTCTCGACAGACAATACCTCGCTATAGAGAAACTTAAGAATGAACTCCACATGAAGCTGCTACTCAAGTAAGTCATTCTTTGTCCACATGCAGTGTCTAGAGCTACGGACTCTCGATCGAGAGAAACCGGGTTTGAATCCTGTGCTGTGATGTGAACCTTGGGCAAGGTCATTCTCTGTACTTTGCTTCAGTTCACTCAGCTATATGAATGAGTACCTGGCTGTAGACAGCGGTTGATATTTGTGAAGTACCAATAGTCTTCACGCAGTAATTGCAGTGTGGCTGAATGCTTCCCAGAAATTGAGATGGTATTCGATTGAACAGGTTTACCAGAGGGTAAAGTATAAGGCTTTTCGAGCAGTCCTAAGGATTAGAGTATATTAGACCTTACGTTTATCTATTCACTTTGTACATATGTTAATATGTGTTGTATGATTGATGTAAATGATGCATCGAAAATAATGTAAACTAAGCATGTTACCAAGTGAAAATAGAATGATCAAGTAATCAATGAAAACCATCAATCAATTTGTTCTGTCTGTGCAGATGTTTGAGTGATGAGAAGTTGCCGGCTGAACTGAGAGCGTCGTTCTGTCGACTGATGCTTCATCTGCACATTGACCGAGACCCTCAAGAGCCCATCTCTCCTGTTAAATTCGCCCGACTGTGGAAGGAAATACCCGAGGCGATCTCCATTGAAGAGTATGTGCGAAACATGTTTGTCAGCGTTCACAACGCTAACATTAAAATTGCATAAACATGAGTGCAATTTCATTTACTGTTCATAAAAACTGTACAGAATGCAACCTTTGCTCCTTAAAATGCGTTAATATATTCACTTGAAAATGGGCCAGTATAAATTTTATGAAGACTTGTTTTATGACTTTGAAAACCTGTAAGGTCCGTACAGTAAAACTTCACCTTACAGCAGTAATGTGTCCCAAGCAATGTCGCCAACACATTTGTATGATATAGTTCATGAATATTACACAGTTTTTGGATGTCACTCGTGTTCTATCAGATAGACCATACAAGATTTCAAGTTCACAGCCATAAAAATGACATGTTCCCAGTTTGTCTTTACTGCCATTGTGGGGTGCTGTAACATAGTGATAAAGGCATGGAACTCTCGGTCAACAGATTGCAGGTTTGAATCCTTTTGCTGTGGTTTCTAACCTAGGTTCGTTCACTCTATGTTTTTCCAGTTCACACATCTGTATACGAATGAGTACCTGGCTTTAGACAGTGGTAGATATTTGTTTGCGAATAATTTTCATGCAGTAATAACAGTGTGGCTGAATGCTTCCCAGGGAAGTTGATATGGTGTTTGATTGAACAGGTCTGATGAAGAATGAACCTAAGGATTGGCTGTAGTGGCATATAAAAATTACCTTGTTACTGTAGGATGTAGTGCTGCAGTAATGAACTTTCACATGGAATCTCATCAAATTTCAAAGCCCCTTTGTGCCTCAGCTGCACATTCAGTTGGGAGTCTTGATGGGCATACTGGGTGCATTTTGACCGTCTTTTTGTTGCTAGAGTCAATACTAGTATTGGAACAAGAGCATTTCCTGTTGCTGCACCAACTCTCTGTAATGTGTCCCTTCTTAGTGTTAGATCAGTTGAAAATATTACACAGTTTCACTGTCATTTAAAAACTTACCTTTATAACGTTGTGTATCCACCTTAGCTCCCTGGTGTATCGATCCATCTGTTGACGACTTTAATATGGTTTATCGATTCTGAGAATGACTAACCCTTTTATACTGATGCGCCTCTGAGCTTGGTTTCTGAGGATTTAGGTGCAAAAGAAGTTACCTTATTATTATTATTAAATAGATGTGAAATTGTACAGTTGACATGTAACCAGGTTGTAAGTGACCTCATTGACCACATCACCTCACAGTGTAGTAAATGACCCGTAATTCAGGGGAAACAGAACAGTTGTAGTGCCCCATCCTTATAGGGAGGCAGTCAGTTCCTTGTTTTTTATTTATTAATTAAATTTAAATATAAATTAAATGTTTTTCAGACTATAATAAAGTTGAAGTTATACTGCCAGCTGAACTGTATTCAGAAAGCCCCTAACAATGTTCATCATTTTAAAGTTTCCACTCGTGACATGTTCAAATTGTAAACAAAACATTCAGTTTTAAAACAATTAAGCTTTATTTGCAGTATCGCCGAGACTGGCTGAGTAACTGTAATAACCATTTGATGTTCAACGATTTCCCATTTTCCCACGTTCAACTTAGCCAATTCAGCAGACTTCCCTACACATTACCACGCTGGCTAATTCCACATATAGGAACACTGCTTCCATTTACAGTATGTTTTGACTGATGAGTGACACTTGTTTATATTTCAATCTAGCTACGATAGCAATCGACAGAACAATGAAACGGCCACTGTGAAGAATGTAGGATTGTCCTACAGTGACGAAACGCTCAAATTTGTTGAAGACTACCTGTGGGAGGTCGCTTTAAGGTCGTCATCTTTCAGCGACGAAAATCAGAACAAACTCACGTTTGAGGTATAAAAACACTCCACTAGTTAATGTTCACTTCAGGAAAGTTATTGGCATTCTCTACATTACTTTCACTGTCAAGGTTAAGTTTTGTGATAGTTCATTTGTTTTGTACTTGTCAAAATATCAAGTACATTTTAAATACATAACTTGAGTGTTGAGAATACAAAATAATACTTCTCTACTGTTTTGTGTGATACACTACATTAAATGTCCATCTTCATTATATCTACAATTAATATTAATATTTTCTAAAATAATTTATAATTTGCACCTAAATAATATAATTGGTGATCATCATTATGACAGAAATGTAATTGTACTTGATCTAATGTATGTGTACTTAGAATGGTACTGAATAAGTTTATGTTTCAAATTACTTCTGCTTGACCTAATGTGCTTGTATTTCAAAGTACTTTCTTGACCTAATGTCCTCGTACTTTGAATTGTACTTGAAAAGGTTATATTTTTAAGTACATCTGCATTTTTATTTAAAATTGTATTTGACAAGTTTATATTTTTAAGTACATCTACATGACCTAATGTACTTTTACTTGGAATTGTACTGATCAGATGTACTTGACCCTGTGACAGGTGGTGCAGATGGCACAGCACCTCATCCAGTTTGGCTTCTTCAGCTTCCGTGACCTTCTGTGCCTCACAAAGACACTGCTCACGATCCTGGACTGTAGAGGGGAGACAGAGAGCGATAGTCAGTTGGAGGGTAAGTACTGTCATTATTCTAATGATTCTACATACAGTCACTATGACAGTTGGGGAGAGGGTAAGTACTGTCATTATTCTGTGTGTTCCGACACCTAAAAATAATTAAATTCTCAGCTCTCCAAAAACATACAGTCATTATGACGGTTGGGGAGAAGATAAGTACCGTAGTGATTCTAATAATTCTACATACAGTCACTATGACGGTTGGGGAGAGGATAAGTACCGTAGTGATTCTAATAATTCTACATACAGTCACTATGACGGTTGGGGAGAGGATAAGTACCGTAGTGATTCTAATAATTCTACATACAGTCACTATGACGGTTGGAGAGAGGATAAGTACCGTAGTGATTCTAATAATTCTACATACAGTCACTATGACGGTTGGGGAGAGGATAAGTACCGTAGTGATTTTAATAATTCTACATACAGTCATTATGACGGTTGGAGAGAGGATAAGTACCGTAGTGATTCTAATAATTCTACATACAGTCACTATGACGGTTGGGGAGAGGATAAGTACCGTAGTGATTCTAATAATTCTACATACAGTCACTGTGACGGTTGGGGAGAGGATAAGTACCGTAGTGATTCTAATAATTCTACATACAGTCACTATGACGGTTGGAGAGAGGATAAGTACCGTAGTGATTCTAATAATTCTACATACAGTCACTATGACGGTTGGGGAGAGGATAAGTACCGTAGTGATTCTAATAATTCTACATACAGTCATTATGACGGTTGGAGAGAGGATAAGTACCGTAGTGATTCTAATAATTCTACATACAGTCACTATGACGGTTGGGGAGAGGATAAGTACCGTAGTGATTCCAATAATTCTACATACAGTCACTATGACGGTTGGGGAGAAGATAAGTACCGTAGTGATTCCAATAATTCTACGTGCAGTCACTATGATGGTTGGGGAGAAGATAAGTACCGTAGTGATTCCAATAATTCTACATGCAGTCACTATGATGGTTGGGGAGAAGATAAGTACCGTAGTGATTCCAATAATTCTACGTGCAGTCACTATGATGGTTGGGGAGAAGATAAGTACCGTAGTGATTCCAATAATTCTACATGCAGTCACTATGACGGTTGGGGAGAAGATAAGTACCGTAGTGATTCCAATAATTCTACGTACAGTCACTATGACGGTTGGGGAGAGGATAAGTACCGTAGTGATTCCAATAATTCTACGTACAGTCACTATGACGGTTGGGAAGAGGATAAGTACCGTAGTGATTCCAATAATTCTACGTACAGTCACTATGACGGTTGGGGAGAGGATAAGTACCGTAGTGATTCCAATAATTCTACGTACTGTCACTATGACGGTTGGGGAGAAGATAAGTACCGTAGTGATTCAATAATTCTACATACAGTCACTATGACGGTTGGAGAGAGGATAAGTACCGTAGTGATTCCAATAATTCTACATACAGTCACTATGACGGTTGGGGAGAGGATAAATACCGTAGTGATTCCAATAATTCTACATACAGTCACTATGACGGTTGGGGAGAGGATAAGTACCGTAGTGATTCCAATAATTCTACGTACTGTCACTATGATGGTTGGGGAGAGGATAAGTACCGTAGTGATTCAATAATTCTACATACAGTCACTATGACGGTTGGAGAGAGGATAAGTACCGTAGTGATTCCAATAATTCTACATACAGTCACTATGATGGTTGGGGCGAAGATAAGTACCGTAGTAATTCCAATAATTCTACATACAGTCACTATGACGGTTGGGGAGAAGATAAGTACCGTAGTAATTCCAATAATTCTACATACAGTCACTATGACGGTTGGGGAGAAGATAAGTACCGTAGTGATTCCAATAATTCTACATACAGTCACTATGACGGTTGGGGAGAAGATAAGTACCGTAGTAATTCCAATAATTCTACATACAGTCACTATGACGGTTGGGGAGAAGATAAGTACCGTAGTGATTCCAATAATTCTACATACAGTCACTATGACGGTTGGGGAGAAGATAAGTACCGTAGTAATTCCAATAATTCTACATACAGTCACTATGACGGTTGGGGAGAAGATAAGTACCGTAGTGATTCCAATAATTCTACATACAGTCACTATGACGGTTGGGGAGAAGATAAGTACCGTAGTGATTCCAATAATTCTACATACAGTCACTATGACGGTTGGGGAGAAGATAAGTACCGTAGTGATTCCAATAATTCTACATACAGTCACTATGACGGTTGGGGAGAAGATAAGTACCGTAGTGATTCCAATAATTCTACATACAGTCACTATGACGGTTGGGGAGAAGATAAGTACCGTAGTGATTCCAATAATTCTACATACAGTCACTATGACGGTTGGGGAGAAGATAAGTACCGTAGTGATTCCAATAATTCTACATACAGTCACTATGACGGTTGGGGAGAAGATAAGTACCGTAGTGATTCCAATAATTCTACATACAGTCACTATGACGGTTGGGGAGAAGATAAGTACCGTAGTAATTCCAATAATTCTACATACAGTCACTATGACGGTTGGGGAGAAGATAAGTACCGTAGTGATTCCAATAATTCTACATACAGTCACTATGACGGTTGGGGAGAAGATAAGTACCGTAGTGATTCCAATAATTCTACATACAGTCACTATGACGGTTGGGGAGAAGATAAGTACCGTAGTGATTCCAATAATTCTACATACAGTCACTATGACGGTTGGGGAGAAGATAAGTACCGTAGTGATTCCAATAATTCTACGTACAGTCACTATGACGGTTGGGGAGAAGATAAGTACCGTAGTGATTCCAATAATTCTACGTACAGTCACTATGACGGTTGGGGAGAAGATAAGTACCGTAGTGATTCCAATAATTCTACATACAGTCACTATGACGGTTGGGGAGAAGATAAGTACCGTAGTGATTCCAATAATTCTACATACAGTCACTATGACGGTTGGGGAGAAGATAAGTACCGTAGTGATTCCAATAATTCTACGTACAGTCACTATGACGGTTGGGGAGAAGATAAGTACCGTAGTGATTCCAATAATTCTACGTACAGTCACTATGACGGTTGGGGAGAAGATAAGTACCGTAGTGATTCCAATAATTCTACATACAGTCACTATGACGGTTGGGGAGAAGATAAGTACCGTAGTGATTCCAATAATTCTACATACAGTCACTATGACGGTTGGGGAGAAGATAAGTACCGTAGTGATTCCAATAATTCTACATACAGTCACTATGACGGTTGGGGAGAGGATAAGTACCGTAGTAATTCCAATAATTCTACATACAGTCACTATGATGGTTGGGGAGAAGATAAGTACCGTAGTGATTCCAATAATTCTACATACAGTCACTATGACGGTTGGGGAGAAGATAAGTACCGTAGTGATTCCAATAATTCTACATACAGTCACTATGACGGTTGGGGAGAAGATAAGTACCGTAGTGATTCCAATAATTCTACATACAGTCACTATGACGGTTGGGGAGAAGATAAGTACCGTAGTGATTCCAATAATTCTACATACAGTCACTATGACAGTTGGGGAGAAGATAAGTACCATAGTAATTCCAATAATTCTACATACAGTCACTATGATGGTTGGGGAGAAGATAAGTACCGTAGTGATTCCAATAATTCTACATACAGTCACTATGACGGTTGGGGAGAAGATAAGTACCGTAGTAATTCCAATAATTCTACATACAGTCACTATGACGGTTGGGGAGAGGATAAGTACCGTAGTAATTCCAATAATTCTACATACAGTCACTATGATGGTTGGGGTGAGGATAAGTACCGTAGTAATTCCAATAATTCTACATACAGTCACTATGACGGTTGGGGAGAAGATAAGTACCGTAGTGATTCCAATAATTCTACATACAGTCACTATGACGGTTGGGGAGAGGATAAGTACCGTAGTAATTCCAATAATTCTACATACAGTCACTATGATGGTTGGGGAGAAGATAAGTACCGTAGTGATTCCAATAATTCTACATACAGTCACTATGACGGTTGGGGAGAGGATAAGTACCGTAGTAATTCCAATAATTCTACATACAGTCACTATGATGGTTGGGGAGAAGATAAGTGCCGTAGTGATTCCAATAATTCTACATACAGTCACTATGACGGTTGGGGAGAAGATAAGTACCGTAGTGATTCCAATAATTCTACATACAGTCACTATGACGGTTGGGGAGAAGATAAGTACCGTAGTGATTCCAATAATTCTACATACAGTCACTATGACGGTTGGGGAGAAGATAAATACCGTAGTGATTCCAATAATTCTACATACAGTCACTATGACAGTTGGGGAGAAGATAAGTACCATAGTAATTCCAATAATTCTACATACAGTCACTATGATGGTTGGGGAGAAGATAAGTACCGTAGTGATTCCAATAATTCTACATACAGTCACTATGACGGTTGGGGAGAAGATAAGTACCGTAGTAATTCCAATAATTCTACATACAGTCACTATGACGGTTGGGGAGAGGATAAGTACCGTAGTAATTCCAATAATTCTACATACAGTCACTATGATGGTTGGGGAGAAGATAAGTACCGTAGTGATTCCAATAATTCTACATACAGTCACTATGACGGTTGGGGAGAAGATAAGTACCGTAGTGATTCCAATAATTCTACATACAGTCACTATGATGGTTGGGGAGAAGATAAGTACCGTAGTGATTCCAATAATTCTACATACAGTCACTATGACGGTTGGGGAGAAGATAAGTACCGTAGTGATTCCAATAATTCTACATACAGTCACTATGACAGTTGGGGAGAAGATAAGTACCATAGTAATTCCAATAATTCTACATACAGTCACTATGATGGTTGGGGAGAAGATAAGTACCGTAGTGATTCCAATAATTCTACATACAGTCACTATGACGGTTGGGGAGAAGATAAGTACCGTAGTAATTCCAATAATTCTACATACAGTCACTATGACGGTTGGGGAGAGGATAAGTACCGTAGTAATTCCAATAATTCTACATACAGTCACTATGATGGTTGGGGAGAAGATAAGTACCGTAGTGATTCCAATAATTCTACATACAGTCACTATGACGGTTGGGGAGAAGATAAGTACCGTAGTGATTCCAATAATTCTACATACAGTCACTATGATGGTTGGGGAGAAGATAAGTACCGTAGTGATTCCAATAATTCTACATACAGTCACTATGACGGTTGGGGAGAAGATAAGTACCGTAGTGATTCCAATAATTCTACATACAGTCACTATGACGGTTGGGGAGAAGATAAGTACCGTAGTGATTCCAATAATTCTACATACAGTCACTATGACAGTTGGGGAGAAGATAAGTACCATAGTAATTCCAATAATTCTACATACAGTCACTATGATGGTTGGGGAGAAGATAAGTACCGTAGTGATTCCAATAATTCTACATACAGTCACTATGACGGTTGGGGAGAAGATAAGTACCGTAGTAATTCCAATAATTCTACATACAGTCACTATGACGGTTGGGGAGAGGATAAGTACTGTAGTAATTCCAATAATTCTACATACAGTCACTATGATGGTTGGGGAGAAGATAAGTACCGTAGTGATTCCAATAATTCTACATACAGTCACTATGACGGTTGGGGAGAAGATAAGTACCGTAGTGATTCCAATAATTCTACATACAGTCACTATGACGGTTGGGGAGAAGATAAGTACCGTAGTGATTCCAATAATTCTACATACAGTCACTATGACGGTTGGGGAGAAGATAAGTACCGTAGTAATTCCAATAATTCTACATACAGTCACTATGACGGTTGGGGAGAAGATAAGTACCGTAGTGATTCCAATAATTCTACATACAGTCACTATGACAGTTGGGGAGAAGATAAGTACCGTAGTAATTCCAATAATTCTACATACAGTCACTATGATGGTTGGGGAGAAGATAAGTACCGTAGTGATTCCAATAATTCTACATACAGTCACTATGACGGTTGGGGAGAAGATAAGTACCGTAGTAATTCCAATAATTCTACATACAGTCACTATGACGGTTGGGGAGAGGATAAGTACCGTAGTAATTCCAATAATTCTACATACAGTCACTATGATGGTTGGGGAGAAGATAAGTACCGTAGTGATTCCAATAATTCTACATACAGTCACTATGACGGTTGGGGAGAAGATAAGTACCGTAGTGATTCCAATAATTCTACATACAGTCACTATGACGGTTGGGGAGAAGATAAGTACCGTAGTGATTCCAATAATTCTACATACAGTCACTATGACGGTTGGGGAGAAGATAAGTACCGTAGTAATTCCAATAATTCTACATACAGTCACTATGACGGTTGGGGAGAGGATAAGTACCGTAGTAATTCCAATAATTCTACATACAGTCACTATGATGGTTGGGAGAGGGTAAGTACTGTAAAGATTCTAATGAATCTACATACATTCACTATGACAGTTGGGGAGAGGGTAAGTACCGTAGTGATTCTACACACAGTCACTGGAAAGCCTCGCTTTCACACCATGCTCATACTCACGGAGGTTATAACACTTTCTGAGCACGTAATCGTACTCAGACTTGAGCATGAAACATCTACATTCTGAGTATACTATGGACCTTGCTCAACGCCATACTCACCCAAACAAAGATGGCAACTCACGTAGAAATTAGTCGAATTCGTTGTCCAAGTTCGATGTTTTCGAGAAGAAATGCAACTCGATACCAGCGTCCGAGTCACTTCCGAGATGTAATCAATCCATTTTAAGAAATGGTGCAACACGAAATCAGCGAAAGATTCCGTGTTATGCCTCAAACTGCATTATTTACTGGACATTTGTCAAATCTAGCGGGAGACACTACGACACAATGTTACAACGTTTATGTTTTGGTGGCACCTTTTCGACGACGGGGACCATTCATTTACCACTACTGCTTGGCGATACAATTTCACGATAAACTGCCGAGCAGTTCATACAAAATGCTTCTCCAAAACAATGTTCTTTACCTGGACAATTAATTAATACCATGCCAGACATTAAGCCATATAAATACAACATACATGTGTATACCTTAAACAAATATAAAATAACTAATACAATTACGAGGTCACAAAGTTTATTCGTCAACACAACCACGTTTTGTTATTGCCTGAAACTGTTACTAATATATCAATATTCTGTGGTGCCGTTTTTTTCAATTGGGAATAATGGAGGAGTACTAAGTAATATAAAACATATATTATTTATATTGTTTCATCTTTTTACTATGAATAGCATACTAATAATGAAGCCCATGCAACGTTGATGTAATTGGTAGCCATGTCCAAGGCTTTGTGGATGTCATGATATTACAAATTTGTAATGCCAATGATTTTGCAATCCAAGGGCAGGAATAAGACTTCAACACAGAGGTAAACGATACACAACATATGCAGACATCCTTGATAAGTTGCGAATTATACATATTGTCTGAAATTAGCAGTCAGGGGCCGGCATGCTTGCTGTGATTATTTTATTTTATTATAGTTGTGTACAATTACTAGTGTGTTGGTTTTCTGCATAAATAACTATTTTGAACTAGGCTTTGCAAATAATAATTATTGCTTAATGAAACAGTTATGAAATTATTGCCAAAGAATTGCACGAATTTGGGACACGCAACAATATGACTGGAGGTGGTGGGAGCTGAATGCCAGATCAGAATATGTATGTCCCCTAATCCTCCGGCACAGTTGAAAAGTAATGGCTGCTCCCATACAACTACCTGGTACTCAGTTCATTTGTTGCAGATAATGTAAGTTGTACACAAGTACGAATGCCAACTAAATTTGATGTGTGTAAGGTACTTATTTATTATAAACAAGATAACATCGATGCCGTCGAGCCCGAATTTATCGTACCTATTAACTGTTACAATGATACAAAATATCGTAAATAATACAGCGTGACTGACCAGTGCCAGTGGCAGGTCATGTTACTACTGTTTTACGCTATTTTATCTTTTGAATTGTCTTGTGCCATGTCTGTTCCATCGTGCACGGCGAAGTACTTTCCTCGCAGCATTATTCAGTCGATATTCCTCTTTTACCATAAAATAAACACATTCACAACGGCGTAGGTCTTCGTCCATCACCGTCGGAAGTTGATATTGTTTATAAATAGGTGTAGGTTTGTTATCTTCGTCAACAAGAAAGCTCCGAAAGAGCTCATTCTTTTACTCTCGTACTCAAGACGGCATACTCAGTTGAGCACGCACTCAAGAAGTTTTATAACCACTGTGAGCACGGATTCTCCGGTGAGCATGAGATCTTGAGTCTGAGCATGGAGTTGAGTATGAGCACCGAGTACGCTTTATAACCTCGGGCCCGGGTCTACCTAGCTTTAATAGGTGCAGCATCAGAAATACCATAATGTTGTATCTGTTGCATTACAGCCGAGAATGACAAAGGTCTAGTGATGGAAACCAAACTGAAGATCATTGAAATTCTACAGGTGAATATACTTTCATAACCTATTTATATGGGCTTCCATTTACAATTTACCATAACTCTTAAGTATTTCTTTAGCTTGACTGTCATATAAGCATAAAAGATATTTCTTACTGTTTTGAGTATTTTGAACAGTGTCTTTTTTGTTTCATTTTATGTGTAACAAATCTCAGCTACTCACACCTTATTAAGTGGATTATTAAAAAAAAGATAAGTATGTATTAGCAGTTGAATGCCCTTGTAGATACGTTCTCTGAATTGGATGCTGAATAACTGAATAGTGTATTTGAACAAACAAAAATATGATATTGTAGTAATAAAACTGGTAAGTAAAACAGTAAGATCATGTAACATTTACTGTGAATTCCTTAATTCCTTTTGATCTTCTCTGTATATTTTAGTATAATATGCTGTTGGACAGTTTGTTTCTGATGAATTACCTAATGTCAGAGAGGATGTGGAACAGCCGGGCTGTTTGCTATGTTCTTAAATGAGTACCTGGCTGTAGACACTGATTAATATATTTGTATGAATTGTTTTTGCTCAGTAACTGCAGTGTTGCTGAATGCTTCTCGTAGAAGTCAACATTGTGTTTGATTGAACAGTCTGCCAGGAGGTTAAGTGTACTTTAAACAGTCCCGAGGACTGGATACCGTGCTGTATGAGAACTTAGCTTTACCTATTCTGTGTCTGTTTCAGTTCATCCTGGATGTGCGTCTGGACTACCGTATCTCGTGTCTGTTGTCTGTCTACAAGAAAGAGTTCCTCGCCCACAGAATCTCCTGGCTGCCATTACTCATGATCAGGAGCGAGTTTGTCAGCCAGCAGCATCACGGTGAATATGTCGCTCCCTGCCACAGCTGAATCCCTCTACCACTGTCACAGTTAATTGTTGCAGCTGGCATAAGCACTGTTCCTCTGTGCACATGCTGTCTCCCCATACATGCTGTCTCCACATACATGCTGTCTCCCCATACATGCTGTCTTCCCATACATGATGTCTCCACATACATGCTGTCTCCACATACATGCTGTCTTCCCATACATGCTGTCTCCACATACATGCTGTCTCCCCATACATGCTGTCTCCACATACATGCTGTCTCCCCACACATGCTCTCTCCCCATACATGCTGTCTCCACATACATGCTGTCTCCCCATACATGCTGTCTCCACATACATGCTGTCTCCCCATACATGCTGTCTCCACATACATGCTGTCTTCCCATACATGCTGTCTCCACATACATGCTGTCTCCCCATACATGCTGTCTCCCCACACATGCTGTCTCCCCACACATGCTGTCTCTCCATACATGCTGTCTCCACATACATGCTGTCTCCCCATACATGCTGTCTCCACATACATGCTGTCTCCCCATACATGCTGTCTCCACATACATGCTGTCTCCCCATACATGCTGTCTCCACATACATGCTGTCTCCACATACATGCTGTCTCCACATACATGCTGTCTTCCCATACATGCTGTCTCCCCATACATGCTGTCTCCCCATACATGCTGTCTCCCCATACATGCTTTTTCCCCCTTTCATGCTGTCTTCCCATACATGCTGTCTCCACATACATGCTGTCTCCACATACATGCTGTCTTCCCATACATGCTGTCTCCACATACATGCTGTCTCCCCATACATGCTGTCTCCACATACATGCTGTCTCCCCATACATAACCTCCCTCTCCCTCCTTCTCTGTCACTCTCCCCCACTGCCTCCCTCTCCCTCCCTCTCCCTCCCTCTCTGTCTCTCTCCCTCCCCCAGCCTCCCTCTCCCTCCCTCCCTCTCTGTCTCTCTCCCTCCCCCAGCCTCCCTCTCTCTCTGTCTCTCTCCCTCCCCTAGTCTCCCTCTCCTTCTCTCTCTGTCTCTCTCCCTCCCCCAGCCTCCCTCTCTGTCTCTCTCCCTCTCCTAGTCTCCCTCTCCCTCCCTCTCTGTCTCTCTCCCTCTCTGTCTCTCTCCCTTCCCCAGCCTCCCTCTCCCTCCCTCTCTGTCTCTCTCCCTCCCCCGGCCTCCCTCTCCCTCCCTCTCTGTCTCTCTCCCTCCCCCGGCCTCCCTGTCCCTTCCTCTCTGTCTCTCCCCCTCCCCCGGCCTCCCTCTCCCTCCCTCTCTGTCTCTCTCCCCCCCAGCCTCCCTCTCTGTCTCTCTCCTTCCCCCAGCCTCCCTCTCCCTTCCTCTCTGTCTCTCTCCCTCCCCCAGCCTCCCTCTCCCTCCTTCTCTATCTCTCTCCCTCCCCCAGCCTCCCTCTCCCTCCCTCTCTGTCTCTCTCCCTCCCCCAGCCTCCTTCTCCCTCCCTCTCTGTCTCTCTCTCTCCTCACCCGCCCTTTCCCTCCCTCTGTCTCTCTCCCACCTCAGCCTCCCTCTCCCTCCCTCTCTGTCTCTCTCCCTCCCCCAGCCTCCCTCCCTCTCTGTCTCTCTCCTTCCCCCAGCCTCCCTCTCCCTCCCCCCTGTCTCTCTCCCTCCCCCCAGCCTCCCTCTCCCTCCCTCTCTGTCTCTCTCCCTCCCCTAGCCTCCCCCTCCCTCCCTCTCTTTCCCTCTCCTTCCCCCAGCCTCCCTCTCCCTCCCTCTCTGTCTCTCTCCCTCCCCCAGCCTCCCTCTCCCTCCCTCTCTGTCTCTCTCCTTCCCACAGCCTCCCGCTCCCCCCTCTCTGTCTCTCTCCCTCCCCATCTGTCTCTCTCTCCTTCCCCCAGCCTCCCACTCTCTCCCTTTATATGTTGTAAACCATGGTTATATTTATTTCATCATCAAATTACGTATTTTAAATATATACAAGAACAAAATTTAAATTAAAACATGTTGAAGTAGAAATGTCATAAAACACTAATGTAAATCACTGTCTCAATGTTTGTCCCTAAAACTGAAAAAAGATGAAGTAATTCATCAAGCTTGAGGGATTGATTGATTTTTCTTCCCACATTTTAGAATATCAGTTTATACTGTTACTGATGTCAAATATACTACAGCAGTACAGGTCACAACATAATGTACAATAGTATTAATTTAAATGTAATTTCAGATTGATACGTTAAGAGAATCCAGGTATTTTCTTTATAGGAAACATCTTCTAAATTTTAGTTTGTCAGTAAAAATCACCATACATTCCCTTTAAAGGTTGGCTGTCTGTTCCATGGCCTGGAATTTGCAGAATTCAGAATTACTTTCTTTAGTATGGGAATATCGCAGCGGCACTAAAATCATAGACGTTTGCTATTAAACCAATTGGTTACTATTATGTGGCCAGTAGAGTTTATTATAATTAGAATGTTTTCTTTTTGTGGGCTAAAGATTCAAACAGCAAACAATGTTTCGGTCATATTAAACACAGTTTGGCTGGCAGTAATCCTTGAACATAGTTATATTGGCCTTAAGAAGATTGTCTTGATTAATATAAAAACAAGGACCAGACAACCTTCCTTTACGTTTTGTGTAAATTTTTTCTCTGAATTGAAACTGTTGGACCTCACTTTGTGGGCACCTCAGTAATGCTGTCACCCTGCAATTAAGGTCACCTTGGGACATACCCAAATTATTTCCATAATGTTACTGTACAATATAGGAAATGTGTCCTGCTAATTTGGTCACCTCTATATTGATGTCACTCTGACCCAGTCCTAAGGGTCACCGTAATACTAATAACGACATTCCACTGTACTGTTGTCTGACACATGTCCCGTGTACATAATGTCACTGTTTTGCCAACACCAGGTTGTGAGTCACTCCACACCATATGCACCCCACTGCACTGTAGAATGTGGGCAGCTTCTGTCTGAATTGCTCTTGCTGACCTTCCAAAGTGAACACGCCCTCTCTTCATTGCTCACAGCTTTCTGCGTTGAATACACCTGCTACAAGTGAGAGGTGACAGGAGTTTGATGCAATTCTCCTTGCATTTCACTGAGATAGTCAACTGAAAACAATCAGACCCGTTAAGTCTCTGAAATGAATAGGCTGGAATTTTTTTTTTTACGTGGTACAAAATCACATTGTGCTGTTGAGTGCAGGATCTTACCAGATACATAGAAGCCAGAATATCAGTGGCATGATTATTAATCAATCAGAATTCATGCTGCGATTCAGCAGGGCAAATTGAAAGAAAAGTGCACGGAAATTATGAAAAATGGGAAGTAGTCTGATCATTGGAATTGTTTTAAATAGGAGGAAGGTAGTAAATCTCATCTCATGCCCTTGAGAGCCTGATATGGGGACCAAATAGGGCTCTCACCAGAAACAGAAGACTTAACAGGTCTGATAATGATATGATGTCACCATTTATATCACCAAGTGTTGATAATTTCTGTAAGGCTGTTTTCAGACATGTTTCCAGAATGTTAATGAGGGAAATAGTCACTGTTCCATCCCGAAGAGAGCAAAATTGTAATCTTACATTTTCATATCATTTTTATTATTATGTGTAGCACCGTGGTGCAGTGGCTAGAGCTTCGGACTTTCAACCGAGAGAACCCGGGTTCGAATCCTGTGCGGCTGTTTCAAACCTTGGGCGGGTTCATTCACTATACGTTGCTCAAGTTCACTCAGCTGTATGAATGAGTACCTGGCTGTAGACAGTGGTGGATATTTGCATACGAATAGTCTTCGCGCAATAATTGCAGCATGGCTGGATGCTTCCCAGAGAAGGAGAAATGGTGTTCGATTGAACAGGTCTGCCAGGGAGAAAAGCGTAAAGCTCTTTGAGCAGTCCTGTGGACTATATAAGAACTGACTGTTACTTTTACTTTGTTTACGTGCTGTCTTGTTGTTTTATATTTCCCCTCTATATTCAAAAGTAAAGGTTATAACATACCTAAAAATGCATCATTTTAAAGCTAGTTTTGAAAAATGATGGAGGGTCATGCCCCCTGACCCGCCTAGTAACACTTTGCGCCTGCGGCACTCACATAGCTCACCCCTACCACCCCGCACATCATTTTACCCAGGGGAAACACTGTCCTCAGAAACATTATCAAAGTATAACACAAAATAATTGTATTAAAAAATTCTGGAAGTAATTTCTGTTTCCAAACTGGCCAATCTGTGAATGCATTGTATTGCTTTGGATGTTGAACATAATCACAATTAATCATTACTCTTGTAATTGGTTAAATGTTTTTAATTGAGGGAATAATTTATTGATATCTTTACAATGAACAATGATATTCTGTTGTCATCACAGTCCATCATTTTAACAGTCTGTCATCATGACATCATGTCATCACAGCCTGTTAACGTGACATTCTGTCATCATGACATCATGTCATCACAGCCTGTTAACGTGACATTCTGTCATCATGACATCATGTCATCACAGCCTGTTAACGTGACATTCTGTCATCATGACATCATGTCATCACGACCTGTTAACGTGACATTCTGTCATCATGACATCATGTCATCACAGCCTGTTAACGTGACATTCTGTCATCATGACATCATGTCATCACAGCCTGTTAACGTGACATTCTGTCATCATGACATCATGTCATCACAGCCTGTTAACATGACATTCTCTCATCATGACATCATGTCATCACGACCTGTTAACGTGACATTCTGTCATCATGACATCATGTCATCACAGCCTGTTAACGTGACATTCTGTCATCATGACATCATGTCATCACGACCTGTTAACGTGACATTCTGTCATCATGACATCATGTCATCACGACCTGTTAACATGACAGTCTGTCTTCACAGCAGGTTTTTGTAGCAACTATTTCACTGCTGGGCCACCAAACACCTGGCCACTGAGAGACTCCAGAAATAGCCCATGAAATGGTTGCTTTTGACTTTCTTCATGATATCTCTTGGTCTTGTAGGGCTCAACACAAAGAGTATCTGTATTGAGGCAGAGAGGGTCTTCACTGGCAGGTAGGCTGTTTGTGAACATTTAACAACTGGGCGTATTATCTTATGTTTCTAGTAGGCCTATATGTATACACACACATATATATATATATTTATATATATATATATATATATATCATATATAATTTTATAATTATTTAAATACACCAATGTTAAAATGTCATAACATTTATTTTATATTATCTGATAGTTTTCAGTGCTTAAATGTGTTTTTCTTAATATATCTTTAGTAACGTTAACGTTAATGTATACTGGTACCCACTTAGGTGTTTTGTTTAATGCGTTTATCTTGCCTATAAATAGAGTTTGTTGTTATTATATTTATTATTATTAACTAATATAACATATTGACATAAATAAATATAACATTTTAACATGAATAAATATTTTGTGTGTTTTTGATAATGTGGTAAGGAAAACATGTACAATGGAACCTCACTATTAAGAACACCCTTGGGAATGAACAAAAGTGACCTGAATAGTGAGGTGACCATATTAGCGAAACTAATTTCCTGTATTAGCATGTAAATTGCTTCCGGACTCGGTTACATTAATAGTTTTAAAAATATGGTAAGTTACCTTTCCGAGTCCTATGTTGCTCTGAACGGAACTTTCGACGTCTTCACAACGTCTTCACCAGCGTTGGTACAGCACAACACAGTTACCAATACATACACTTGGAAAGGTAACTTATTTCCTGTACATTACTGTTATGAAAATCATTTGGGACAGTTCTGTGGTGACCTTAACTGCAAGGTGCCTGTATTACTGAGGTGACCTTAAAGTGAGGTTTGACTTTCTATGAGATTGGACCTACAAGACTGGTTTGTCTACAGTTGGTGAGGTGGGTGTTTCAGCATACAGGGTGATGGGTTGGATCTGGACGGAGAGGGAGGGCGGACTTTCCTACGTGTACTGCTTCACCTCATTATGGCTAATCACCCCGACCTGGTCTCAGGCGCCCTCCAGCTGCTCTTCCGCCACTTCAACCAGCGACAGGAGTTGTTACTGGCCATCACCCAGGTTACACACTTACTCTTACTTACTATGTCATTAGACACTTCAACTAGAGGCAGGAGTTGTTACTGGCCATCACCCAGGTTACACACTTACTCTTACTTACTGTGTCATTAGACACTTCAACCAGAGGCAGGAGTTGTTACTGGCCATCACCCAGGTTACACACTTACTCTTACTTACTATGTCATTAGACACTTCAACCAGAGACAGGAGTTGTTACTGGCCATCACCCAGGTTACACACTTACTCTTACTTACTCACTGTGTCATTAGACACTTCAACCAGAGACAGGAGTTGTTACTGGCCATCACCCAGGTTACACACTTACTCTTACTTACTGTGTCATTAGACACTTCAACTAGAGGCAGGAGTTGTTACTGGCCATCACCCAGGTTACACACTTACTCTTACTTACTCACTGTGTCATTAGACACTTCAACCAGAGACAGGAGTTGTTACTGGCCATCACCCAGGTTACACACTTACTCTTACTTACTATGTCATTAGACACTTCAACTAGAGGCAGGAGTTGTTACTGGCCATCACCCAGGTTACACACTTACTCTTACTTACTGTGTCATTAGACACTTCAACTAGAGGCAGGAGTTGTTACTGGCCATCACCCAGGTTACACACTTACTCTTACTTACTCACTGTGTCATTAGACACTTCAACTAGAGGCAGGAGTTGTTACTGGCCATCACCCAGGTTACACACTTACTCTTACTTACTATGTCATTAGACACTTCAACCAGCGACAGGAGTTGTTACTGGCCATCACCCAGGTTACACACTTACTCTTACTTACTCACTGTGTCATTAGGCACTTCAACTAGAGACAGGAGTTGTTACTGGCCATCACCCAGGTTACACACTTACTCTTACTTACTGTCTCATTAGACACTTCAACTAGAGACAGGAGTTGTTACTGGCCATCACCCAGGTTACACACTTACTCTTACTTACTCACTGTGTCATTAGGCACTTCAACTAGAGGCAGGAGTTGTTACTGGCCATCACCCAGGTTACACACTTACTCTTACTTACTCACTGGGTCATTAGACACTTCAACTAGAGACAGGAGTTGTTACTGGCCATCACCCAGGTTACACACTTACTCTTACTTACTGTGTCATTAGACACTTCAACTAGAGACAGGAGTTGTTAATAATAATAACAAGATAACTTCTATTGCGCCTAAATCCTTGGAAACCAAGCTCAGAGGCGCATCAAAACAAAAGGGTTGGTCAATCTCAAAATCCATAAGTAGTTTTTCAGTTGTCAACAGATGGGTCAGGGCGCTAGGGAGCTACGGTGGATAAGCAAGGTTGTAAAGATATGTTTTTAAATGACGACGGAATTTTGTAATATTTTCAACTGATCTAACACTAAGAGGAAGCATATTCCAAAGAGTTGGTGCAGCAACAGAAAAAGCCCTAGTTCCAATGTTAGTGTTGACTCTAGGAACAAAAAGTAGGTCAGAACTAGATGATCGAAGCTGGATAGATTTTCTTACAGGAGTAAGCAATAAATGCAAATAAGATGGTTGTTTATTGGACAGTGCCTGGTATGTAATGGTACATATCTTAAATATTATACGATATCGTACAGGAAGCCAATGCAAAGACTTCAAAAGTGGCACAGAGCGAGAAAAACGAGGAGATCTTGTAACTACTCTTGCTAGACAATTTTGGACACGCTGAAGTTTTGTGATATCCTTGCTAGCGATATTATAAAGGAGGGAATTGCAATAGTCAAGTCTGCTGCTAACAAGCGCTGTTGCAATAGTCTTAGCAACAGAAAATGACATATACCGGCGAATACGGCGAAGATCACGAATATGATAAAAACAGCAGCGACATGTTTGAGATATATGTTGTCGGAAATTGAAGTTACTATCAAAGATCACTCCTAGATTCCGCACCGAGGTTGCTGGCATTATATACTGATTCAAAATACGCGTAGGGAAAAAACCATCCAGTTTACAACGCTGCATTGGAGTACCAATAATGATCAATTCAGTTTTATTTGCATTTAATTTCAACTTGCTGTCAGTCATCCAATGGAAGATATCTTGAAGGCAATCACTAAGTTGGTTAAGGGAGCGATTTGTATCCGGGGTTGCCAACGAAATGTAGATCTGAGTATCATCAGCGTAAAGATGATGATCTAAGTTATGTCTTTCTATAACAGAGCTTAGTGGCGTGGTGTAAAGAGTAAAAAGCAAAGGCCCAAGAACAGAACCCTGGGGAACACCAAATAAAGTCGGCAGTGCAGCTGAAAAGCAGTTCCCAATCTTTATAATTTGGTATCTATCAGTTAGATACGAAGAAAACCAGCTTAGAGCTGTGCCAGATATGCCGTACCACTTTAATAGGCGTTCAATGAGAATGCTGTGATCAATCGTGTCAAACGCGGCAGAGAGATCTAGTAAGGTAAGTGCAGTCACTTTACCATTATTAATGTTCAAGTTAATGTCATTATGAACCTTTAAGAGGGCAGTCTCTGTTGAATGAAACTGCCTATATGCTGATTGTGACACATTAGTTAAGATATTTGTGCTAATGTGAGATTTTAGACGACTTGCTACAACTTTTTCTAGTATTTTGGAAATGAAGCTGAGATTAGAAATAGGTCTATAACTGTTTAGGTCTTGCTTAGGCAGAGATGATTTCTTAAGAAGTGGTGTGACATGGGCGTATTTAAAATCATCAGGAAAACAACCAGAGCAAAGTGATGCATTTATAATATTTGTTATAGGTCCAATTAGTGTATCGAGACATGCTTTTAGCAGTATTGTTGGAAATGGATCAAGTGCACAAGATTTATTTGGGGAGGACATAATTATTTTCCTAACTTCATCAACTGTTGCAGGTTCAAATGATACAAGTTGAGAATTTACTTGTGGAAAGTCCACACTGACATTACTTGTATTATGACGTGGGAAAGCAGAACGAATAATACTGATTTTATTCTTGAAGTGACTAGAGAACGAATCACATAGAGACTTAATTGACACATGACCAGGTAGCGATGGAGTAGGCCGTCTGTGTAGAATGTTATTGATGCAGTTCCATAACTGACGCGGATTATCAGACTTATTTATGACCATATCTGTAAAATAATCTGATTTAGCTTTAGCCATTTGTCTGTTACAGAGGTGACATTGCTTAGAATAGCGCGATCTATCTAATGGCAAGCGTGATTTGCGCCATACACGCTCTAAATAACGACGACGCCTTTTAGATAGTATAATTTCGGAAGTCATCCATGGAGCCGGTGGCCTTTCTGACACCCATTTGGATTTTATAGGTGCATGTTTGTCAAGTAGTGCATTGAGTACTTGACAGTAGTGTTTATATAAGTCAGATAGATGTTTTTTTTGATCTGTGATAAGGTCAGATATAAGGATATCAGCCATTAAAGCTGTAATGTCAATCCTATGAATGGCTCTGTAAGACACATTGTGTTTCGCTTGTAAAGGGGCTATAGAACCATTAATATTGGCAATGACAGTATGGTGGTCTGATAACCCATCTGAAACAGTAGGTGCTTGGATATTATTACAAGTTGAACGGGTTATCAAGAGGTCAAGCCAATGGCCATGTATATGTGTCGAAAAGGTAACATGTTGTTTCAAATCAAATGATGCCAGAATATCATCAAATGTAGTTGTAATTGAAGAAGGTACATCCAAATGTAGATTAAAATCACCAAGAATGTAAAATTCTGAATGAATAACTGCCAGATTTTCCAACATATCCTGAAAGTCTTCAAAGAAATTGGCCGGATGTCCTGGAGGACGATAGATACAAACAAAGTGTGCGCAGAAAGAAGAATATGAAATTTCAGCACAGATGGACTCAAAACTAGAGTATTCAGGGTTAGAATGTAATTTAACTTTGAACTGCTGTGATATAAAAAAGCCAACACCACCTCCACGGCCGACTAAACGTGGTCGATGGTGAAAGGTGTAACCAGAAGGGGAAACATCAGCAATGCATGCATGTGTATCATGTGGTCTGAGCCAGGTCTCAGTTACAGCTAGAATGTTTATTTTCTTTGAAATTAATAAATCACAAAGTGAGGCTGTCTTATCTCGTATAGATCGAATGTTTGTAGTGGCCACCCGAATGTTTCGTCTAACAGATGGCCCAGGATTGAGACTTACATCTCCTGCTAGTAATAAAATTATTGCTAATTTCAATGTTGGCGTAGAGCGGGGGATTGGCAGTAACTTTCTATTATAACAAACATGAAGACATGGCAGACTATGCAACATTGAAATAGAATAATGAATTTTAGTGTGATTAGGAAAAAGCACTTTAAAATGATTAGATCTCAATGGTTTGCATAAAACAAAATCGATATCCCTTACAGCAACAGAGCAAGACAAGCAGAAAACACCCAATAGGAATAATGGTGACATAATTATGTTAGATTATTATCATATTTAGTAGAAAATAATAGACCAAAACCATATCATTTTATATCATATAGATAATAAATAGTAAAGAATGTTAAACCCAGAGCTAAGGCTAAGCCTACGGCGTAGCTGCCGTAAGTAAAAACTAAATTATATTTACAGGATCACTGGCCTTCACCCAGGTTACACACTTACTCTTACTTACTGTGTCATTAGACACTTCAACTAGAGGCAGGAGTTGTTACTGGCCATCACCCAGGTTACACACTTACTCTTACTTACTCACTGTGTCATTAGGCACTTCAACTAGAGATAGGAGTTGTTACTGGCCTTCACCCAGATTACACACTTACTCTTACTTACTCACTGTGTCATTAGACACTTCAACCAGAGACAGGAGTTGTTACTGGCCTTCACCCAGGTTACACACTTACTCTTACTTACACACTGTGTCATTAGACACTTCAACCAGAGACAGGAGTTGTTACTGGCCATCACCCAGATTACACACTTACTCTTACTTACTGTGTCATTAGACACTTCAACCAGAGACAGGAGTTGTTACTGGCCATCACCCAGGTTACACACTTACTCTTACTTACTGTGTCATTAGACACTTCAACTAGAGGCAGGAGTTGTTACTGGCCATCACCCAGGTTACACACTTACTCTTACTTACTCACTGTGTCATTAGACACTTCAACCAGAGACAGGAGTTGTTACTGGCCATCACCCAGGTTACACACTTACTCTTACTTACTCACTGTGTCATTAGACACTTCAACCAGAGACAGGAGTTGTTACTGGCCTTCACCCAGATTACACACTTACTCTTACTTACTAACTGTGTCATTAGACACTTCAACCAGAGACAGGAGTTATTACTGGCCTTCACCCAGGTTACACACTTACCTTTAATATCCGTCCTCATTGCTCACTGTGTCCACGTTTCCCATGTCCAGGTTCAGCTGCTGGTGTATGGGGCTGATGAGGAGAACTACAAGGAGATCCGGATGTGCCTGGATGCACTCAAGCCTCTGGTGGAGACGTCTGAGCTGTGGCTGTACAAGCCTTCCTCTCCTCCCACCGCCGTCCCCAAGAAGCACAGGAACGCAGGTCTGGAGGGGGACGCGGATGACGTTGAGGATGGGCTGGACGATGCCGACTGTGTCAAGGTGACGATACAATTATACCTTGGTAATACAGCCACCTTCCCACTGTGGTCACTCTGGGTTGCTAATTGTGACCATAGCAGTAAAATGTAGATTTGGTCAGGTAATTTTTCGCCAGTCCCGACGATGACCTTAATAATGGGTTCACTGTAATTTTATTTACTCATTCCACAAGCATTGACTGTACATACAACATAAGTATAAGTTGGCACTAGATCTTGTTACATTCCACATGCATTGACTGTACATACAACATAAGTATAAGTTGGCACTAGATCTTGTTACATTCCACATGCATTGACTGTACATACAACATAAGTATAAGTTGGCACTAGATCGTGTTACATTCCACATGCATTGACTGTACATACAACATAAGTATAAGTTGGCACTAGATCTTGTTACATTCCACATGCATTGACTGTACATACAACATAAGTGTAAGTTGGCACTAGATCTTGTTACATTCCACATTCCACAAGGGGGGCGCGCGATAGTGTAGTGGTTAGCATATCCGCCTGACATGCCGGCGGCCCGAGTTCAATACCCGGACCGGGCAGGTATGGTATATTTGGTGTAAAAACCTGGCTCTCAACATTGGGGACTGTGTATCCCTCGTGACTCGGAGATCACCTTAATGTCGGTCCCGTCTCAATTTGGGACGTAAAAGAACCACTGAGGACGACAAGCACCCTGGCAGTGACCACCCTCAGTGCCAGCATAGAAAGGTCGGCTTGGCGATAATGTTCTGAAAAGGCTGACTAGTTGAATGAGACCTCATAAGACCATAACATTGTAACCACAAAAATATACAGACTAGTCAGTTAATAGAACGTTGCCGAGTGCTGGATAGAACTAGAACAAGCATTGACTGTACATACAACATAAGTATAAGTTGGCACTAGATCTTGTTACATTCCACAAGCATTGACTGTACATACAACATAAGTATAAGTTGGCACTAGATCTTGTTACATTCCACATGCATTGACTGTACATACAACATAAGTATAAGTTGGCACTAGATCATGTTACATTCCACATGCATTGACTGTATAGACAACATAAGTATAAGTTGGCACTAGATCTTGTTACATTCCACATGCATTGATTGTACATACAACATAAGTATAAGTTGGCACTAGATCTTGTTACATTCCACAAGCATTGACTGTACATACAACATAAGTATAAGTTGGCACTAGATCTTGTTACATTCCACATGCATTGACTGTACATACAACATAAGTATAAGTTGGCACTAGATCTTGTTACATTCCACAAGCATTGACTGTACATACAACATAAGTATAAGTTGGCATTAGATCTTGTTACATTCCACAAGCATTGACTGTACATACAACATAAGTATAAGTTGGCACTAGATCGTGTTACATTCCACATGCATTGACTGTACATATAACATAAGTATAAGTTGGCACTAGATCTTGTTACATTCCACAAGCATTGACTGTACATACAACATAAGTATAAGTTGGCATTAGATCTTGTTACATTCCACAAGCATTGACTGTACATACAACATAAGTATAAGTTGGCACTAGATCGTGTTACATTCCACATGCATTGACTGTACATATAACATAAGTATAAGTTGGCACTAGATCTTGTTACATTCCACATGCATTGACTGTACATACAACATAAGTGTAAGTTGGCACTAGATCTTGTTACATTCCACATTCCACAAGCATTGACTGTACATACAACATAAGTATAAGTTGGCACTAGATCTTGTTACATTCCACATTCCACAAGCATTGACTGTACATACAACATAAGTATAAGTTGGCACTAGATCTTGTTACATTCCACATGCATTGACTGTACATACAACATAAGTATAAGTTGGCACTAGATCTTGTTACATTCCACATGCATTGACTGTACATACAACATAAGTATAAGTTGGCACTAGATCTTGTTACATTCCACAAGCATTGACTGTACATACAACATAAGTATAAGTTGGCACTAGATCTTGTTACATTCCACATGCATTGACTGTACATACAACATAAGTATAAGTTGGCACTAGATCTTGTTACATTCCACATGCATTGACTGTACATACAACATAAGTATAAGTTGGCACTAGATCTTGTTACATTCCACAAGCATTGACTGTACATACAACATAAGTATAAGTTGGCATTAGATCTTGTTACATTCCACAAGCATTGACTGTACATACAACATAAGTCTAAGTTGGCACTAGATCTTGTTACATTCTACATGCATTGACTGTACATACAACATAAGTATAAGTTGGCACTAGATCGTGTTACATTCATTTTAAAGAAGGAATAATAATAAGAATTGAAATTGATATAGTGCCCAAATCCATTTAAAATAAAATGCTCTAGGGCACTTTAAAAAAACTAATAATAAATAAATATAAATAAAATAAAACTGCATAAATTAAAGAAAATTATTAAATATAATATTAATAAAAAGGGTAAAAGGATAGAAAAGCTACCTTTCAGAGGTTGGGTCTGGTGTTCGTTGAGGTTTCAGGACTATCACGGTGCCTTCATCAGCATCATTGTGCGCTGCTCCCTGATGTCATGTGACTACAGCAGCACACAGTGACACTGGTGATGGCACCATGATGATCTTGAAATCTTGATAGAACACCAAACCGAGGCTGCCAGGTATTTATATGTCCTTTGCAATGTAACTTAATATGCTTTATTTTGTTAGCATTAATAAACACCACATTATCTGTTTATGAATGTAAAATAATTTCATATTGATTACATGTTTTCACAATGCATAGATATCAGTAAATATGGCAATATTACAAACTATTTTTAACAAGTGAAATCACTATTATTATGTAACAGGATAACATTTCAAAGTCTTGAGTTTCAACTAAATTAATACAATGTCTTTCATTTTAAATGTTAATAATATCTACTGCATAAGACATTAAATTGATACTCAAGACTTTTAATAAATAAATAAATATAAGGAATGATAGAAAGCAAATAAAAGTATGTTTCATCACTGACAATGCAGAAATTGAGTGAAGAAGAGAAGGATGAGAATTATAGGAGAACAAAGGAGATTCTCGAGCAACTGACGGAGAAGTGCGTAGAGAGGACACCAGAGGGTGTGGAGCCTTGTCGACACAAACAACTGCTTCTGAAGAACATGGGGGTGCATACGGTCATCCTAGAACTACTGCAGGTCCACTATGACAAGGTATGGCTGACAGTACTTCTTCAGGGAGAACGGTTCACTTACCATAAGTTTTCAGGTATAATACACCCCCAACTTTTGCAAAATTCCTATAGAATTTCTATATTACCATGTATAATACATATCCCAACTTTTGGCATCAATCCATCATTTCCACACTTCTGATAGGTTGGTTGAAGTGTGGCTCATTGTCATTTTATCAAAGTTTGTTTGCATGATGAGTCTTGATATCATCTAAGAATCATAAAAATGTCCCTTACGCAAGTTATGGCGCTTACAGCATTGTCGCCGGCTCATCGCATGCGATGATATCACCTTATCAGTTGTACATTCTTCACTGGATACTTGTACGAATACGAATAACTCCACGCAGATGTTTGTTGAACCATAGTCTATTGTTTCAGTGTCCCACCAAGATGTACGTGCCAAACTGCGTTACTGTGAAACAATCTTTTATGAAACGCGCTTGTAAGATGCTTAAGGCACATGTTAAACTGTATAATGTGACTGGTGATGCTTTCTACACGTTGCATAAGAAGGTACATATCTTTGGCTCATATCAAAATTTTGTTTAATGCTGTTACCACATATAATACACACTCAGACTTCTAAGTAAAAACTGAAGGAAAAATAAATGTATAGTATACATGGAATCTTACAGTGTTCACCACGTCACCTGTTGTCTAGCAAAAGGTCTGTCAATTCATCAACAAATGGAGTGTTCAGACATTCTGTTGTACATTTTTTTGAAATTCTATCCCCACATGTTTTTCTTTATGACAAAAACATAAGACAAAGTTGTTTAGCTGAGAACCACACACAGGAGTGTCTGATTTGGCAGATATCATGCCGCTCTATTATTGTAAATCACATGTATGACTTTTGATCAACATTGTGGACAAAACTTGATGGAGCTCATATGCATACTGTGATTGTGACGTAGGCAAACTGCAATGTACTGGATCCATCAATTAAAAATAATGCAGGGGAGTTTGATCAAAGATATGCAGGAGAAATATATCACTACAGTGACACCACTTCGATATAGTGGGCGAAACATTAAACGTTAATGCAAACAGACATTAATTTTTTGGACCATAAATATTGCAAGTTGAACACCATATTCTGGTGTGGGATGGTTGAACCAGTGCAAAACGCATAACCTTTTAGGACTTTCCAAACTTATGAAACCATCCCTATGGTGATGCATTATGATGTAGGAAGATGAGAAGATGAAGGATGTGATGAAGGTCGCCCACAGGTTCCTCCAGGGCTTCTGTCTCGGCAACCCAGAGAACCAGACTCTACTGCATGCACAGCTGGACATGAGACACGGCACATTCAAGGTGGGTTCTCTTGAGCTCTCACGAGCCTCACAACAGTTACCACTAAGTTGTATTGACATGTAGTATGTATACTTAGTAAACATGTAAAAAGTGTTTTACTTATATTGTTTATTTTATTATATGTACATCACCTATAACTACCTGTATATCAATATTATTAAAAATAGATAAGCGAGCGAAAAATGAACAACTCGGGACATGTCCAAAATCACTCAATTCAGCGGTCGCTAGCAAACTTACGGTTCATCCAATCCCCAAAATCTTGGTACCGTTTGAAAGATTACCTTTTCATCTACGTAGTAAATAGCACGGTTGATCATGTTAAAGTATATTTTCACCATTGTGTTTATCTGAAATGTGGTTGTTTTCATCCGCTTGAACTCGGCGAACGATGTTAGCGTCGGGTATTCTTCGCCATCTGTCGGCGAAACTGCACATTTCCTGTCAATCACCGCTGCGTTGCTATGGCATCACACATGGCCGATCTCAGCAGTTGATGTTTACATGTTAAGCTCCACCCATTTTTGCATGTCAAAAAAGATAGATTAAGTTTCACCGAATGTTGGCATTACATTAGCGATTGCCGGACGCTGACAGACAGTTTGTTTACTTGTGTTTATGTCGTCTGCAAAGTGGGTGGAGTCTAAATAGCATGAAAACAAGAACTTATGAAGTATAATCACCTACTCGATTTCTGCCCTATCTGAGTTTCTGCCTCATTACAATTATATAGCTGGATCTCGTATGAAATACATCTTTAGTCAGATATATCGGACACAATGAGCAAAGGATGTCTACAAACTTGCAACAAAATTATTTGTCTCAAATTAAAATGAGGCAAACAGATTTTTGACATATATTTTGATAGCGAACGCAGACCACGTGACTACAGTGCACCATGTCGGTGACGGTGATGTAAACAACCGTAATATAAAAATTTAGCGGACGAAATTGTAAGCAACTATTCACCCTAATCATCACAGGAATGTTAGCGAACAGCCCATGGAGTTTATACAGTGAATGCATAGCGATTTGTCGCACAGTGATGATTTTGAACATGATGAGGCAGAAACCGAGTGCTTCCGTTTGGCACGTGAAGTGATTATCGTCTTACGAATATTGTAAGTATTTAACTAAAACAAGTTATTTGACGTTTCGTTTGCATTCCATTAATGCAATAAGTGGTTCTGATTAATAATATTGATACGTTGCTGAACGATTTCCAAAAATGTTGGTGAAAACTGCATATTATGCTTGCGTAAGGCAGAAACCGAGTGGTCCAGTATACGCATGTCTGAAACCTATGCAAATTAGAATTTGCGCTCCTATCGGTAGATGGGTGAACTTTGTCGACGAAACAAGTTGGTTCGCTGGTGTGTAAAAGACTGGAAACAACATGATTGCAGATATGTGTGAAGGTTCTTGTAGGAATTATTATCTGGAAACCACGTATGTGCTAGAATAACGGAAGGTGTAATCTTTCAAACGGTACCAAGATTTTTCGGATTGGATGAACCATAAGTTTGCTAGCGACCACTGAACTGAGTGATTTTGGACATGTCCCGAGTTGTTCATTTTTCGCTCGCTTATCTATTTTTGATATTATGTACCATTTAGAGCATTCATTGTTACTATAATGTACTTTCTCTTTGTATTATTTATGCCAAATAAAAACCTATTTCAACAGTTTCACCTTGATTCGTGTCTTCAAAATTCGTTCAGATGACTTAGTCTTGATGTTAAATTGTTAACTTTTTTGCTTGCGTTGCTTCAGCACTAATTTTGTTTAATCGAACCTATCTAGTTTACAAAATCCAGTTCTTTATGCAATTTAAAAATTTTATTGCAATCAAACTGAGAAATTACTTATGTGTTTGAAATTCCCCCCAGATCTTCAGAAGTCTTGTTTTACTAATGATTTGTACCTGCTGTTAGTGATTTTGCCGAATTATTCTTGTTGTACTCCTGAGCTCAGGTGTCTGAGGATATAGGAGCTATGGAACTACTATTATTTATTTAGTAATGCGTTGAATTTTGAGTTTTATAGGTTTATTTGCACGCAGGCACTGAGATCCACCCACTTCTTTCTATTGTAACCTGGTTGTTGTTATTATAGCAAGGTTGTTGTCTGCCCACAGGACGAGAGTGTCATCTCGTCACAACAAGTGACACTTGACAACAGCATGCAGTTGACAATGACGGAGACACTGTGTGCCATCTTCAAGGACAACGTGCCTCTGTGTAGTTCTGTCAGCAAGCACTTGGTGCAGGACTATGTCCACAGCATCAGAGTGAATGGTCGGCACACGCAGTGCCTCAAGTTTCTACAGACAATCGTCAAGTCAAACGGGATGTTCATCCGTGCATGTCAGGACATGGTCATGTCACAGGTAGGTTTGTTCATCCGTGCATGTCAGGACATGGTCATGTCACAGGTAGGTTTGTTCATCCATGCAGGTCAGGACATGGTCATGTCACAAGTAGGATAGTGCCTCTTCTGAGGTCTTTGCACTGGCTTCATGTCCGATATTGTATTATTTTAAGATCTGTACCATTACCTACCAGGCATGTTCGTGTAAGCAACCGGCATATTTATATTCATTGCTTACTCTAGTAGAAAAGCCTGTCAGTTTCGATAATCTAGTTCTGATTGACTTTTTGTCAATACTAATATTGGAACTAGGGCATTTTCTGTTGCTGCACCAACTTTCTGAAATATGCTCCTTCTCAGTGTTAGATCAGTTGAAAATATTATACAATTTCGCTGTCATTTAAAAACTTACCTTTAGCTCCCTGGCGTATCGATCCATCTGTTGACGACTTTAATACTGTTTATCAGTTCTGAGATTGACCAACCCTTTTGTGTTAATGCGCCTCTGAGCTTGGTTTCCAAGGATTTAGGAGCAAAAGAAGTTACCTTATTATCTGTGCATGTCAGGTCATGGTCATGTCACAGGTAGGTTTGTTCATCCATGCGTGTCAGGTCATGGTCATGTCACAAATAGGTTTGTTCATCCATGCATGTCAGTCATGGTCAGGTCACAGGTAGATTTGTTCATCCATGCGTGTCAGGTCATGGTCATGTCACAGGTAGGTTTGTTCATCCATACATGTCAGGTCATGGTCAGGTCACAGGTAGGTTTGTTTGTCCATGCGTGTCAGGTCATGGTCATGTCACAGGTATGTTTTTTCATCCATGCGTGTCAGGTCATGGTCATGTCACAGGTAGGTTTGTACCTCCATGCAAGTAAGGTCATGGTCAGGTCACAGGTAGGTTCTTCTCCTTTGCAAGGTGGGGTCACACCCCATCATGACCTCCATGGGATCTATCTTTTGTCACCAATGAACAAGATTTAATTATATTGTAATTATTGTAATTATCGATACATATTCCAGGGTTTTGATTATTGGTATTATTCTTATTGTGCACAAATTGTCACGTACCTGTTGTGCATTTATCCTGTTTTTTGTGCACATATGTTGTTTTATCTGTGCTCATATTTTGTGACATTTTCTCTGTGCACCAAAAATAAAAAAATGCACATATTCTGTGAGGTGTTGTGGACGTACAATCCTAAGATGTGTCATTTGTCTATAGATACATAATTATAATCACAAAAACTACTATGTGGCAGTTTAGTTTAGAACCTACCTTTACTTACCTGCAGCTGGTGAGTGCAGGAGAGGACGTGTTGTTGTTCTACAATGACTGGGCGTTTGAGAGCCTGGTCCAGTTGATGAAGGACAGTGATGCAGGCCGCCTCGACAATGACAGTCCCCTCTATTACCACATCGAACTGGTGCGTCTACTCACCTACTGCACCGCCGGACGCAATGTATACGCCGGCATCCACTGTCATGCCATGCTGCCTCTCAATGACATTGTCACCGTCGTCACACACCCCGACTGCACCAAGCAGGTAGGGCATAGACATCTTTAGGACCAGGGTTGAACCGATTCTTATATATGGTTGTGAATCACATACACTGACACAAACACTCGAGAAAACACTTGGAGACCTCCTGCACCAGACACTATATAAAATTTACAATGTGTCCTGCAGACCTGCCTACAATTCCGGATTGTCCGGAATCATTCCGGAAATACACCTCAAATTATGGTATTACGGCGAGGGAAGAAAATATTACGGATTCTTTCGTTGTCACTATGATCGTCAATCAATTCCGTGCTCCTCAAATTTAGCTTCACTTTATTCAACAGATGGCAGCATATATATGCTGCTTGTTGTGACATGGTTTTTCATTCGCTGCTTCTGGTCGTAATCTGACCAATAGGAAACAGCGTTACGACAAATTCGCATTTCCGCGCTCATGGCGCTCAAACAAGATGAAGTCACGACTCACGTACGAAATGGTGGCGGGGATCGAAACGGCACCACTACCAGCCAAGAAGAAACGTGTACTGCAAACGTTTATAACAGCATGCACGCAGACATGGCCCGTATTGTCAAGTTTAAAGAAGGGGGTTGGCTTTACATACTGCCGGATATGTGAAAATAATTTTCCTTGTTCACATGACATGGTCAGTGGTGGCCGGGATAATTGCAGGTACTGACTACGTCATTAGGCTAGTTCTAGTGACAGAGTAGTGGGTGTTGTACTTGTAGTTTCAGGCCAACTGACTGTACTAAGACTAAGTTAGTGTATTTATTGAGTTTAGTCTATCATTTACAGCCTACTAGACGATATCGATGGCTAACGTAACGTAATGGTTTTGTCGTCCCCCGGCATGACTTTGTGTTTGTCTTTGATCTAGTCAAGCTACTGCATACTGTGTTGTCTGTAGCCTGGCCCTAGATACACCGGTTACTAATATTAATACTAATGACAACACAAATAGACAATGACGTGACGCATTGTTATAATTTGTCAAGTTTTGTAGTCAGCATGCTGTTTTTGAAATTTACATAAAATGAGAATTACAATGTGTATAGACTCATTTCCATTACAGTTACGCTTCTTCATATTTGATTTTCATCAATGCTGGTCATGAACATCAACCTTACCCTGTTACCTGAACGCTTCATAATACCTCATAGTTTATTAAAGACAATTATGTTTTGGGTGCAACTATTGTCATAGTCACAGTATTAAAGTATTAC